>JABSTQ010010759.1:0-341079 GCA_013358835.2 Ixodes persulcatus | reverse complement strand
GTGGTTATGTTCGTAGGACGTCCCGACCAAGGGTACCTCGGGGGCATGCCAGAATCTTCTCTCCTCGCGTCCACTGGCGAGGTATGGGCATATCAGATAAGGAAGATACGGCAGCTGTTAGCCAAGCAGCTTGCGACGCGCGACGCAAAGTGTCGCGTCGCGGGGTCGAAGTTCGCGATGGCTAAAACATGATATATCTCCTGTATACTGATAATGCCCGCCCAATCGCGGTTCACGGCGAGGCAGAGGAAAGTTCTGCCAATCACGGCGAGGTAAATCTTGGTCGTGACGTCACGAACGGAAACCACAAGAGGGCGCTAGAGAAACATCTTGGCGTTAATACTTCGTTTCAGCTTAAAGGGACCCTGCAACGACGTTTCGCACTTTCTTACAGCGGGGCTGTTAAGGGCTAGTTTTCCCAGGATCGTGTTCGGTACCAAACAAATGTCGACACCCGTGGTCGACACAACACTCTGGTTGCCGCCGTCGCTCAAAGATGGCGGTAGCTGTCCAGAGTGTTGTGTTTGCCGGTTTTCCGCTTGCCCCCGTCGCTCATAGTTCGCGGCAACCTTTCCAGCCTCGGCATCCAGACAACTGGTTGCTGCCGTCGCTCATAGATGGAGGCAACATTTCTTCGGAGGAAGAAGAGCGGGATCGGAACGAGCGGTGATGTGTGCAGCAGCGCGAATGGTTCCGCAACCGCCGCGAGGCCGCTATCGCCTAAAGTTCCACGGCGTCGAGCGCTTCAGATTCCCTTGAGAAAGAAAGGCGAATCGCTCGCCTTGAAAGCAACCGCCGAGAACAGACGCTACAGCTCCGCTGCTCTTCCTTCTTCACCAGAGCGGAAACGCTGAAAGTTCTTTTAATTTGCACCGAACCTGAGCGCACTGAACGTAGTAACTTAGTGAAATTTTCTTTTCTCAAAATTCGGTTTATTTTAAAAGTTATAGGCAATATTAAAATTACAGAAACAAGCTAAAAATAACCTCCTTCATGACCGTCCTTGGTCCTCTGTCCCCCCTTTTCCCACGCCCGCGGACTGGCGGTGACTGAGGAACGTGGGGAAGGGGGGGGGGGTGGAGACGGGAAAGGAGGTGAGACGGACGAGAGAGAGCTGCCCGGGAAGCGGGGAACGGGGTAGCTCTCTCTCCTCGGCTGACTAGGACCAACAACGTCACGGTTTCGTCACATGGCGCACGCGTTCGACGCCACGGGGCGCTTCCGTAGGAGGAGGAGGTTTCCGCGTCGTCCGGTTAAAATTTGACGCACTGATATTTAGTTATTCTCTCCGTGCCCTCTGTGTTGCCCGAACCACAAGAGACGTGGAAAACCGCAAAAAAAAGGTAGATGGTTAAGTAAGATTGCAGGGCCCCTTTAAGTCCAGAAGCAGCCGACGCTACGATGTGTCAATCAAGCATCGACAAAAGCGCAGGTCACCAGGTTTTTTTTTATGATTGTTTAAGAGATGTAGAGCGCGTACATAAACACGACGAACATGATGCTGAAGGTGCGCTTTTGAGGCTGTCTGATAGGGCGCATCAGCTCGGTATACCGTCGAGTAGAAAATACGGCAATATTAAAAAAAAGTGAGTTATGGTTTTAGTGTGTTTTATTATTCTTAACTCTTCATATTTTATGTATAATAAAAAAAAAAAAAACCAAATATGATCGCGAAATTAGTCAAATTCAAATTTCCAGACTTACGGCGAACCAGAAACGCATGAATATGAGCCATGTTAGTGTGCGCGGTTCTTCACAAATTATGACGTCGCCTGCCATCATAATTACTTTGGGGAGAGGCCTAGCCCTCTCCTCTGTATTTCCATCTTTTGTAGCTTTAACTTATCACAAAAAATAATAATAAAAATGTAGTTTTTTTGTTTTTTTTTTTGTTTCCGCCGAGAAATAGTGCCGTTTAGATATCTATACCTGTCTTCACCTTAAGAACCGAAGTAAAACAAGTCCGGCTCCTCGCGGAACATTACTAGTTTCCCCCTTATGTGGGTAATGAAGACATATGTAGGTGAATTTTAGATTAGATATATGTTATCTGATCAAGATGTACACATTCCAAACGTCAAAGGCATCGCTTTTTCCTCCGACAACCGAATCTCGTGAGAACTATTTCGCGCCGCGTAGGAACATTGCGCAAACGTACTTTTTTTTTTTTTTGAGGTGAAAACAGGTATATATGTTAATAATCGAACGCGTTTTTCTCTTTTTGCAATTTTTAGGCAGTTCACAATTTGCGCACAGTATTCTTTTTTTCTTCTTAGTATTATTTTATGACAAGCAAATTTGGCTTGACTAGGCTTGAGGATATGTAGAATAGAACTATCAAGATTTCATTAGAATGTATATTTTATATAGTAATGAAAATTAAAAAAAAATCGTTTGTGAGCCCTTTAAAAATTAGGCTTCAGCGATTTTACGTAATTAAAAATTAAAAAGTACTCATACACATTATATTTGTTGTTTATTGCACTCAGTGGTTTAAAATAGGCGAATTAGCCTATTTTACTTGACTCTTTTAAGTATATGATATTACCATGTCTCACGTGCACGCAAGAACATAAATTCGTTTTTTGCACGGGCACTGAATTCGGAACTTAAAAATTCAAGCTATATTAAGCCTAACACTATATTTACGCAAAGGAGATCAAGCTCAATAAATTGTGAAATTTTCAGTCAAATATCGCGAATGTAAAAAAAGAAACAAAAGTTTTCCCCTAGCGAAGCAGAGGACTCTAGAATTCTCGGCGCCCCGGGCGACGCAGCTGGAGCGATAGGCGTGTGGACAGGAGGTCGTGGTGTTGACACGTAACTCGGCGGCGTGACCTTGACAACACGTCAGGAGGCAGCTGCCGTTTTGGAACCACTTTTTTCGAACGCTTTTTTTCGAAAGAGTTTTTCCATGCCAAACGCTATGGCAACTACAGTACAGAAAAATAAAAGCATTTCATGCTTAAAACGACCGTCTAATTTCACGGGCTTGGTCTGACGAATGACGAAAGGGACCGTGACATCAGCTGCCCCGGGGGCTCCAGCTTGCACGTTTTTACGTAAAAGCAAAGCAGGCTGCGATATGCTTTATCTGAATAGACGACAGAACCAATTGTTTTTTTAAAGAATCAGACTATTTTTTAATTTTAGTCACATCAGTCTTTAGCATAACAAAGAGAGAGAGAAAGAAAGGAAAGCGTTTGAAAACGCAAAACGGCAGTTGCCGCAAAGTTTGCAGTTGCAAAGTTGATTTCGTCTTTCGGCCCAGCTTTGTCGTGGCGTCTTGTCAAAGCCACGTCGCCAACGTTGTAGGCGTCGCCGAAAAAAAAAAAATAACGGAATAAGTTACTTCCAAAATAAATAAACGCGTTACAGGCCTACGTTACCTCAAAATAAAAAGGAACGCGTTACCTTTACCGATAAAAAAAATAACGCGCGTTATTTTTGCATTAAATTTTATTTATTAATTAGCGGCAAAAGCGTTTTTTTTTTTTTTTGCGACAGCGTTTTTGGTTCCTGGGACAAAGTGCGTAGGCGTTGGAGTTTTTCTAAAGTGTGACTTCTGAGTAGGGAAAAGACGGCAAATTCTTGAAGGTACGTGGAATGAGTGTAATAATTAATGTCTTGGCGCCAGACATGTACAAGTTACTCAAGAAAGGTAATTAATTTAAGTTACTGAGTATTGGCCTCAAAAGTAATTTGAGTAAAGTAGAAATTACTCAAATAGAAAGTAATTGAGTAAGTTAACAACTACCGTAAAAAGTAGCGAATTACTTTGAAGTTACTTATATTTTTTATAGTAACAAGAAAGTATACATATGTTTTTATCCTTCAGCGAAATTCTGCTAGCCAAATAAAAAGCGGCTTGTGTTTTCACAGAAATGCTTTAATAGCTGGTTCTCCTTCTGCGTGCTTAATTGATTTGTGCATTTTGTTGTCTGGTCAATGACGTACTCCGGGTGTATCATTTCTACTTTGAGGTATAACACTGCCTAAGCTTGATTTTGCAGACAGTGTTTGCTTGTTTACAGTGCTGCGTAAAGTACATCTAAAAAGTACTTGAAGTAAGGTACAAATTTAATGAAAGGTTATCTTCTTAAAGTATAGTAAGTACACCGGGTGTAATGTACTTCAAGCAAAGTACAATAAATACAATATACGTTCAAAATAACGTAGAAGTACTTTTTAACACAATCTTTTGATGCCCTGTCACACACTATATTTTTTATTTTATTTAACTTGTATGTATTGCTCCAGGGGTAATCGGAGGTGTATCAGTTTATTTGGAAATGGCGGCAAATATTGGATAAAGTCAAGTCGCCACAAAGTAGTTGTATTACTCTCGCTGACAAACTATTTAACACAATACACTTATAAGTTATAAGGTACTTGTTTGTATTGGCATTATACCCGCGTTTACTTCACTCAGATAAATGACCACATGGGTTCTCGAAAGATGATAGCGCGTTTTCACATGCAGATGCGCCATATTTCGTGGTCAAAGCCAACTCCGGCTGCGCTCCGTGTCCCATGGAACGGAGCCGGAGTTGGCTATGGCCGCGAAAGTCAGGCATCTAAAAAAAAAACAGCAGTTAAAATGGCTGCGACGAGTTCTCATTGGCTGCGCCGCGTCATATCAGATGCTTCGTCACGGAAGTCGGCGGGGCACCCAAAATCAAAGCGAACGCGCCTAAAAAAAAACAAAAACAAAGAAAAGTACAGCAACGCAGATGCATCGTCACGGAAGCCGTGGAGCCGGCGGGGTTCGCCGCGCCTGCGCAGTGGGGGCGCGTGACGTCACCGCCGGAGCGCCGTGTGCGATAGGAAGACGTGGCGCGGTGCTTGTTGGATTGCGCTGCGTGTAGGAATGCTTTAGCATTCCCGCCCGTAAGCAGTCTTAAGCGTCCTCCTGTAATATTTTTGTTTTCAAATTTAGGGGATGTACTTATAAGTCGGGAATGGTACTTTCCTCGGAAGTTAGCAAGAGAAATACTTTAGAAAAGTACAAGTACATGCTCAAAGAATTTACTTCAAGTCAGATACAAGTTTTCTAATCCTACTTAAAGTAGTACTTTAAGTAAAATGTTCTTAAAGCACTTCCCAACTCAGCTTGTTTATTTTTTTTTTATGAAAAAACATTGGGGGCTTTATTAAGCTTCTCGAACGATCTTCGAATTTTGGAAGACCTGCATATCCTGAGTTTTGTGAGGAAAGGCAACGCAAAAAGGTCATCTTTGCGTTGCCATTTAGCACGCGATTCTTCTGGTACAGCACAAACTACGGGAGCACCAGATGAGCTTCAGAGCGGGTGCGGCATTTTGTTGACTTCTTTGAGTGAGGATGCAGTGTGTACACCTCCAGTAGTGGGCGAGAGTTCTTACGTTTCTTTAAACGTAGGAAGTACGCTTAAAAATAAACGTAGTTCCTACGTTTAATACGTTTCTTTAAACGCGTCAAGTCTCCATGAGCTTCGGGACACAAAAAAATACCGGTCTTCTGGCACTAATCCCACGGTTACTCGGCCTCACTTGCGACGTGTCTCTCCACTCCCCGCGCCTCGTGGCGGTGTTGTTGCGGTGGGGGCTTGAGAAACTTTTAGATAGTTTTGTACCCTACGAACTACCTCCCCCCCCCGTCTACGTCACATGCTATGCTTCCCCCTCTTTGCAAATATCAGCTGATCTTTCAAATTAATATCTCTTTTTGCGCAGGAATGTTTGTTGATAGGCCAACCTACCGCTAAAATTCCAAAGTAATTTGCAATTTGAGTAGAAGTTACACGAATAAAGTAATTAAAGTAAATTACTAACTACCAGAATAAAAATGTAATTAAAACTTACTAAACTGCTCAGAAAAGTGGTTACACTACAGTACCTTGAGTAGAATAGTTGAACTACGTACAAGCCTGCTCGGCGCCTATACTTCGTTTCAGCGCAAGTCCAGATGCAGCCGACGCTACGAACTTATGGGACTAATGAAGCAGTGTCAAAAGCGCGACTCATTGGGCCTTTTCTGTTTATTCGTGGTTCAGTGACGTAAGAACACGTACTGACACATGACGAACACAATGATGGTGCCCTTTTGACTCTGTCCGATTGGTTACACCAGCTCGTAGCGTCGTCTGCGTCTAACTTGAGCTGAAACGAAGTACACCAACACAGTGTTTACAAAGGAGACTGCTCTGCCCACACCAGATGTGGGCACTGCGCCGTATGCCTGTGGCGTGACGTCCGCGAGCTAAGCTGGTCTACAGAAACACGAAAAAAAAAATTAAGTGTACTTTTTTAGGTTTTGGGAAGAATATGTAACGAGTAACGTAACTAAGTTACGCGTTATTTGAAATAAGTAACGTAAGTACGTAATAAACACGTTACTACGTTGCAAAAAAAAAAAGTAAGGCGTTACCGGGAACGCCGTTACCCGTAACTCGTTACCGCCAAGACGCTCTACGCTCTATGCGCGCGTCAACACGCATCTCGCTCCAGCTGCGTTGCCCGCAGCACCGGGTATACTTCTGTGACGCCTTTCACAAAATCATTCTTTTTGTGTGTGTGTTCTACTGGTGTCCGAGAAACGGCTGTGACTTTTTTTTGAATGCCAAAATATATAAAGCATACATTTAGTAAATTACCGTTTTTTGTTGATTGGGCTCCTGCTGATCGGGCGGGACGAGCGCAGCGATGCGGGCGCGTCTGGCGACCGACGGCGAGCACCGGCGCACCCGGGGCAACCGCAAAGTCTCGATGTTGGGCAACCGGACCAGCGAAGAGCCAGCCCGCTCTTCCTGCGACCACAACGGACAAAATCCGAGTGAGGACGTTCCGATTCGGCGGATGAGCCGCATTTGCAGGTGGTTAACTAAAGAAGTGACGCCAAAGCGCTGTTTACATACGAACATTGGATTGCTCGTAAACAGCAGCATATAATGACACACCGGGAGCGGGCAGTTTTTGTTGCATGTGCACAAACCATCTGCGCATGCGCCATGCCGACAGCAACGCGACCGCAGCGGCGTGAGCCGCGCGTGTGGTCTGTGTATACGGTCCTTTTCCTCTCAAAGCGTGATCAGAATCACCCTTCGGCCAGATTGGGCCACTCAGTGGGAATGCCGTCCGAGAGCAGCAGAGACAGTATGTTTAATATGTGCGTTCGATGAGGGATGAGATGAGGATGATTAGGTGTCTATGTATGTATCTTACAATAGTTTTTATAATGAGCGTGAAAATAGGAAAACATTGAGAGTTTAACACGCTCCACGTAGAGCCACCAAATGAGCTACGCTTAGAGTATCGGCACTCTGTTCCCCAAAATTGTTGTAGGCGCCGCCATCTTGGTGCATGTGTAAAGCAGACGCAACTGGCGATTGTCATGATTCAGAAGTGCGACTTCCCCAGCACTAAATTCGGTGTTAGAAAGCTCATGCAATATTGTTTTGCTCTATTGCGAACTGTATAAACATTTGTGGAGGACGGAAAAGCGTTTCCTGTGATTTCAGATAAAGCCTCAGAAATCTGGCAACCACGATTTCAAGACCCAGTGTGTGTAAGTATCGTTACTCCAAAGCGTAGGTTATATTTAGTGGCTCTAGAACCAACCACGCTCAAAATCGAGTAATCAAGGTCACGGAACGCCCGATACTGAAGTGCTCGCGGCTGAAGCGCTCGTAGCTGAAGCGCTCATGGCTGAAGCGCCGGTGGTTGTAGCACCCGTGGCTCAAGCGCCCTTGGCTGAAGTGCTGGCGGAGTAAGCTCTTCGGTCCCGTAAGCTCCGATCGCGTAAACGCTGGTTGAGTAAACCGCGGTCGCGTAAGCTTGTAAGAGTAGGTCGCGTAAGCTCTTAAGTGCTGTTAGCTGGAGCTGACGTGACCTCACGTCCTTGACGTCGTCCTCGACGTCGTCCTAAGAGGCTGTCCTAAGAGGTCGCCTTTGACGTCACCCTCTACGTCGTCGTCTTAGATGCCGTCCTTAAAGGGGCCCTGCAATGACGTTTTTACTAGTTTTTAATTTGCACCGAACCTGAGCGCACTGAACGTAGTAACTTAATAAAACTTTTCTTTTCTCAAATTTCGCTTTATTTTAAAAGGTATAAGCAAATTAGAATTACAAAAACAAGCAAGAAATAACCTTTTTCGTGACGTCGCAGGTCCTGGCTTGAGTGGCCGTGAACTAGAGGAGGGGTAGTGAGCTCATCGAGCGTTCACGGCTGCCGCACTCCGTGTCGACGGCTGGAGAGGGCGCCACTAAAGCATGTGTTGGATAGGCTGTATGAAGCGGGCGGCCAGGGCGGCTCGCATTGCATTTGCTGCGCGATTGAAGACTAATTCGGCATAACACTTCATTGGCCACAATCGACAGCAAACACGGGTTAAAGGTCAGTTCAGAACGGGAGCCACTTCACGCTGCCATACCGCCAAATGGTCAAATCGTCAACCAAGCCCGCGCCGAAGGCCTTCGGAACGCTCGGAAGCGGTCGGATGCTCGAGCCGGTATACGATCGCAGCGCCGCCGCGTACATCGGGGATTTTTCTACGTTCGCCGTTCGTCGGGGCCTCATCCCACTAGCCCTTTCTAGTATGCGCCGTTTTTTCCGCCGCTTGGTGGCGGGTATGTCGGCGAGTCATTTCTTGTTTCCGTACTTTACAAACTGCATTTGTTTCTTTTCTGATCTAAAATACTGAACAAAAACTAGTTTCATACATAATTGAAACGGTTTGCGACACTTATATTTTGTATCTCGACTAAAAAAAAAGCTTTTAGCGGCTCTGACCAGTAGTAAGCCCAGGACCAAAGACGTCATAGTTCGCGCGCTTTCGGCAACGTGGGTCGCCCTCGTAGGCGGAGGAGGTTTCCGTGTCGTCCGGTTAAAATATGACGCACTGATATTTAGTTACTCTCTCCATGCCCACTGGCTTTCCCGAACCCCAAGAGACGTGGAAACCGCAAAAAAGGCAGACGCTTAAATATGATTGCAGGGCCCCTTTAACGTCGTCCTAGAGGCACTAGATGTCGTCCTAGAGCCACTAGACGTCGTCCTCTAGGATGTCGTCTCCGACGCCGAGAAAAAAATTGTGCCTTATACCTCCAATTTTACAATACGAGCATTTAAGTACGCATGTAAGGAACTTTGCATATATCTATGTATGTGCATAAAAAATATGGGTGTACGGCATATTAAAACCATGTTATCACAGTACCATTTCCTTTCCTAATTGTTTTCACTAACGATGTTCTTGTAAAGCTAGCGCATTTCATCGCGTTTGGTCGAATGAACAAAGCTGCAACAATTTAAACGGGTTTCGTGGGTTCTTCGTTTAGTGTAAAGTTTCTTTTAACACAAACAATGAAAGCCGTTTACAACTCCCTGTAACGCCGGACTAGAGCGCAGCTCTTGAGGAGGAGGATGGAAGGGTACTGAGGGATAGGATGGTAGGGTACTGAGGGATAGGTGACTCCCTGAGGTCACGTGACCTCGGCGGGGGGGGGGGGGGTCACGTGACCTCAGGGGGGTCACGTGAACTCAGGGGGTAACCCTCATGACCCTCGTGAGGGTAACCCTCGTGAGGGTGACCCTCGTGAGGGTAACTCTCATAACCCTAGTAACCCTTGTGAGGGTAACCCTCGTCACCCTCGTGAGGGTAACCCTCGTGACCCTCGTGAGGGTAACCCTCGTTACTCTCACGTGAGGGTAACTCTCATAACCCTAGTAACCCTTGTGAGGGTAACTCTCGTGACCCTCGTGAGGGTAACACTCATAACCCTCGTGACCCTCGTGAGGGTAACCCTCGTGACCCTCGTGAGGGTAACCCTCGTAACCCTCGTGAGAGTAACCCTCGTAACCCTCGTTAGGGTTACGAGGGTTACGAGGGTTGTTACCCTCACGAGGATCACGAGGGTTACCCTCGTAACCCTCGTGAGAGTAACCCTCGTAACCCTCACGAGGGTTACGAGGGTTACGCGCGGTTACGCCGACGGCGACGTCGCTCAAGCCGGAAACGGGCGTCCAAGAGCTGCGCTCTAAAACGTTCTTCGGCTAGGTGTTGGCATTTCGTGAAGCCCAGATAAAAGTGTGACCGCGAGGCTCGGCACTGCTTGGTTGACAGGTGGGAAAGGAGGAGGGGTGCTTGACGCTGAGTGGTTAACGGGGAGTTCATGTGACCAGAGGAATAGGCGAGAATAAGCTCGACCACCTCTGCGCCCTGAGGGAGAGGAGCTCGAGAGTATGGAAGGCCTTGGAAGATCGCCAGGTTTCGGAACAACTATCGTGTGTACACATGGTACACGTTAAACTACTTGATGAAGAGCGTCGTGAACGTAGTCCTCTGGCTTCTGAAAACTCGATGTATCGCTAAACGCTTCTGATACCAGAACGTGTCACGAATGCAACTAAATTGCCTAGAAAGTTGCCATCCATATTTGGTTCGTGTATAACGAGTGGATGGGCTACGAAACGATCCGGATGTCATATAAAATGTTGTGAATTCAAGCCTTGCCTCCTTGACCTTTCTTGACCGGTGTGAACGAACAACGAGGGTTCTGACGCACCGAGAAAAATATTTATTATATTGCAGTATGCGCCGGGGTTGTACGATACACGCATTTTCTGACAGAAAATGTCGTCCAACGAGCTGCAAATTTTATGATACAATATTGCCGCGAGCGCAGCTGACCAAGCAGGCAGCGCGCTCGTGGCCTAACGGTTATCGCGCGTGCCTCCCACGCGAAAAGCCAGGGTTCGATCCCTGGGAGCGACGCATCTTTTGTCATTCCTGCAATCTAGTTTTCTGGTAAATTCGAGAATCCTGTTGCGTGTTCGAGGTCCGAATGTTCTACGCGTCGAACATTCTACGCTGATTATTCCAGAAGCTTACGCATGTACATAAGGGGCTCCGCGTGGCGAACCGGAGTCAGTTTCGCCCCAGCGTTCGACTTTGCTGTCACGCCGACCTCGACGCTCGCGACGCTCTGTTCTCTTCTGTTCCATTTTTATTTTCGGGCACAAGTTCGCCCTATTAAACGTTCAGTTTAGTTCAGTTTTCTTTGCCTCATCACTTGCCACTCGTGACATTTTGGTGGAGGTGCGGGGTACCGCATGTCCGTGCAGCGCACCCCTCCAAGTTCCCGAAGTGCAAGTCCGATCCCAAGCTCCGGAGGACCCGACGAAGACCAAATCGGGACCCGATCAAGTCGCCGTATCCAAGGTCTACACCCGGAATACGGACTTCTGCCACCCAGGACCAGCAGCCAACGAGGCCGACGATGGACGACCAGCAATCGCAGACCCCGACCGCCGCCGCCGTCGTCTACCTGCCCGTTGCCCAGCGAACCCCGACGACCTTCCATGGCGAGACCCACGAAGACGTGGAGGACTGGCTTCTGCACTACGAACGTGTAGCACGCCATAATGGATGGACCACTGAGCAGCGCCTCCAAAACCTCTACTTCTCCTTGGAGGGTACCGCGAGGCAGTGGTTCGAGAACCACGAGGCGTCGCTTACGTCGTGGGACACCTGTATCGCCGGCCTGAAGGAGACATTCACGAACCAGACACGACGACAGCGAGCGGAAGACCTTCTGCAAGTACGAACTCAAGGGCCCAACGAAACGGTCACGAGCTTCGTTGAAGACGTCCTCCGCCTGAGCAGCCGTGCCGACCCTCAGTCCACCGAGGAGAAGAAGCTGCGCGTCCTGATGAGAAGAGTGAGGAGTGACATCTTCGGCGGTCTTGTTCGCAACCCCCCATCTACCGTCGAAGACTTCGTCACGGAGGCCACGAACATAGAACGTGCCCTCCTCGCAAGAGCCAGCCACTACCATCGGCACTCGAGCGTCGCTGCTGCTTCTGAATCGGGCTACGACATCAGCCCTAGCATCCCCGGCCTTCGCGACATCATCCGCGACATCGTCCGGGAGGAGCTCAAGAAACTTCTGCCGACTGCTGAACGCCCGGCCTCAATCTCCATTGCCGAGGTCGTCCGAGACGAGGTTCAGCGAGCGTTCCTACCAGATGCCCCTGTCACCGTGGCCGCACCCGAAGAACCGACGCTGACCTACGCCGCAGCTACCCGACGACCGCCGCCCCCTGCTCACCCGTATAGGGCGCCACCCCGACGTGAACCTCCAGCGCCGCAGTTTTCCCGACGCCAGGAAGATCGGGCGCACGCCCACCCAGAACAAGCAGCGCCACGAAAGACCGACGTGTGGAGGACGGCCGATCGACGCCCGTTGTGCTATCACTGCGGTGAAGCCGGCCACATTTACCGTCGATGCCCCTACAGACAACTGGGGCTGCGCGGGTTCCACCCGAACGACCCGCGCCCAAGGTACGACGAACGCCCTCGCGACATCGAGGAGTACCTCCGACGCTCGCCCTCCCCAGTGTCGTCTCTCCGCCGTGAAGCCCGCTCCCCATCGCCACGACGTTCAGCGTCCCCAGCGCCCCGACCCCGCCGAGAGAGTCTGTCTCCCCTGCGTCGCCGGGAAAACTAAGTGCGGCAACGCCTGGAGGTGACGTTGCCGAAAACGACGGAAGCAAACAGCCTCCAAGAACGCCGGAGCGCTCCCACTCTCCTGACGCCCCGCATCGCACCGACGCCCATGCAACGGTGTCCAACAACCTAAACGTTGTTATCGACGGCCTCGACGCATCGGCACTCGTGGACACCGGAGCAGACTACTCAGTCTTGAGTGGGAGGCTCACTCGCCGCCTTCGGAAAGTTACGACGTCGTGGGACGGACCGCAGATACGAACCGCTGGCGGACATCTCATCACACCTGTTGGCAGGTGCACCGCTCGCGTTGAGATCCATGGTGAAACCTGCCCTGTGAAGTTCGTCGTTCTGCAAGACTGTTCGAGGGACGTCATTCTCGGAATGGACTTCTTGTGTGAATACGGCGCCGTCATCGACCTTGGTGAGAACAGATTGACGCTGCGCAAGCCTGTTCTGCCTTCAGAGAAACCCCAAACAGCGTCAGCCGCCGTCCGAGTCGCTGCTGACCACCTGAACCTGCCGCCGCGATCAAGTGTTGTCGTACCCGTCGTGACCGATGCAGCTACCTGCGGCGAAGTTGTTCTGGAAGGCAACCTCCAGTTGCTTCTAGGAAGAGGGATAGGCGTCGCACGAGGAGTAGCTGAACTTCAGGATGGCCGCACTGTGGTCCTCGTGACGAACTTCCGGAATGAAACGCAACACCTCACAAAAGGTGCAGCCGTTGGCCACGTCGAGGAACTCCGAAACTCCGCCGAAATCGCCGCCATTACTGACGAATCCTCGCCACCTCAGCAAGACAGTACGTCGCCAGCGCAGCTCGACATCGACCCTAAGCTTCCGGACTCGAGACGACGGCAGCTGATTAACCTCCTCGCCGAATACCGTGACTGCTTTGCGACGTCGTCGAAGGTGCGCCAAACAGCCGTTGCGAAGCACCGCATCGTTACCGAGGACGACGCGCGCCCTGTGCATCGATCACCGTACAGAGTCTCCGTTAAAGAAAGGGAGGTGATCCAGGAGCAAGTTCAAGAGATGCTGAACGACGACATAATCCAGCCATCAAGCAGTCCGTGGGCGTCTCCAGTCGTACTGGTTAAGAAGAAGGACGGAACGCTTAGGTTCTGCGTGGACTACCGACAGCTGAACGCGGTGACGAAGAAAGACGTCTATCCACTCCCCCGTATCGACGACACTTTAGACCGGCTGCGCCACTCCCGATACTTTTCATCGATGGACCTGAAGAGCGGCTACTGGCAGATCGAGGTCGACGAACGGGACCGAGAGAAGACAGCTTTCGTCACGCCGGATGGACTGTACGAGTTCAAGGTGATGCCCTTCGGACTGTGCACGGCGCCAGCAACTTTCCAGCGTGTAATGGACACCGTACTGGCAGGACTGAAGTGGCAGAGCTGTCTCGTCTACCTCGACGACGTCGTAGTGTTTTCCGGCGACTTCGACGAGCACTTGCGACGACTCCGAGCTGTTCTCCAAGCCATACGGACCGCCGGACTCACCCTGAAGCCGTCAAAGTGTCGGTTCGCCTATGACGAACTGAAGTTCCTAGGTCACGTGGTTAGTAACGAAGGCGTTCGCCCCGACCCAGAGAAGACTCGCGCCGTCGCAGCATTTCCAGCGCCGAGAGACAAGAAGGCCGTGCGAAGGTTCCTTGGACTATGCGCCTACTATCGGCGCTTCGTTCGGGATTTCGCAAGGATTTCCGCACCGCTAACAAGCCTCACAAAGGACGCCGAGAAGTTCGAATGGGCCGAAGAGCAGCAGCAGGCATTCGACGAACTGAAGCGACGACTGCAGACTCCTCCTGTTCTTGGACATTTCGATCAGGATGCGGAAACCGAAATTCACACGGACGCAAGTAACGCTGGACTTGGCGCGGTACTGGTTCAAGTGCAAGAAGGCACCGAGCGAGTTATCGCCTACGCGAGTCGGACACTGTCCAAGGCGGAGAAAAATTACTCCACGACCGAGAAAGAATGCCTTGCGGTCGTCTGGGCAATCACGAAGTTTCGTCCGTACTTGTACGGGAGCCCGTTCCGTGTAGTCACCGACCATCACTCGCTCTGCTGGCTTGCGAACCTCAAGGACCCGTCAGGACGCCTCGCTCGATGGAGTCTCCGATTGCAGGAGTTCAACATGACTGTGGTCTACAAGTCAGGCCGCAAGCACAGCGACGCCGACTGCCTGTCCAGAGCCCCCGTGGAAACGCCTTCCGGCAGCAGCGACGACGATGACGACGAGTGCTTCCTAGGCGCAGTGAATACCGACGACATGGCACGACGTCAACGAGACGATCCTGAGTTGCGCGCGCTAATCGAGCACCTCGGAGGACGAGGGGGGACTGTCCCCCGTGTCTTCTCGAGAGCCCTGCCAACCTTCGTCCTCCGACAAGGTGTGCTTTACAAAGAGAACTTCGGGGACAACAACACACCGTGGTTGCTGGTAATCCCGACCGACCTTCGGGAGGAGATCTTTCAAGCATGTCACGACGACCCGACGTCCGGACACCTCGGTTACAGCCGAACACTGGCCCGTATTAGTGAAAAGTATTACTGGCCAAAGCTCCCCAAGGCAGTCCACCTCTACGCCCGATCGTGCCACGAGTGCCAGCGACGTAAGAAACCGCCGACGAAGCCGGCAGGTCTCCTGCAGGCGATTGCACCCCCGACCGCACCGTTCCAGCAGATCGGAATGGATCTACTTGGCCCTTTTCCGCCGTCAACGTCGGGAAACCGCTGGATAATCGTCGCCACTGATTATCTCACGCGGTACGCCGAAACGAAAGCCCTTCCTTCAGGGACTGCTGTGGAAGTCGCCAAGTTTTTCATCGAGTCAATCGTCCTCCGGCACGGCGCTCCCGAAGTTCTGATTACAGATCGCGGATCATCGTTCATGGCACAGATGACCCAAGAAATCCTCCGGCTCAGTCACACCAGCCATCGTCGTACCACTGCGTACCACCCGCAGACCAACGGGCTGACGGAGCGACTCAACAAGACAATCGCCGACATGATCTCTATGTACGTCGACGTAGAGCACAAGACGTGGGACGAGGTGTTGCCCTACGTCACGTTCGCCTACAATACGGCGGTTCAAGAGACCACTGGATTCACACCTTTCCAGCTGGTACACGGTCGGAAGGTAACGACCATGCTGGACGCCATGCTACCCCATGAGCCATCTGACAATGAGAGCGACGACGCCCAGGCGGTTGCTCAACGGGCCGAGGAAGTCCGCCAACTCGCCCGACTCATGATTCAAGACCAGCAACGCGTCGACGCGGGCCGCTACAACCTTCGTCGCAGGGACGTCCGCTTCCAGCCCGGAGACAGGGTGTGGGTGTGGACGCCCATCCGTCGCCGCGGCCTCAGTGAGAAACTGCTGAAACGGTACTTTGGACCATACAAGGTACTTCGTCGCCTCGGCGAGCTGAACTACGAGGTGATGCCTGACGGAACACGAACATCGTCACGCCGCACACCACGACCTGAGGTCGTCCACGTCGTTCGCCTGAAGCCGTACTACGCTCGATAGGACTGTGGACCTTATGTGCTCCAAAGGACTCTTTAGTTTATCATTCTTTTTTATTTTGTTTTGTTTTGTGTTGCATCGGGGCGATGCACTTTTTTCAAGGGGGGAGTAATGCCGCGCGCGCACCTGGTCAAGTAGGCAGCGCGCGCGTGGCCTAACGGTTATCGTACCTGCCTCCCACGCGAAAAGCCAGGGTTCGATTCCTGGGAGCGACGTGTCTTTTGTTTATCCCTGCATTCAGTGTTCTGGCAAATTCGAGAATCCTGGTGCTTGTTCGAGCTGCGAATGTTCTACGCGTCGAACTTTCTGCGCCGATTATTCCAGAAGCTCACGCGTGTACATAAGGGGCTCCGCGGAGCGAGCCAGAGTCAGTTTTCGCCTCAGCGTTCGATCTTGCTGCTTCGCCGCCTTCGACGCCCGCGACGCTCTGTTGTTATCTTTCTTTTTTTCCTCTTATTTTTGGGCACAAGTTCGCCCCATTAAACGTTCAGTTTACTCAGTCATTCGCCGCCTCATCACTTGTCATTCGTGACAATATTTAACTTGGGACGTATACTTGTTTCCCGAGGCTGAAACATTCGACTGCAATGGATACCTTCACATGTCGGCATTCTTGGCAATGAAAAGGGGGACCAAATGGCTTCCAACGCTTTGCTCCTACCTACTGCTACTTTACAGCCTTCCGACCCAGACTGACTCAAAAATTGCAATCCAAACCTGGATACAGCATAGACATCCGGTTTCAAGAATTGCACCGTCTTAGATCAGATTCCGCTTATACAAACGTTAACTTGTACCGGATTGGAAAAGCGGCCAGCCCTAATTGCCAACACTGTGACCAACAAGAGACAACTGAACACATATTTTTTAAGTGCGAACACTACGCATCCGAACGAATTGAATTCTTGAACTGCCTGAGAGGGCTGGACATTCCTTTCACGCTCGAAGCTATACATTATTTCCGAAGGGACAACCTTCCACGTGCATACGACTGAGAAAATCTGTGTTTTGTTTTTTATGCGCGTGCGAACTACTCTCAAGACTGTGACTGTAGCCTCGTTTACATGAAAGCGACTTCAGCGCATCGACTCCACTCGTTCTTCGAACGAAGCCGACGCGGCAACGTTTACATGAATGCGCACCAAGCCCTACACGAAGGTGGCGCCTCGCCGTGTCAAAGCTCGAAGTTATGCAGTTCCGGCACCAGCCGCACCACGTTTTCCGGTGCATCGCACGGGGAGGCCTTTCGACGCGTTCAGTGAACGTAAAGATCGTGCCCGCTGTCTTCGGTGCTGGGGAAGAAGTTACGAGTCGGAAGAAACATCAAAACCCAAGCGTTTAGGGCTCCAGGCCGGGCCGCCGGGTCACTCTGGACCAGACTTGTACCGTACGCATTACAAGTAATCAAATTACTTGTAATCGATTACTTTTTGGAGTAATTTTGTAATCAGTTGATTACTTTTATTAGGCAGTAATCACAAGAGTCATCTCATTACTTTTTGAAGTAATCAAATTACTTGTAACCGTTACTATTTTTCCACGGGACCCCCCCCCCCCCCCCCTCCCTTCCCCCGGCACACGCCTTTTTTTTTCTGAAATGACAAAAATAAAATTTGCTTTTTTTTTTTCGAACGGAAAAAAGAAAGATTTTTGCGGAGCTGTAGGAAACGAGGTCAGTCCCTTTCAGACTTGTACCGTACGCATTACAAGTAATCAAATTACTTGTAATTGATTACTTTTTGGAGTAAATTTGTAATCAGTTGATTACTTTTATTAGGCAGTAATCACAAGAGTAATCTGATTACTTTTTGAAGTAATCAAATTACTTGTAACCGTTACTATTTTTCCACGGGACCCCCCCCCCCCCCCCCCCCCTCCCTTCCCCCGGCACACGCCTTTTTTTTTCTGAAATGACAAAAATAAAATTTGCTTTTTTTTTCGAACGGAAAAAAGAAACATTTTTGCGGAGCTGTAGGAAACGAGGTCAGTCCCTTTCTATGTACAGTCTGTGGAATGTCCGTTTTTTTTTTTTTTTCGAGCTGGGACTGGGAGTGGGAAGCCGCAGGGAAGCCACAGTGCGTGACAAAGGCCATTCAGGGCGAAGTTTGAGGGAGCAGGATGTAGCTTTGTAAGTCCTTCCTTCAAACTAGCCCCCTCACGCACACACACAGAAATAAAAAATGAAAAAAAATCCTGCTTAGGGTACCTACTCGCAGCCCGTAGGAGAACCAGAACCGAAGAATGCCTAAAGCGGATGCGAAATATAACAAAGCCAGTTGAAATATTTCCCCATTTCCCCTACGTGGTCTTTGTGACAAGCAATGTTTCGAGTTGAGAAGTGGTCGGGGCGATCTCTTCCGCTAATGGATACTACATATGATTCGTTTCAAATCCTGGAGCTGCTGCTCTTTTGTATAACATGCGAGCTCATCCACATGTGAATAATAAAATGAGCGACGTAAACTTTGAGCGACAACCCTTGCTCAAGCTTAACAAGATCTAGAACCCCCCCCCCCCCCCCCCCCCCACACACACACACACACACACAATGGCGAAGGCCCAAATCATTAAACTTCTTCAAACGAATTCTATGCTTGTGTCCGCATTGTGAAGGTGCAACGACTACGAAGAGGTAACCAGTTTTTCTTCTTCAATACTTGTGCAAATGTGAAATATAGGTTGGAAGTAGTTCATTGTTATGAGCGCTAAAGATGTGTCTTCACACAATAAAGTAATCGGAAAAGTAACGATTACTTCTTTAAGTAATGTCCAATTACTTTTGCCGTCGAGTAATCAAGTAATCTAATCGAATACTTTTTAGCCAAGAGTAATAGTAATTGTAATCGATTACTTTTTTTTAGTAACGTGTACAAGACTGCTCTGGACCAGAGGCGACGTGTGTGCGCACGCTTTGAGGACGCCTCCGCGCTTCGCCGCGCCAGACCTCGCCGATCGCGACCGGACCCCGAGTCCGAAAGGCTCCTGCGCAGCTAGGAACGGCACCGAGGTAGGAGCTGCTCGTTCTGCGCTACCATGCAGTGCTCTACGGTGCTCGGAGCTCTCGGTGTCGTTCGTGCTTGCGCCGAAGCCTTTGGGACCCCTTCGGACGCGCAAGTCGTACTTCGCAAAGCTTGGACGGGGGCCGCCCTCACCGAGCAGCTCCGCTATATTCCGCTTACTTATGATGGCAATAAAAGCTCGCGTTTGTTCTCGGGAAAAATTGCGGGCGACCATACGGGACCGCTCCCCGCGCCGCCGACGTGGTTGGCCGCCGCCATGTTCTCAGCTTTCACTCGCTCCCGCAGCGAGCGCCTTCCCATAATCCTCCCCGTTCCAAAATGCGATGCGACCTCCGTTTACATGGGTTGAATGAATGCGCACTCGCCATCTCGATCCACCTCTGTCTAGCGACTTGAATGCGATGCGCTTTCTTTGCTCATTATGCCGTTTACATGACCGCATTGAATCCGACAACTGGATTCGATGCGACTAAGTCGCATTCATGTAAACGCGGCTTGTGACGTGTAAGAAACTTTAGAACGGTAGCCTATAGACCTTTCCAAAAACGAGCTTGTGGCCGGTGCCATTTTGAGCGTTCGTGCGTATGGCGCGTGCTTTGCTCGCTTTCCGAAGCGACGAACACGCACGTGCTGGGCTGTGAAGATCGCACGCTGGACTGTGACCTTTCCAATGTTTACGAAATCACAGTCCAGCGTGCGATCTTCACAGCCCAGCACGTGCGTGTTCGTCGCCTCGGAAAGCGAGCAAAGCACGCGCCATACGCACGAACGCTCAAAATGGCACCGGCCACAAGCTCGTTTTTGGAAAGGTCTATACTTCGTTTCGCCTTACCTGCGGGCGGGGCCGGGGCTGAGAGCGCGAGACCAGCGCTTTTAGCGCTTCTCCCCAGCTCGCGCGCTCGAGCAAAGCCTGAACGCGCGGAGCTTTCGTGCTCGCGCTTCCAGCTTTGCCTTCGCTCGCACGTGGGGTGAAACGAAGTATAGTTAAGTCGATATAAGTACTCTCATTATTTATTTTGTGCTTGCTGGTGCGCGCTATGGGGTTTTGTCGTGTATAGCACTGTTTGAACATATGTCACAGTTCGTCTTAACGGCCCTAATCATTTTATATTATCTTTTTATTTTCGCCCGCGAATCGTGTTTAGTCATTTTGCTAACGCTGCCCTCGTCATCCCCGGACCCCTTCATCACCATATTTTCCCTTCCCTTTCCCCGCATTCACCCTCATCAACCTACAATAACCCAGGCCCGTCAAACGTGCCCACCGTGAGTGAGGCAAATGTCACGTCTCGCAAACAACACAACCAACCAACCAACCAACTCCCCTATTACGCACTTATTCATGCACTCAAGCGCTCCCCCATGATGAGTGTCTGTATCAGTGAGTGAGTGAGTGAATAATCGAGCGAGTTACTAATTATTTAATCAAACACGCACACAAACGCTCTCATTCAGTTATCATACTAACCTACTCAGTGACACAATTACTCACAGAAGCAACCACACTCTCGCATCACACACGCACTGACGGACTCATGTGTTCACCCATTAAATCACACACTCGTGTACACAATCACTCACTCAAGCACTTCTTCATTCACTCACACGTACCCTCAGTCGTTTACTCATCCTCTAACCCTCCGAATTGCTCACTCGTACACGCAATCACTCCCTCGCGTATTGCCTCGTCCACTCTTGTGCCCACACTCGCTCACTCAAAGCTCCCTCTGCTCTCTGCACTCATTCACTAAGTCACTAACTTAATGTCTGAATGATTCCCTTACTCATTCACTCCCTTCTATGCATTCACTTACTCGTTCACTCACTCATGCAGTCACCCAATAATCCACACTGTACCGACCCATTCACACACACTAGCGTTTGACTGTTTGACTATTGGTGAGGAAATCGAACTATAGGGGGAGCTGTGTCCAGCTTGTTCTCCCCGGGGCTCTTTGTCTGCTCAACTCAAGGCATGTGCACTGGATTGTTTACTTCATCTTTCACGAAATATGAAATACGAAATATGAAGTAAAAAAATTAATAAGTGCTGCGTCCTGCGTCCGGCTTCGCTGATTGAACACGAGCAACGAGCACCAGTCGAACACTGATGCAACGTTCGGCAACGTGATCCGAGCCTTGCGTCGAAACACAAACAGATAATCTCTGTTGTTGTGGTCCACACGGGTGTAGTTATCAAATTGGCCACAAGGAGCGCGACGGTTCGATCTCCTCCCCAATAATTACGTTGTAATACCACTGCGATACAACCCCCAATCACGGGCAGATCGGTGCTCCGTATGCCTCGTGCCAAGCTGCAAAGCACGAGCGTCCCGTGGACTCACGGTCGCATCTCGACCGAGGTTGACACACCGTATTGGCGACGTGAGCAATCGATAGGGTCGCTGTGGTCGGCCCACCACAATTGGCCGAATGCTGACTATGACGTCAGCAAAGGATGTCTCATCGACGGAAATAAGAGGAATGTAAAAACTTCAATTTTGACGGTGTTGGCTGTGTTGGTTTGAGAGCGCTAAGATTTCAGGCTTCCAGAATGCTCATTATAAACACCATCGAGCTTGTTGTTCACAAGGTAATGACGTCACGAAAGGTAACCGAACAAGGGCACCACCGAAACATCTCGCCGCTAATAGACGTTTTTTTGTTTGCCGTCGTTCTCAGACACGTGGGTTCCGTATCTGGTATGCGGGACGAAATAATAATAAAACATTTCAACCTGGAATATGCGAGAAAATATAGGTAAGGCAAAACAAGAATGTGTGACAATTACGCATTTTTCGTAAACACCATCCAGCGGCGTAGAGAGATCAAAACGATGTTTCACCGCATACCAGAAGTGACGACAATCAAGATGCCTGCGCCCTTGTGGAATGGTGTATAGTCGAACACTGTCTAACGGTATTATGTGAGTGGCCCTTCCTACCCATAATGCCCGAGTCCCACTAGCGACAAACAGATACAAACGACAGCGACGACCCTCAAACACACGCATCATGCTCGCGATGGCACCTTCAGGCGTTTAGTTGTTCGCTGCTCGTGAAGTAAGCTCGAGCGATGGCGATTCTGCCAAAAATACCCTCGCGTGCACGATGCTTGTGTTTGAGCATAGCCTCCTTTATTCTACAAAACCTGTTAAATCGCGAAAATACTTGGGCTTGAGGCTTGTCGCTGTCGTCTGTTTCTGTTTGTCGCTCTTGTGGGACTCGGGCACAACAACGCTCACACGCACCCCCAGTCACACACATATACACACACACATATAAACTTCCGCACGCGCAAGCAGATCCGCGCACAGACCCGCACCGACAGGCGCGCGCAAACGCAAATGTGCAGGCACGCACAACCTACACACAACACGCAAACACGCGCACAGTAGCTCGTCATGCCAGTCATGCCGTAGTTTTTCTTGGCACATTGAAGTCAGTGTTTATTTTGTCGTTAGGGAATTAGGCATAGTGAGGTTAGCCTTCCGGTGTTTTTTGTTGTTGTTTTTTTGGCGAGAGGAGAAATTTAGCCAGCGCAGTGCGATCGCTAGCCTGGGTTATTTGACGTGCATCACGCGGCAGTAAAGCAAGCCTTGTTCAGAGTAGTTCGTATCGAAAACGGTAGGTGTTTGAATAGAAGGCAGGATCCCTTGGTTCTGTCTCGCGAGCTTTCGCTCCGCTTCAAGCCGCAGTGCGTTAGCAAGCACACTCGGCCACCGATCGATCTCCCCTTTCCACATTAAAAGTTGCGTCTCGGAAACCCTATAGACAGCCTCGTCTTCTTCGTCTAACAATGGTAAGGTGACCACGGGTAAAAAGAAACGCTTTGATCCAGAGCGGTATTTCTTCACCACTCCGTCCCGTCCATTCCGCGCCTGATTCTTCTCCTCTAGGATATCAGGAAGAGAGGGTGAGCGGGCCGCAGGGGAATTGGGTTTCGCCAGAGAGGTCTCCCTCCCCTAGCCGTGCACTGCAAACACGGCTCTTGGCGATCGAGTGGCCATCCGCGACGGGTCGGGAAGACGAGCCGCCGGGCGGTGTATCCAGCCAGCGCTCATCAAACACGCGTGCCCACACGCTTTTATCATCCCCAGTGAGGCGACACGTACACTCCGCTTTCACCTCACGATGGATCGCAGCGGATAGTACGAGTCATCCCCAGCCAATCCAGCACTTTGAAGCTCATCACGCGACCACTACGTCGCCGCACCCCTCCTGAAAGTGGCGTCACACTCACGCGGCGTTAGATTGGTTTCGGAGGCTCGCGGCACCCTTCGTGGTCCATGGTGAGGGGAAACGCAGAGTAGAGAGAGGAAGAGAGAAAAAGAAAGAGAGAGAGAGGGGCCTGAGAGGAGTGCTCGCTACGATCACGGACATCGCTGTTAGCGAAAGTATATGATCTACGGCGGAGTACTTCGGACATCGGAACGGAAATAAAGGAAATGAAGGCGAGTCGCAAGATTGCGTGGAAGCCTTCGACGACATGATGGGCATTGCGGAACACAGT
The DNA here is from genome assembly GCA_013358835.2 of Ixodes persulcatus. NCBI lineage: Eukaryota > Metazoa > Arthropoda > Arachnida > Ixodida > Ixodidae > Ixodes > Ixodes persulcatus. The sequence goes on along the minus strand of JABSTQ010010759.1, from coordinate 317,511 downwards.
TTTCGTGGCACTGCTCGGGGAGTGTGAAAGGTGCTAAAAGCTAGGATGATCAGACCTTATGTAATGGAGCTTAAAGTCAGGGTGACGCGCGCTGCATCGATAGGGTAAATAAATAAAAGAAACTAAAACGGGTTGAAACCTGTAGAGTGAGTCGTTTTATAACTGTAGTTAGGTGAAAAATACATGGTCATTGTCGTCATTGGCACGACGATACTCACGCATATTTCAAAGAACAATGCTGGCCCAATGGAAAACGAGGAGTTATAGTGAGTCTCGAGCACGGAAAAGCGTATCGTGGTATTTGTCAAGTCAACTAAATCCATCCGAATGTAAAACTTGGCGCATTTTCCCGGTATAAAAGCCCCCAAAGTTTCATTATTTGTTCAACAAAAACGCTAGGGTCCCTTGAGTAATCCTCAGTTTGGCTTCCATATGGTTCCTCACGTCTTCATTGTTCGACTTAACAAGAAGCTTGCATGACTTCATAGTCGTCTTGTATTTCGCTTCCTTCCGGAGATGAAGTGCGAGCACCCTCAATTTGGGGCTCTTTAAAACTCTCATTTAATTTACTAGCCGACCCAATATGACGTCACTGAACACCGTATTTGAGGGAAATATGGCGTCACTTGATGCCGTATTTGAGGACGATGTTTAGAGCGCATGCTCAGAACGAGTTCACACTAATGCGGATCGCAAGTTCGTCCGCTTCTTTTGCAGGGGTTGTGGTGACGTCAGGGCACCGAGCTCTGGTTGGTCCTGAATGAAGGATAGCGGGTGGACCTCGAGGCAGCTTGCTTTGAGGTCTACCCTCAATCCTCCAATCAGAGCCAATCAGAGCTCGGCGTCTTTCTGACGTCACATCAACTCCTGCGCAAGAAGCAGACGACTTGCTCTCCGCATAGGCGACTAAGACCGCCAGTCTCGATGGTGCGGGATGCACGTTGCAAAATAACTATGGAAGCTCGCCGTCAGCACGCGCTCAGCATTCGCGCCCACGGCTGAAGGAGCCAGTGCGCGACAAAAAGCGTCACTGTGATCGGCCTTCCACGATTGGTCAAACGCTCACTATGACGTCTTTAGTAGGATGAGTTCTGCCCTCATCGACGGAAATAAGAGCAAAATCAGGCCCTAAACAATGACGGTGTTGATTAAAGAACGTGATGACTAGGCTTCTTGCGCACGTTTTCACGCAAGAAGTCCCTAGAAAAGAGTTTCCTACAAGGAGAGACATTCTTTGAAGTTCCGACTAAGTGACGGTGCACGTTTTAGGAAACGAATGGCGGCGCACAGCAGAGGTTGAAACTGAATGCCGCCATTTCGTTCCAGCGGAATGTGCTCTGTCATTTGTATCGGTTGTCGTTACTTGTGAAAGAAGTATCGAGGGACTTTAATCTCATCGCCAATAGCTATGTCAAACGTCCGCGTGCATGTGCGGTGCCGCGAAACTCGGCCAAACACACAGTGCGCCACTCGAGACCGACTTGTTCGGAATAGGACGCGAGCAAACGTTCGATCACGGTCTCGAACTGACTGTGTGTCGCGCTCTTGCCAGGGACACGCACCCGAGACTCCGCTCGCTCCCCAAGTTGGGAGTGCGGTGGGAGCAACGCGCTTGCCGGACCGATCAGCCGCCTCCCTTTCGTCAACTGGTCCCGCTGTCCGCACGCGGCCCCGTGCGGGACCGTCATCACGCGGCGAAACATAGACGTACGACTCGTCCGACGAGAACGTAGTTGCCACCGCACTGTCAGCCTGGAGCTGAACGGAGTACAGCGTGCTCGAGTCGTACCGATGAATGATACGCTCGGCGCGAGGAAGCCCGCGTGTAGCCGGACGGGAACACACGCTCACACGAGCGTGTGTACAAGCGTGTCGACGACGTCGAGGGAGGAGAGCGAGTGCACGATGGGGGAGCGTGCAGCGTCGTCCGTCATCGAGCCGTTTGCACAGGGAGTTCGCGCACCGCTCTGGGGCTATGGGCTCTGCCCGAGCGCGCTGCACCGGCGCCAAGAAAACAAAGGGGCGGCAGGGGAGGGGATGCTAGTGGAAAAGCAAACAGCCCGCGAGAAAGCTGCTTCCGCGATGCCGCTGGAGAGCCGCTCTGGTCAGGCCATCGTGGTGGCTAGCTGCCCTTTGTCATTAATATTCTCGCCTCTTCGTCGTTCTTTTTGCTCCGTCATTTTTTTTTTTTTTTGTGCGCTAGGAAAAGGGGAAACATTATGGCGGTGTACAGCTTTGCACACACAGGAAGGGTGCGTCTTTAATACTCGGTCACCTTTGGTATGTGCACGATTTTTCTTCTCTCGTGGTGTTTGGCGTCTTAGTAAAAACACGGACATATCATGATAACACTACCAATAGTTAAGTCGAGGTTGTTGTTAGTGCTCTCCTGATATTCCTTATTTTCTCTTTAAAAACGCAGCAAAAAGTAACTGTCTCGCGGTGTCCCTGTAGAATCATCGATCTGCCTTCGCCGATTGTTGATCATCCCTGAAAGATGATTGAAGGTGTCAGATGGCGCAGTTCTTTTATTTGTATAAACTATAAATAGACTAAACAATAACATCTGCAGTAAGAACAAAAGCAAAGACATCGATAATTAGGGTCATGCGAAGTACGACTAGACTCTCTTTTTTATTTCTGAGCTTCCATGAAATTAAAAATGTTTATAAAAATTTGCTCACTCCTGTGTGAGTTTATTGTACAGTCACATCGATAGATGCGGCACCTTAGTGTACTCTAATGCATTCTTACTTACCTGGCAGTAAAGGTTCGCTCGCTGCAGCGGCAAGCCTATAGCTTTCCGTTCCGCCTCCTCTGCCCCGGTCGTCCCCTGACGTGGGCTGAACCGTCGGCAGTGTCTGCTCGGAAGTTGACGCACTCATCTATTTTACACACACAGAAACCCTCGAATGGAGGCGACCTGAGGCTCAGGAGTCGTGGTGCGACGGCACCGCAACATAGGCCGTCTAGCGTGCGCTACGCGAGGCTCATATGCGCAGCTGTTTTCAACACATGAGGTTTATTAGGTGGGGCGTCAAAGCAACGGTCGTGGCTCTGTAGCAGCGCACTCGCTTCCATAATCAACAAACCCTACAAAAAATTAAAAAAAAATCTGCGGCGTTTTTTTTTTTCTTTTTAAATTTTTATCGTTAAGGATTTCGCGATATTGACAACGGACGCCCTAGATTATTTTGAGGAGAAAAGGGGGGGGGGGGGGGGGGAGCCCACAACAGCTTGCTGTAAAAAGAAATTGACTTCTACGCCTATATAATGTGATACATGGTTAATTCTTTCTCAAACGCTTATGCCAGTCGTGAACGGAAGGCGATTGTTTGTATTAGAGGTAGTAGGGAGAGGTCACCAGCTATCTATGGGGCCATGCTTCACTAACGATGCGTGGAAGCTGTGCGACGTCGCCAGTTTCGGCTGGCAAGAGATATTTATGTGGCTACTGCAAAGTCGTTGAGGACTTTCCTACTAGTAAAACAAGTCCAGATCATCGTGTCATTCGTCGTGACGTCGTGTCGGCAAAGCAGCTACCGCACTGCAGCTGTGGTCGCAGGCGGTTTTTCCTGTGACGTGTCTCATCGCTTACGCTTTACGTATTGTATTCTTTATAAACCATTGTGAAAAATCTAGCACGTCCTGGCCAAGTTCTGACCACCTGCGGATATTGAGCGGATTTTTAACTATTGGAAGGAGAGGCCATTCTGTAGAGCGGTTCCTCTTTTAATCTGTCTCGCAACACTTACACCCAAAACGGAAGTGTACTCAGTAACGTTCGACAGCACGAATATACGAGTATTGGCGTCGAGATGTTTTGGCGGCGCCACCTCGCGGGCGCTCTCCTGTGACGGAGCGGGCAAGATGCGAGCAGACGACGCGCTGTGTAATAGCACGGAGTGGCTATGTTAGTTCGCATCTTTGCTGATTAAGAACGGTTTATATATTGAAGAAATGCGAATGTTTTTGTTAGTGACCCTTCTAATCAATACCAGCGCCTCAAAGTTGCTTTTTATATTAAAAATGTTAAAAATGTTCAAAAACAAGCCTGCAGCTTCACATTACAGCTTGCGCGGCGTGCGTCAAGGCTATTCACAGCCTCTCTAGGTGATTGTTGTTGTTGTTTGTTATATGTGGAGGCTCCTGCAGAAGAAGGTTGTGCATTCACCAGAGTAAATGACGTGGTATCATCTTAGCTGCGCGCGTGAGCATAGTTGTGTTGCAAAGCGTCGCACAATTGTTTGAGCTACATACAGCTTGCCGATACCGACGCTTCTATCCAAGTGTGACTCGACAGTTGCTGGCGAGCAACTGACACTTAGCACCTCCCGCCGCCCACGTCCAATACGCGGCGAAGAAGTTTGTCACATCGCGACTTCTGCTCAAAAGGAAATCAATAATTTTCACAACTTGCCAAATTGTTGGTCATGTCCTGGCAAATTCAGGCGATTGATTTATTTGTTCTATCCAATTTTTACTAAGTATTGTTCTCAAATTTAAAATCGCTCGCTGAGAAATGCATCATGCATTATGCGCAATTCTCTGCGTCGAAGAAATCAAACATACAAAAGGTAGTAATTCATAGCAGGTGTATACCTCATTTTTTTGGGACGCTGAAGTGTCACAAACTTATTAGATTTAACGGACTTCGATCGCGAAAGAGCCTCGCACGTTCCGCGTCGAACGGGTGAATAATTAAGAATGTAGTTGAAATGACTCCGGAAGCCAGCCACCGTTTCTTTCTGCCAGTTATTTTGCGGAAATTTTTGTTTACTGGTTTACAAAACTCAAAAAGAAATCAACTTGGAACTAATGACAGACCAGCTCTCGCAGAACACATTAGAACCAACAGGATACACGGAGTCGATTTCACTGAAGTGTTTACTACACAGGTGAGATGTTCTCGAATTTCGCTTTCTCATTTTCAATTTGATGAGACATTCCTTCTCAGGTTTATTTTGTCCGAATCAGAATAAAATATACACGATATATGCCGTGGTAGATGTTGTAGTGGAGTAAGCGCTGGATATTTTATTTTAATTATCCAGCTTTTTGTACTGGGCTAGTGAACAGCACCCATCACTTTGACACCGCAGCGCTAAACGTGTTTGTCAGCACGACTACGCGTGCCAAGTTTTCAAGCCATGGTAAAATGTCCTACTATACTCCGTTTCACCTTATGGTGTACCGCAGCGAAGGCTAGAAGCTCGAGCTCATAGCGTTGACAGCTGCCCTTAATGCACGAGAGCTTGTGCCGCCGAGATGTGCCCCAGAGCAAGGAGCTCGCGCTTGTAGCCCTTCCTGCGGTTTATCATAGGGTGAAATAGAGTATACAAATATTACTTCACCAAATAAACACAACGCGTGAAACAGGCTTTGCCGCACGTTACCGAAACAGCGCATGAAGCGAGCTGACGAGCCGAGGGAACCAAGACCAGCGGTCTATCCTATAGGAGGTATTCACTGGCCGCCATATTTGAGGTCACTGTTTCGAGCGCATGCTCAGAACGAGCTCGCATTAATAGGCTGCCAAGACCGGCAATCTTGGTGGTGCGGAATGCACGTGGCGAAAGAACTGTGGAAGCTCACGTTCAGCACGCGCTCCGCAGCCGAGCACACAGCTATGGCCGCCAGTGAATACTCCCTATACCCGCGATGTTACAAACGATGATGATGATGGCTAAAGAAGCGCCCCCTGTAGTTCGCGCACGCCGCCAATATGAGTGAGTAAGACCATTGACTCCGTAAGTGTGACGTCATGGGTCCAAACAAACCGTTGCTAGGGTCGTTGTTATGGACGAATACATGTGGCTCGGTTTCGCTACGAAAGCCCGACCGTTCAAAAATCAGGAGTAGGGTTTAAACTTCTAAAAATCACAGATATAGAAAGCTTGAATGTCATATATGTTTCGACAGAAGTGTGCTGGTAATCGCTCATTTCTGAAATATTTACGACTGCAACTTCCGGTCCTCAAGATGCCTGCAGCAGACGACGAATGCAAGAAGTATGCCGTCTGCAGCACGCCGGCCGGCCAAGCCGGGGGCGTCGTTTGAATCGTGTGAATAAAGACGATATTCTGACATCGCATTTGTTTGAAATATAATGGGTTTCAGACACGTATAAGAATTCATAGTGGGGTGCGATGCAAAATATGGTTTATCGAAAGTCCGGGCGTCGATCGAGATGATCGTCTGCTAAAAGATCGCATTGCACCCGTGAGAAAAGCACTTCAGGCGATCGGTAGAAATCCCACATTTTGTTTGCGGACTCGCGCTATGCGAGGGTGCTTCGTATACCTGGTTGTAACCATCGCGTGGTGAAAGACCCTTACAGTTTCTTCAGATTTCCGCAAGACCCCAAAGCGCGAAAGAACTGGATAAAAAAACATAAGGTGAGTTCATTACAGATTGTACTCGCATCGCGGGTTCGATGGAGATCTTCCCCAAAAGAGCACATCCACAGAATTTTATGTATACCAAGGGGGAAAAAAAGCAAAATACTGCGGAATTGCGATAGACATGCAATTCTTTAATAACCTGACAACCACAATAATAATAATAACAAACGACTTACCTCGACGGCGTACGATTTGTTTCTCATGCTGGCCTGCACTACGCCGGTAATGCACTTCAGGTCGTCGTCGTAACTGATCTGCATGACGTGGTTTGATTTTACTGCATTTTCACCCCTCGTAACTAAGCTGGGTTCTTCACAAAAACAAAAAAAAACAAAAAACGAACATTGCGGAGGCCTCTACGGCCATGGTGATGCACTTGTTTTTGTCGCTGGTTTACCGACGTAATTCAATGAAGACGCCCGCTTCAACAGAGGCCAGCAAATCTATCGTGTCGTCTGCTACCAAAGCAAAGCGGAGTGTAAGTCTACAGAAATGACTTTCATCGTTGCGATACGACACTGAGACGACAAGAACATCTTCATAATTCGATATCAAGAAGTTAGGTTGCTTACAAAAAAATTATTTACTTACTTGTAAGCAAAAATCTAGCCTCATGTGGAGTCTCCATGCACTTAGTCCATAGCAACGTCCCTAGCAACGGTTTGTTTGGACCCAGACGCCTTGTTGTGACGTCATCACTTACGGGGTCAATTCTGTAACTCGTCGGAGCTCGGAAAATTCGTAAACCGTCAAATGTTTTGTTTCAATAAGCTGGGTAAAATTACATTTTGCAGAAGGTGATGTGTTGCTGCTCACCAAAAGCAAGAATGTTTTTCTGGTTTTTAGTATTGTGTTTTATATTTTTGAAGACAACCTTGTATTCATTTCAAGGTATAAATAGCCACTCGATCGAGTCTCGAAGACGCAGGAGGTATAGGTATAAATTTTCAAACGAATGCTTCTCCAACCATGCTCTGCCGCGTAAGTAGCCGCAAGTAAAATCGAGCCAGACAAGCCTGCAGAAGAAAACCATTCCCGCCAATCGAAGGAAGATACCATCTCGACCGAGGAGCCCGCAAGCCGCCCACGAAGTAATAACAGAACGAAACCCCACAAGATGTCCAGGCAGCCAGAAAGACGACGTCGAAGAAGCCGTTGTAGTAAGATCGAAATAAATAAATAACTGCAGAAGCGATACAAAATGGCACCAGAGCGAAAGAAGGGAATACGGGAGAATGAGAGAGGGAAAAGAGCAGTGGGGAGGCTCGGGACAGCCGATATTACAAGCGGCTCGGCCGCTGCGACAGACCGCCAAACGGGTCACCTGAGACCAATACGCCGTCGCAGGGCCAATCTTCCCGAAGGCTCCGTTCCGGGCTTTTGGCTTCGGCAGCCGCGCTGAAAACGAATGGCAGCCGGCGACCCAGACGCGTCTGGGTCTCCTCCGCAGCAGCAGGAGATGCCGGGCGGGTCGTCAGAGTGCCTGTGCCCCGCTGCCATATAGGAACACGCGGTTCGATGGCTGGTGGTAGGGAGAAGAACCTTTTTGAGGGTCCGGGTACTCTTTACGCGCTCCAGACTCGAAGGCTAGCCCGCCCATCCGCTTTCCAACGAATGGGCCAGTATTTGTCTTTCTGAATTTACGGGCTGTTGAAAATTTGCAAGATATGTTTTAACCAGACACAACTGTCCCTGGAACGCACCTCCAATTGGTGTGTTTTTGTAGCGTCATATTCTACCCACGCATGAAACGTGGTGCCAAAGTGGAAACAAACGACGCAACAAAAGCTCGAGTGTCATGCCGTCGGATGTCGCGATCTTGGAGGTAGGGCATTGATGTACCGGCAAAATGCACGAGCGAACGCCGCAAGTGTCGCTGTCGTCGCGGCGTCCCCAGAGCCGTTTTGGGCGTCCCCAAAGCCCCCCCCCCCCCCCCCCCCCCCATCCCAGGAAAAGTGGCGCCATTCATTGTTGTGGAAATGCTCGAGACATGTGCCGCGCGCTACTTCTGAAAAGAACATGGCGTCTGATATCTAGCGCAGTGCAGCGCTGTGCCGCCATGCTCTTCCCAAGGGCTGCACGTTGCACGTGCCTCTTGCATCAACGCACCCTGCACTACTTTTAAAAAATGAAGGGGCTTTAGGCGTCCCGACTCCTGGCTGCCGCAGCTTCCATGGACCGTCAAGCTGGACAGCGAGTCTGAGGGACCTGCCGCAGAACGGGCGTCTTCCACATGCACCACCACTGCTGGGACACCGCCACGATCTCGGCGGGAAACAACATGACGTTTCTATGACGTCCTCACACGAAAATCGAGGGACCCGATTTCAGGACGCCGTAAACACAGCAGTTGCAGACGCGTTCCATGCACCATAACCACACTGGCGAGCGGATAGGCCAATGGCAAGAGAGTCCGAGGAATACCGTGACGAACCCCTTCACCGTAGGCCCTTTCCAAACGTCAGTCTAGCCACTCTGTCCAGGGCCACGCCCGACGCTCTAATAGCGTCGTCACACAGGTTTTACACGCGGGGAAAGGCGACCGTCTTCGAAAGCATAGAGCAGAAAACGGGGAACTGTTTGTAAAAAGTTGGTCCTTCCTTGTACTTCACCTTCGATTCGCAAAGTCGAGGGAGCTTGAAGGTAGGTAAACTTGTTCTCCTATCACCGCCATTAGTGCGAAGATATTACCAATGAAGCAGCGTCAACAGCTCAAGTCACTGGGCCTTTTCTGCTTTTAGGTTCGGCGATTATAGAACACGCACAAAAACATGATGAACATCATGATGGTTCGTTTGTGACGCTGTCTGATTGGTACCATCAGCTCGTAGCATCGGCTGCGTCTGGTGAAACAAAATATAGGTTGTCCTAACTTTAAAAAAAAAAAAGTATATTCAAGGGAAAGGGTGGGTAGGACCATAGCCTCCTATATACTGACAAAGCATGGCAGATCGCCACGAGAAGCGGCCGCCGAAATGGAAAAAGTGGAGTGGCAGACAACGGATGAGAGGAGAGCCACGTGACTGGCGCCCCTCTGCGGCGAGACGCCGAAACACACTTCTCCCGAGCGAACAAGTGTGTTTCGGGTCCTCGCCGCTGCAAAAGCCGTGCACATGTCGTCCAGGTTCCTCCAGAAATGGCTCTTTGGTGCTCTGTGCTACCAGATCCTCGCGCTCCAAATCTGCGACCGGGCAGTCCGTAACTCCGTCATCAAACTGACAGGCTTTGTGAGTATAGAGGAGGCTATGGTAGGACTGTACTCCGTTTCTCCGTAGATTCAAGGAAAGCAATATGCAAGACAAAACGCGCAGTCACACTTTGGTCGTGTCGCCCATGCACGCGTTCTCAGACAGTTGAAGTGCCGTTCAAGGCAACATGCTCGCAATCGTGGCTTGAACTTACGGTAGCACTCATAGTGAAAGAGGGTAGACACGCTATGAAAGAGGTGCGGCACCCTTTGTTGATTTACTGCAGAAGGACGCATTATTGTTCCAACTTCTGTCCAACTCCCAGACATTGCCGTAACAAAGGCAGAGTAGGTAGTACAATCTCAGAAAAAAACATCACGAAAAATAAAATATTGAATTGGAGTTACTATCAATGTATTATTTACATTCTCAATGACGCTGCACCAAATACGTTGCAAGCGCAAAATCACACAAACAAATAAAATGCGATGCGCTCTTTGTTTTGTTTTGATAGGAATGCCTTCTAAAACTACGCATGAACTTCTAGGCAATAACCGTGCCTCCCCCCCCCCCCCCCCCCCCCCGTTACTTAGCGGCGCTCACAGAGGATGGCATGCATGAGGAATAAGGGTAGCAGCTAGCATGGTTGGATAAATGCACGGGAGGACACGGCTCTAGTTGGCAGTGTGCAAGATGTGCATAAATTCTAGACTGAAGAAATAGAGAGAGCGACGCAACATAGACAATTGAAAACAGACTCAGTCTCGACCTTAATTGACGATTCTCCTCGTGGGCAGACGAGTAAGAACCTATGCTACATACATTTGACTCCTCTCTCTCCGAGGCGGTTGTGTGAACACGAGTTCAACGCAACATCACCTAGACCACCACCACCTAGTATAATAAAACCTGTGAACATCTATCTCCGCACTCATCACACTCTTCAACACACTCGTGACGTCATGACGTCACGTGGAACGTTTTTCCGCTAAATTCAGTTGGAACGACGAATGACGTCACGTGGAACTATGTCAAACGGTGGAGTGACGTTACATGAAGCATTTTCTCGCTAAATTTAGCGGGCCACGTGCGTCGCACACCTTTCACCAAATACACACAAGGAGGGAGCCACTGCGAAACCTCGCCCAAAACGGCTGTCGCCCGTAAAATCACATGACAAACCCAGCATTACAGAAGTATACTCTTTCTCTTCACCCGTCGGCGTCACATGACAAAAGCATAAAAGCAGCATACTCTCTTCTCCTTTCGCAGTATACTCTCTCTCTCTCTCTCTCCTCACCCGTCGTCGTCGAAGCCCCGCGTGAGCGAGAAGGAAGGCTCCCCTAATAAGGCAGGCCGCATTTGAAGCCCGCCACGCCGGAGAAACGAAGGATGCCCTGTCGCGTTCTACCGCGGGAGATGCGGCGGTCGGGAACCGGAATTGTGCGACCTGGGATGGCTTATGTTTCCCCCGGGAGCACGCAGAGCGCACACGACACGGGCCCTGGAGCGAGCCGCGGGCCGTTCAAGCCTACGGCGACGCGGGATCGAGGTCGGGTGGACAGGGCCTTCCCGAGCGAAACGACCTTCTCTTGCTCCGTGTCGGCATTCGGTCTTATTGCCGCTCTTCCCACCGCCGTCCCTTTCTTCGGCATACGAGCGCGCGTGCGTGCGTGTGCTTGTGCGCGTAGTGTGCGCTGCGTGCACGTGTGCGTACACCTGTTAAAACGTTCGGGCATGTGCGCGCGCGTGTGTTTGTGTGGGTAATTGTGCACGCATGTGTGCGACTTGATGCTTGCGTAGACATGTCTACGTGAGTGAGTGTGAGCATTAGCTTGTGTGCGCGCGTGTGTGTGCGTGCATGCGTCTTTGTCCTCGCGCGTGCGCGAACATGTCCGCGTGAGCGGCTGTGAGCATAGGCGTCTTTGTGTGTGCGTACATGCATGCCTGTATAAGCATGTATTCTTCCTACCTCTTTCTCTCTCTCTTTCTCTTTGACACAACCTTTCCTGTCTTTTAACACAGGGTATATTTTAAAGGTGGTGTTTAACGAATAAATTGTCTTGAACGAGCGTCATGGACGAGCTACACGCTGGGTTCGTTACACAATCCTGCTTGCCCTCTGTATTTAGCGGGTAAATTGACCTCGTGACTTTACATCATGTTACCCCTACACCAATCCAGCTTCCTCGCTAAATTTAGCGGGGAAAGCACTGTAGGAAAGGGGGGGGGGGGTGTTGCAGAGTGTCGAACAGAAATTTTTATCGGTTCGCGTTCGGATTCACGCTTTTCGGTTCACTTCCGCTTCGATTCCGGGGAGCAAAAATAACGGTTCAAACCTTTTCCGAGCGGTAAGCTCATTATATATTTCCCGCGTTGTTTCGGCAATAGGTACTATTTCCGCCGTGAAGCGAGTACCTTTACTGCATAGTTTTTGATCGTGCTTGCAATCCATTTTTTTTTTTTTTCAGGTACCGAAAATAAGAAATTGTGTTCTTTGATTTGGGCGAAACAGTAAAAGAAAATTTAGATTAACGTACAAAACGTCGTGTGTATAGAACTTAAGGTCCATTTGTTCACCTCAGTCGTACATATTTTATTTGAATCCAAGTGTTGTCACGGAATGTGGTAGGTCGCCTAACATACCCGTGATTAGTACAACTTTGCGTCGCAGCATTAAGAGTAAAATCGTAGTTGTGGTCTTGAGCTAAGGAATTAATTAAAGTGCGTAAGATCAAATGGAATGGGCAGCTCGTCGTCATATATATAGTAAAATATAGTTTACGAAATACCTTTCACAATATATATGATGACGACACAACTGAGCAGAAAGCAATATTATTTTCAAAATCCCACGAAAGTTTTAGGACAAGCCCTTTCAGTCTACCTTTTATAAACGCACTGAACGAAAATCACAACACGTGTTCCCCTAAACAACACTGTTTACAATCAGCACCGTGGTGCAGGCAAAGAATCATGCAAAAAGACTGATCAAAATTGATCACTTTGCTCTATACGCATATTCGTGCTCAGATCGAATCTGACCTAAAATAGCCCGTACCCAAGTGAACATTTTCTTATACAAGATAAACTGGCACAGCGTGGCTGTTGAAGTTTATTCTTGTCAAGATGTCTATAAATTAAATTTGCAAATAAGCAATACCCCGCTAATTGACGATTTTTTTTGTTAAATTGTACAAAGTAGTATTGCATGGTCTACTCGACATGACAGCTACTTAATTGGCCACTTTCTGTTGGTCTGCGCGCCTAATCGTCATAGTTCCGCCACGCGCCCCTGTGTAGTTAGTATTTGTCCAGCCCAAAGACAAATAAAATTGCCGTTCATCACTTAGAAGAAGCAATAATACTCCTGTTACACGGGCACACTTAACTGCGGTTACGCTAAGCCACAGTTAGTGCACAATACTTGCAGAGGACATTCTGCGGCTATGCAGTCAAAGCTATGGGCGAACGTGCGCTTGAGCACCTTGAGCACCCATCAAAGCAGTGCACGCGCGCTCTTCACTTCTTCTAAAATAGCTCTCCGAAAGTATAGTGCGGTACCAGTGGTGCCACGTAACAGCAGTTAAGCTGAGTTAACCGCGGTTAAGTGTGCCCGTGTAACAGGGGTATAACAGAGGTGTAACATACTTCTATATTTTTCGAAAGTTATATATCTGTCAGGGAAACATACCTACTTAGACCAGCTTCAAAGTCAGAATTTTGTTTAAGGCTCTCCCAAATTCCTTATACACCGTGCCTATCGAGGATAAAAGCGCCGACAAATATTTGCAGAACATCTTAGAATTGGAACAAGCGGTCCCGTGACGTGATCTGACGCTAATTATATACCGTCAGTGTTCATCATAGTCACCCACTGAGGTTGGCAAAGCATAGAGCATGGACTGAGAGCTTGAGTCATTGTTAGAGTTTCATTGGGCACGAGCCATTACCTAAATGTTTGGTGATGCTGATTGTCATGAACCCGAGCACGCGACTCGGGCTCATGACAATCGAGTAGATCACGGTGTCAAGTGACTCGCGGTACGAAGTAGCGATGTCATATAAAGTAACGGTGTCAGTAACGCTAAAACATCTATACTTCGTCTCACCTTAGCATGGACTATTGTTAGCCGCGCATGCTAAAAGCGCGAGCTAGTTCCTTTGGATAAAGCCTCGGCGGCTGCACGGGGCCTCGTGCAGTGGGTGCTACAGTCAAGGCAGTCAGGGCTACCCGCTCGCGCTGTGACAGCCTTCGCAGTTAGTCCATGCTAAGGTGAGACGAAGTATTTTTTTATAGTGACGTTCTCAATTTAAACGAACTTGACGCATTGAGTCACGTGACGTCACGCGGTCACGTGACGTGAGATTACTTGACGTCATGTCCTGACACCATGACGTCACGTTACGACGTGACACACGATTAATCATAGTGTCATTACAAAAGCGCCACGAATACCCACAATTTCTCGTACATTGCTATTCTGTATATGACGATTTAATCAATACATATAGAAATACGGCTGCCAATTTTTTATTCTCAAATTTAAAATTTGTGATAACAAATCAAAAATACAGTGAACCGTTTTGAACCGGATACCGCGATATTTTTTTTTTTCCGGTTCAGTTTTAAAATGGCGTCGAAGATTTCGGCTCGGTTATGTTCCGGTTCGGCTAAAATAGGGACATTTAGCAAACCGTTACCGTGTCCCGCGTACCGGGTGATACCGTGACCGCGGAGCGTGCGTTTAAAAGCATGCTTCAAAGGCACCGGTAGCACGGTAGGAGGAACACGGTCACGCTTTCCCCATTGGGGACTTTTAGCAAATGGTTACCCTGTTCCGCGTACCACACTACCGGAGCCTTTAAAGGGATGCTGAACCAATATTTGAAATCTCATAATTATTGCCCGAGCGGGCTTCACGGGATGGTACTGTACCTAAAAACGATATTCAATCAGACGGATGGGGCCCGAAATATTGTATTTCTTTGAATTAAGAGCGAATCCTCGGCCGGAAGCCGCCGGCGCGAGTGATTCCTTCTCTGAGAGCAGGCGTAGCGGAACTGACGTGCGCATTCTCGACGCCCCCAGCGCCCCTGGTGCCTCCGCGCATTCTCCTCATTCGTTGGTGCTCGCCTTGATTCTTTGCTCGGCGGCTGTTCTGCTGCTCCTGCTGAGGCTGCTGCTACTGCTGCTGCCGACGATTTTATACGTCGCCATACTAGTAAAGAGATCGCAAAAGGCAATGCCGAACGCCGACCAGCCTAGAGCACTATATAGCTCCTACGGAGCAGAGTAGCGCAATCCTTTGATCCGCGTGTTTTGCCGACAACATGGCCGACAGAGCAGCTCGGCGCGAGTCACGTGGTACTCAGGGTTCCAGGAGGCGACCCGCCCTATGGGAGAATACATGGAGATCGACGCAACACGGCTAATTAAAAAATAAACGGCGAGTTCATACTTTTCAAAACTAGTCTGTCGTGAAGTTAGTAAGCACTAAACACTTTATCAAAGTTTTAATAATATCGGATGCGTGTGCAAATTTTGAGAAGGCAATTTCCAAGGCAATGGCGTTTGAAGCAGACGATTCTTGCTCGCAGCGGAGATGGGCTTTTTGGGTTGGCTGGAGCGGGTCACGTGAACGCTGTGACGTCGCCGCGTCGTCTGCTGCATGATGCCGCTCATGCAATTTTTAAAAAAAAAATTACGTCCTTATTTGGCACACAACTCAGCGCAAATTATTCTAAAATGTTCCTTTATTATTTCAAAAACTATTGTCGTTCCGTACATCTCCACAATATTGAAGAAACAACGATTTTCTCACGTTCCCCATGCATTTCTGACCGGAGTTGGAACCTCCGGGCGTTCGCCGCTAGTCGCCAAGAGATGGCGTTCAGGATTGCGCTACTCTGCTCCGAAGGAGCTATATAGTGCTCTAGACCAGCCGAGGTTGCGGAAATCCAAAATATGGGGCAGAGCCCGCGTGGTACTAACAATAACAAACGCCACCCGGCTTAGCGCCTGGCTTGGCTTGGCTCCGTCTGTCTTTTGAGGCGAATGAGAATGCGCACGTCACGAAGCGAGCTTTCCACGACGCTCACCAGGGGTCGCGTAAAATTGTATTTTTCGTGTTTATTCATTTTTATTCGCCTTCTCGCTCAAAACAACGTCATTTAGAAGTAAAGGACATGCTATGTATGCCATTGCGACCAAGAATTTCCACCCAAAATTTCGGTTCAGCATCTCTTTAAAGCATGCTTTCAAGCGCGCGCCCCGCGGTCACGATATCACCAGCATGCTTCGAGAGCTCCGGTATACTCCGTTCACCTTTATTGGGACAATGAAGCGATTTTGATATCGAATCTCATCCATAGCACGTCGTTAAATGTGTAAAAAGAAAACCAAAACACAAAATGGGGAGCGAAATTATTATTATTTTTTTTGCTATAGAACTTTTAAAAGAAAAACACTCTTTTATACCTTTTTTCCTTCAAAAGCTCTCTGCCTTTTCACTTCGATGCATTCGCGGTGCAAATGCACGTCATCCAAATCCACGTCGCCTATTGGATAAGAGCCTACCTCATGAGCACTGTGATCATAAACATTAAATAGCCGGCGAATGTTTCTTCGAAGTTTTGTTAACGAATATTCTGATCCACATTTTGTTGAATAATTAGCGATGTGAAGGAAATTGCCGAATTTTACCATGCTCGAAGCTATAGACCTTTTCATCTCAGTAGTTACCCGACCGGCGGATAGAGGGCGCTGACGCACTCGCCGCCATTGGGTGGCTTCAAGTTGGTTGGTTTCGGTTTCCGTGCGCTCGCGGCTGTGTTTATGTGTTATGTCAGTTTCGCCTAATTTCGTAATACAAATGTGCCCGTTATAGCAGACAACTAATAAACTTGCGGTACTGAGCCAATTTGAGAACCACGAGGTGGTTTCGAGTCATATTCGCGGACTTTCTTACGAACACTTTACGCTGCATCTGGTCATTTTCGTGGTTAATTTCGGTCAGGTTCGGCGGGGAAACGACTTTGATACACGAGGAGGATTTCCATCGTCTACGACGATAGAAATCTAGAAAAATAAACTAATGAAGATACTAATGAGTAGATGTATAGTAAAAATGCAGTTCCACAACCTGATTAAAAACCTCCTGAATCGCGAAAAACACACCAAGTGGCTAGTTCACTGCGCACTGTTTGATTTTCGCGGACAACAACTTTTTCTAAATTTTAGAGACTCAAAATGTCTCCTATAATAGCGCAGATACTCTAAAAAATAAGTGATATTGTCTCAGGTTGTTTTCTTTAAAAAAACTTAAGTACTCGAGAACTATTTCGATAGTTGGTCCTAGGTCGGGTTGAAAATTCCTTTAGCTATTGACCCTACTAAAGTACTTATTAACAGCATTTCATAAACGTTGGAGTTAGAGAATAAACTATTTGTTTTACCGACATTTGATTACGACGTTTTTGGCACATGAGATATGTGACAGGCCCATCAATTGAAGTCTGAAATTTTGTCTTCGTATAAACTTTGCCAAATAAATTTAAAGGGCCCGAGAGAAGTGAGCTCCCGTACGTTTGGCTAAAGTCGAATGCTAAGCACGACTTCATGAAACTGTGTAGACAGATCTCCATTGAAGTTGATTCGATCTAGAATCAACAACGCTGAACTCGGGCAATTTTCATATAGATAGCTTCTTTTCGGCATCACATAATGCGAGCCCTAGGCACTCTCATGCTGCCTTTGACAAATGTTTTTTCACATGGGTATTTGTGTTGAAATTATTAAACTAAATAAATTTAATTTTGTATTAAAGAAACGTCAACACCCTTTAATGACTGCAGATATGGGACCGAGCATGGTGTACAGTTTCTCTAAATTATAAATAAACAAATCAAGCAAATGTTATATTGCAAAAACGATTAAAAACGTCTAAAAGATTTAGGTGTAATGTCGTGAACAAAGAAATCGCCTGATGTGGACGTTATTATTATCGCGAGCATCAGATAATCTGTGAGTTAAATTTTCGTTACCTATATATCTTATATATCCTAGATAATCAAAAACAACTCTTTTAAATTTGTTATGAAGGCAAGGCAGCTAGGAGGCTTTCAGGAAACACAGATAGCTTTATATCCTAAGTATTTTGGTCACCCTAAATGCGCGAGTATACATATACATTGCACTATACTTATTTCGAATATTCCGCCACTATCACTGAGCAAACTTCAGTTGTCATAAATAATTATGCTCAATATACGCCAGGGCTGACGCTGATTCCTGTACCTCCTCCCTTCTCACAGGTATCCGGTATGCCGACGGTAAAAATAGTCTAAATCTGTTACAAAATGAACTGCAGATGTGGCCGTACACATAATGATGTCATGCAATTAAGTTGCAAATGAAAGCATCGGGCAGCGATTTACAATAAGGCGAGAAACACGGTGAAAAGCGACGCAAAACGCGGATGCAATGCCTTCGCCAAGGCGCAGAGGGGGGTGTGGAGCGACGAGTTGAAGCCACCTTATGGCGGCCGCGTCACGTGATTCCAAGATGGCAGCGCCCATGCGACGGAGGCTGAAAAGGTCTATACACGAAGCAAGAGAAAGACAAGACTGCGCCCGCGCTGTTTCGCGGTTCGTGCTCTCTGCTGAAACACATGGCGTCGATGGTGATCGAACGTGGTCAGCGTGGTGGAAGCTCATCGTTCCGCCTATCGAGCGCTATCCTTGACGGAATTTTTGTCGTGTGTCGCGATGATAACCCAGCACGTCCTAGAGGGGAAGATCCATCTACTCGTGCGGCGATGTTGTGGCGACACCCTCAAGAGAGCGAAAACGCTCGTGCCGTCGTCTTTTTTACTTCGACTTCAGTGGTGCTTTTTTTTTTAGCATTTCTGTCCTCGAATATCGCCCGGATTTCTTATTTTGCGCATGCCATGCGTCTGCTCAAGTTCAAATATTACTGGTGCGTATTGTATTTAAAGGAGTGAATGAAGGATGCGAATTTTTACACGTTTTCATCACCCGAGGAAAATGATTAGTGTTAGCAGTCCTGAAAGATCGCAACGTCTATGTCATCACGAAACCATATTTCTACGCTGCTATATCTCTGCTAAGATTACATCGTCTTTTGCAATCGTAGAAAAGGCGTGTGGCAAGATTTGTACTATCAGTAAAGTCGTGTTTTAAAGTCGTGATCGTCCAAGACGGCGTACTGCATCTTTTTCTTTTTTTCTTTTCACCCACTTTGCCCTGCGAGCCTGTCGTGACAAAATGAACATTAATAAAGCTTGAGCCGACAGAAAACTCAGTGCATTTTCTGCTGCGCCAGTGAGTTACAGCGCGTCCCCTTCTTTTTAGCAATACCGCGGAAACGGCTGACGGCGGCTGAGAAGCGACTGTCGTGCTGACGCCCTGATGCGCTTCTTGCAGTGGTTGCAGGGGTGTGTACGCGCGAAACAGAGCGGTTGTTACGGTCACAACGGACAAAGTCGCAGCTAACGCGCACGTTGCAAGTGCCCGAATAACAGTTTGTGTAGTCCGGAGCTTAAAAAGAAACGGCTGCAGTTTTACCGCTTGCCACTCGAGGAACTGCGTCGAAGCACTTGGTGCAGGCTCATCGGTTTGACGGACCCCAGGTCTAAGGTCATCCGTGTATGCTCGGAACATTCCGCACATTGGAGTCGCCTCTTCTCTTCGTCCGATTCCGACGAGGAACTGGAGTGTTCGTCGGAAGAGCCGCCGCACTTTCCAACAGGCGTTCAGGCGTATGGGACCAGTCCCATGATGCCGCTGTAGCGCAACATATCCAATTAAATTTTGCTCAGCTGCCATGTGTCCATGGCTATCGCGGTGATGAGAGGCGCCGATTCAGAAAATATGTCGCTGGCATCGGCGCCATTAGCGCAGTAAAACCCTGTGGTAAAACCTGCCGGCACACCGCCAGCTCACCGCTAACTCTCCCATTCTCCTACTGCTGAGAGAACTTCCGGTTCCAATGACAGAGCACGTCACGACCGTCAAAATTACGCCGCCGCTTGTTTTGGGGTGAGTTGGAGAGGAAGAAAAGCTCGATATTCCAATAATTTGTCGCGTAGAAGTTAATAAACCGAAACGGAAACCGATGAATGCTCGCTGTTCAGTGAACATTGAAGGTTTAAAAGTGAAAAAGGTCGTTTCATGGCCCCTTTAAAGGCAACTCCGCTTCATTCTTGATATTTAGAAAACTATGCAGCGCTCTTCAGTATCATATAGGAAGACCTCATGTCAAATATTACGATCTAATTCCGTCTATATATTTAAAGGGGCGATGCAACAATTTTTGTAGTTTGCGAAAATACCGCTTAGAACGGATCCCTGACGTTAATGACCTATGAAACACGCGTTCGTTTTTCACCCCGCGCAATAGAAGTCCCAGAAAAAAATTAAAGAAAAACGAGCACCGTTCACCCCCTCAACTCGCAGCACGAACAAGCGGACACGTGATCTGGAGCCGATTATATGCCGCCAATGTTGATCATAGCCACGCGCTGGGGTTGGCAAAGCACAGGACACGCGCTGAGTTCCAGGCATTGTTATGGCTCGGCTATTGTCGTCGTTGCAGCGATTGGATACGGGCCACTACCCGAATGCTTCTCGAGCTAGTAATTATCACGAGCCCAAATCGAGTGCCACGCAATCCTCGGGTCCAATCTATGAACCGCATTCAAATATCGTCATTGGGGTGTGTGCGATCCCCACGTTACGTCATCAAATTTTGCAAAGGAGAGATTGAATGAAAATGATCGTTTTTGTCCTTGAAATTACACCGCATCAAAGGAGTTTCTTGGCCAGTGGCGTTGCGTGCGAGTATCCATAAGTCCCACTAGTGCCAGTAAGCTCGTGTAAAGTGTAAAACATTCCAACTTAATATCGTTGCACCGCTCCTTTAATAGACTGGCCAGCAAACTTTCAAATGAGCCAAGTCGCCGAAATCTGCCAACTCTAGCGTGCGACGCGAGGCGCAATCGTCAGCGCAGTCAATGCCACGGAGTTGGAGCGGCCAACGTTGAGCCACTACGTCAGAGGCATGTCTACGTCATTCTCACGTTTTGTTTGTTTTGACTTCTCAGAGCGAAATTGAACGATGACGTCATGAGTTTCTCCTCCCGGTGTTGGCTCAACGGCGTCCACGTGATCACCGTAACGCGGATGCGCTAGTTTGCGCTGCCCTGCGCGCTTATCGGTCTGTTTCTTCGCCCCCCCCTCCTCTTTCGGCTTCTCCCCTTCCCCTCTCCCCCGGGCCATCACCATCCACTCCATGCGAAGCGACCTTCCCGCGTCGCGTGTCCTGTACCTCGCTCCTACGAACGTCACAAGACCACGTGGTTCGACGTGACGTGGCCATGACTCTGACGACACGAGACCAATGTTGCCTGACGCAACCGAAGTTTCCGTTTCAGTATCAACTGATGTTTAAATTAAGATTACACAAATAATATTTCACATTTCGCGAATCCGAAGACGTAGAGCTGTTTAGTAATACTTTGTGAAACGGAATCACATGTAAGCCTAAAGTTTTCGGAATTGAGCGGAGTTGCCCTTTCAGCTGAGACTGCAGTCAATGTCACAAGCACGAAAGCTCGAGGTTGCTGCTTTGAAGAGCTTTTCCGCGGAACGAGCGCTCGCGCTCGAGAGCAACTGTCCTCTAATAACAGGACAAGCAACTCTGGCTCCTGTAGGGAGCATACAGGAACTCTAGTCACAGTTAGAGTTCCTGTGTAGGCTCCCTACGGGAGCCAGTGTTGCGCGTTCATCATCGGCAGGTGGCCGTAGTGCCGGCTTTCCTCCACGGCCCTAGAATCTTGCTCGTCACGTGACCGAATTCGGCGAATAGCGGCACCGCGCGCGCCGCCGCGCATGGAGAACAGGAAAGGAGGAGAAGGGGGCGATGCGGAACCCACCCACGTGTCATTTGTGGAGTTGGTGGCCGCGTCTGTATGCACAACTATGATGTTTTCGTCTTTGAGAAGTTCTTGTACTTCCTTTTGATCTAGTTTGGCGTGGTGCTTTCGTCTTTTCTTGAGTCTTTTGGTATTCCTGTTTCGTGGGAGAGGTTTGGCGTTGGGGGTAAGGTGGATGAGTTGCAGGGAGGCCTTACCTCCCCCCCCCCCCCCCCCCCAACTACCAAAAGTTTGCCCGTCCTTCTGTGCATTCCCCGCTAAATTTAGCGAACAAATTCATATTACGATACCTATACATGAATTCAGTTTCTCAGCTAAATTTAGCGGGAAAATTGATGTCACGTGACCTGACGTCACGGGACTTGCAGACCAATTCAATTTTCCCACTAAATTGAGCGGATAAATGGACTTCACGGGACCTATACACCAACTCAGTTTCCGCGCTAAATTTGGCGGGAAAGTGGCGTCACCTGACGTCATCTGGCGTCACGTGACCTTTACGCCTTGGGGAAATTGACGGTACGTGACCTGTGCGTCAACTCAGTTTACCCGCTAACTTTAGCGGGAAAATTCACACCTTGTGGACAAAACACCAAATGCAGTTTTTCCGCTAGATTTCATGGGAAATCGACGTCACGCGACGTATACACCAATTCAGATTCCCGCTGAATATGGCGGGAAAATTTACGTCTCACCAATCCAGTTTCCCCGCTAAATTTGGGGAGGGAAATCGACGTCATGTAATTTGACGTCACGTGAGCTATACAATTATTTATTTCCCCGCTAAGTTTAGCGGGAAAATATACGTCACGTGACACGCCAATTTCCTATAATTAATTTTATGTATTATAAAACTTAAAAAAATAAAAACTGGCACTCTTTTTTCTTTTAAGGAGGGCGTTTTGTACATTTCGCGACACTGTTAACGCAAACAGGCCATCGCAGTTTTTTTTTTTTGTTATTTTCTAAATATTGATGGTCAGTCACTGAAACTACTACATTGTTAGATAGTAGTGAGTAGGGGTTCTAGTAGAAGTGGTAAATTCTGACGTACTTCGGGGCCCTTCCGAAGTAAAATAGGAAAAGGTGCCGAAGTCTTGCTTGCGCAAACAGTGGCGCCCAGTGTAAGTAAATAGCGCCTTCACTGTAATTGTATCGGGCTCGGCGGGAATCAGGGGAGAGGATACTTTCCAGATCAGAAGGTTAGTTAACTAAATGTGTTAATTAGGTTTTTAATTAACCTTTTATGGGGCATGTGGCAATTGCAGTTTTTAAGCCAGTCTCACCAGGGGCTAAATTAATTTTTAAGTTGATGAATCCTCCGGAAATTCAGCCTATTATTTGAGATATTCCTAAGTCAGCTTGGGCGTTTTTTTTGATAGCCAACTCCAAAACTGCACGGAGAAAGAATTTCGGCAGTCCTGCCCACAATGATAGGGATAAGGTTCCACAAACACGTACGTATCATTTTTTTTTTAAGAATTAGTCGTTACAACGGGAATTCTGATCGACGAACAATTCAGAGTTTGTTACATTTTCGAAAATATATTATATCGGTTTATACTCAAATTCTAATTACCGTTAATTACATATAAATTCATTAAGACCAAAAATAAATTGGCAAATTTGAGCTAATTAGTCTACTCAACGTGATGTAATCGTCCCATTCAATGTCCGTCTGGCCCAATACACACATGTTGAAGATGGTATCTGTAGTCTGATCACAATCTAAAAAAAAAAAAAACTTTAAATTTAAATTAGTAATGCGTGAAAGTAAGCCATAACTATCGTTATCCTCATTACAGTGTCGTACATAGTACACTGAACCTCAAGGAGGAAAGCCAATGTCTTTACCCTCGTAAAAAAGCTGCAAATGTAATTTTGTATCAAATAACAATAACAAAAAATTAAATTTTTATGCACTTACACCACATCGAATTTGGTTTCAAACTAACGAGCAAGGCACTTTCGCATATCGAACTGGAACTGGAAAAATTAAAGAAAGAAATATAGCCCTAATTGTTTTAGGCTTAATTATGTAATAGTCAAATACCCCCCTAGCGCTCACGCAACGCAAGAAGCTACCGTCATCACATAACCGACACACTCCCGCTATCCGCCCGACATCACACAGACCGCGCGAGAAGTTCCGCGTCGAAACCGAAACCGAAACTGTCTCACCTCGCGAGCTCCCTCTGTCAGCCGGCATGCATGTTCCCGGAAGGTGGCGCCACAATCCAGTAACGCCACACAACATGGCTGCGCCCACGCAACGTTGATTGTACGTCGTGATGGCCAAGGAAAACCAAGTTTTGAGCAAGAGTTCGAAGGTGAAAAGCAAACAGAAGAGGCCAAACAAAGAAAAAGGGAGTCCTTCGACGCCTGCACCCAATGAAAACAAGGTACGTGGATTTCGTATCGTTGCCTTCGCTCAGCTTGCCGGGCTCTTGAATGCCGCCGAAGACGAGTTGGGAGCGCTGCGTTTACATTCGCTTTGTTGCTCGGTCGTCGCGAGTGGGCCTTTCTAGTGTCTCATAACGTTGCGCATCTACGACGAGTGCAATTAGGAAGGTGCGAAATCCACTTATACTTGTTTGTGAGATTGTGTTCGTTTTAAATACGCGGTCGCCATGTGCCGCGAATTTGGGCAAAATTGTGCCGAAGACCGTTTGGGATCACTGTGTTTACATGCGCTTTCTGCCTCGTTCCTCGCGAGTGGGACTTTCTAGTATCTTATAACGCTACCCAGACACGATGTGTAGGACTGGGAAGGTTTGAAATCCGTGTATGTGCGTCTCTGGGCTTGTGTTCGTTAAAATGAGCGTTCTAAATGTGCCGCGAAATGAGGCAAAATTACGCGTATCTTTATAGAGCGGGAGGTTAGTCTGCCTGAACATATCCGACATTGTTACCCACTGCAGATGAGAAATTTAGCCAGTGCAGTACGACTCCTAGTCTGGGGTCTTTAACGGGCATCACGCAGTAGATATACACGCCCGGGCGCCCGTACGATGCTAATTCAGATCGAATACGGGCGAAATTAGGCAGATTTGCAGCCGTTCTGCACATTTTTTACCCCTCGGCGTTGGGTAATGATCGGCCTCCATGGAAATGTAATGAAACAGGTTTGGTAAATGTCACAGTACCCCACGCCATTGGCAATCTGTTTAGCGCGGTGAGCGTACTGGCGATGTCAAATGCAAATAATCCGACGTACGTAATGCTCCCATTCTTTCTTTCTTTCTTTTTTTGATCTTGTGATTATTTTTATTCCCACAACTTATATCGCCAAAGTGAAGGCTACTGAGTTACAAGCTGTTCTTCGAAAAAACAGTTAATTTCCATATGTTTAATTAATTATGCTTGTCCAACAATGCTGTCATGGTAGGAAAAAGGGAAGGGCGGGGGGGGGGGGGGGGGGGGGGTTACATTTCTCGATGTAGAAGACCCACACTTTATGCCCACGTCTGTTTCGCTTACTCAGTGTCAAGTACCTTACGTGCCGTTGCAAATTTCTTATTCTCTTGGCGATCTGCGCGGGGACTATAGTGCGGGAAACAGATGCACGCACTTCAAACTTATAGCTTTGACGTCTGTTAGATTGGAGATTCTTAATAAGTAACGACCGGCGAGTGCATATGAACAGCACGCGTGTCACGCAAAAATAGAATTAATAATTAAATTAATCGACATCTTGGAAACCCTGGGATGGGGAACGATAAAAAAACGGACTAACACAACAAAATCTCAAATGGGCTGCCTTTATACGGGGTAGTGCTGTACACATACACCTAAACTCTTCACTTTGCAATTTATTTTCCTAGCCGTAGAAACTGTCCTAATATTACAGTTAGAATGCCGCTAGCGACGCGATGTAAGTACGTCTCCAAAGTGTTAATTGACCTCGTTTTGATTGTGTTTTCTTAGTTTTATGTAGGAGACGCTTTCGGAGCGTAGTAACTTAAAACCATTTGAATTTATTATTGCAAGTTAAGATAATAATATTATGAGAAAAGGGACCGATTGTAGTTACATCATGTAAGAATAATAATATCGAGCTCTATCACATCTTCCGACTCGTAGCGTCGGCGTTCTTCGAGGCTCGGGTCCAATCACGCGCTTTTGCCCAAGAAATGGCGATCATCATTGTTGCTTGATGGACTTTTGAAAAGGGTCTATTGACCTTATCGAACATTTCTTTCTATCTCGCCGAAGATGCGTCAACTTACACCGGCGTCTGCCGTAGCGGACGTTTCAGAGATCGGCGTTCAGACATTCGTGTTTTGAGTACGCCCGCTACGTTACGATCGCACAGTTGCTTAGGACGAAATGCCTCAACGCGTTACGATGTCAACGTCAACGCTCGTGGTAATCAGTCATAGAAAGGGTTTAATGTTCTAGGGTTTCATTCTTTCTTCTTTCTTTTTTTCTCAAATTTGGGCGTTTTTTTAGGGTTTGTTTATTTTATTTTTCTGACAGATTCGGTGTTTTTCAGCGTCAGTTTTCGGTATCGGACAAAAATTGTCGTTTATCGGGGTTTATGTTGAAGAAAACAGGACACGGGCATGGGATTTCTCAGCCTCCAATGAACATGCGGGTGATACGAATACTTGGAAAAAATTCCGGTACCGATAAAAGAAAAGGAATGAGAGAAGCATGGCGCCTCACTGGTGCCCAATGCGTACACGCATGTGCTTCGTGCGCGCGAACGTAGCTTTGGCAAGCTTGTAAATGCGCGCACTTCCCAGCACGAGCAGGGACATGGCGGCGTCCAGATGTCCTGCTTGCAATCGTCAATATGGGTCCGATAGAAACGAGCACAGCCTCGTGAACAGTCCTTTCCGGGGGGCGGACAGTATGCTGGGTGAATTCAAAATAAGGCTGTAAAATTAGATCTCGCTAAAACTTGGGATTTTGTTCATTGTTTATTCAAAGACAATTTTATTTTAGAGATTGTCGGTTCTTTTTCCAATTTCGATAAAATCCGCTCGAATGTTACTTTTCAAAGTTTATCAATATTATCACGAATGAAAAGGTAATGAAACAAAGAATAATTGTGGAAACTGAAATGTTTAATGGGGCGAACTTGTGCCCAAAACAAAAAGGAAACAGAAGATAACAACAGAGCGTCGCGGGCGTTGAAAGTCGGCGAAACAGCAGGATCGAACGCTGAGGCGAAACTGACTCCGGCTTGCCACGCGGAGCCCCTTGTACACGCGTGGGCTTCTGGAATCAGCAAGACGGTTCTCGAATTTGCCAGAACATCACATTACAGAGTCAACAAAAACCCTGGCCTTCCGCGTGGAAGGCCAGCTCCATAACCGTTAGGCCACGGGCGCGCTGCCTACTTCGTCAGCTGTTTAGGTTAAGTTAGGTTAGGTTATATATACAGCTGACCAAGTATATATATATATACTTAGTCAGCTGTATATGTATGCAAACCCGGTCAAGCGAATTCGAAACTAACAGTACACAAAGCTGGTCAAAAAATGAGTCCGCCGAAACCAGTGGCCGGGCCCAATTTTTCGCCAGCTCTCTTTCCTTTTCTTTAACTTCAATGCAATAAATTCAATCATCACCTTCTCCCCTCTTCGTTCACTATATATATATATATATATATATACTTTGCTTCGGGGTAGTTACTCTTTTCCAGACTCCGACAGTGCAGTCAGTACCTTACGCTGTGGGCACATTTCCTCGCGGCATTAAGACGGTTTACTTCTTAAGCCCTTGCGATCCACGATCGTTCAAAATCCACAAAAAAATAGAACGTGATGTAATCGCTTAGATCCATGGATTCCAGTTAGTGTCAGTAACTCTCGAAACGGAGAACAAGCCGGCGAGGCGGATCGTCAAAGGCGGTGATTCTACGAAATACTTTTCTTCAAGCCAACCAATATGGCTAAAAAAAAAAAAAAAAAAAGAGTTGCCGGGGTGCGTGTTTTTAACGAAAACAGTCGATTAACTGCTTTGTTGTGATGCTATCGTCCAACGGTCGTGTGCTTAAGCTAGGGTGCTGGGACCCGTACGCATCTCTCTTAGGGTGTTCACATCGGGACATTTTATGGCGTAATGGGTCGCTGGGCGTCGATTAAAAGTTGTAACCCGATTAATTGCCACCCTTAATCGACTAATTAATCGATTAATCGGTCTCGTTTTTTTTCAAAGAAAAATATTACAGCAGTCTTTTTTTTTTTTTTTTCTGAGTATATGATAAACGAGGCAATGTACAATTTGGATTATGAATTAATCTCGATGTGTAGTTAAGAACAGTATCATAGACCTTTCACAAAATACTACTTTTGCTACGTTATGCAAAGATGTTCGTTGATATTCCCTGGAAAGAGCGACCTCCTTTCATTGTTCACAATAGTCTCTGCTGCGATAAACACACTCGAACGACGTTGAAATTGCCGGGGACATGTGTAACCTCTGCACTTATCTGAAGTTACAAATATATCGCCCCTACAGTTTACTTTATTCTAAAATGTGACATAAAGTTTGCCCTTCGTACAGGTGTACTCGTCCACGTCTGCGTTATAGAAGTGTTTAATTTTGACTTTTTTTGGTTCGTCAAAATTTTACCGATTAACCAGTTAAATAATGTAATCGCGATTGAAGAATTGATCGATTATTTGGTAGCTTAATCGATAACTTTCCCAGCCCTAGACGTTACACTTGCTGCAGAGTGCGTGAAAGAGCGTGCTCTACCTCTTAAGGCTAGATGACATATACGAAAACCAACCTGGCATTGCCCGAAATTCACAATATCGAAAAATCTAGCGTAGTTCCACATTACAAACAACATGTTGGTGTTTATCCTACAGAAACTGCAAACACCTTTCTAAAGAAACCAGGTTTGCGGTTCATATGCATTAAATACCGTACAGTTTAACACAGAACGTGTTTTACCGCTGTGTAATATAGTGAACGTAAAGAGTTGGACACTTGGGGTCTTTTGTGGCCTAGGTAAGTGCTCCATGGAGTGATATATTACGTCGCAAGTTACTCCATTACTAGTAGTGTTGCCTCTTCCGACCGCTAAACATCGCTGCTGTGGAAAAAAAAAAAAATCATATTTGGAGATTCTTGTTAATAATTTGTCCGGAAGAGCTTTTATTAATAAACGTAGTATAATATTGTACGTAGAAATGTTGGAACCACTTAAATTATACTATGTTACATCATAACTTCCCACGGATATATATCACCGTTTGGTTGGGGCACGTTGGGGCGCGCGGGCGCGTCTCGAGCACCTCAACGTTTTGGCAACGTTGTTCCCGAGCTTGAGGTGTGTAAAAAATAAATTGGGGTGCTTTTTTTTTTTTTTTTTTTTCAGCGGTAAGGTTGTTTTATTTGTTGTTTGCCTGAATATATACAGGGTGTTTCTCGAAAGGTGGACAAATTCGATATTGCGAAAACTACGCGTCGCAACAAAAAAAGAGGCTGGTGTTGTTTTGGTCCTTGGCCAGGGGCCTATTTAGGAAAATAATTAAAGTCCGGGATAATTAGCTCGTTAATTATTTTTGCGTAATTAGCTTTTTTAATATTGTGTTTAAGGATATGGTTTCAATTAGAAAATTGCTCAGCGTCATGAAAAAAACACTAAATCAACAAATTGCGGAACGATAGAAGGCACGCGAAGGCTTTTACGGCTTTCTGAAAAGCCGCACAAATTCGATTGGTTTTTAAGTTTCGGTTTGCTATCGCAGCGCATCTCGGCCCCAGCGGCACCGCGCCCCGTGGAGAAATAGTGCGACCAACCTCTGCTGCGTCGCGCGATGACAGCGCAGCAGAGGTTTATCCTCTGCTGCGCTGTCATCACAGTAGGGAGAGAACTCCCTACTGTGCTTTAGCACAGTAGAGAGTTTTCGAAGATCGTTTCCGCTGTCCCGCAGCACTCTCCGAAACCCGCTACGATATCCTGAACCCTACAGTCCAGGCCATCGCCGCGCAGGCGCAGTAGTGGCCTCTTCGTTGTGGAGGGCTTAGCGGAGGGGGAAACGCGGTCTACGAAAACTGCCTCCGCCCAGTGTGGCGCCGTGCTTCGCATAGGCGCGATGCACGCTCGTTGCACCGTTTACAGCAGGAGACGCAGGTGGCGCAGAGCCGGCGCGTTGGGCGATTACGGCGGAACGCTGCCCGTTAACCGGCAGCAGACCTCGCTTGTGGTGATATAAAACTCTTGATTATGGGCCTAGAAACAGAGGAGGATGAGAAGACGAGAGCTGGCTGCCTTTGTCTCCACTGCACTCGTCGAACGCGTTCGAACTATCGGGTGTCTCAAATAGCGGCCAGGCTCTTTAAATCGACCGCAAAACTCTGTTTCTTAACCTATCGTGCTACGATTTTGTGCAGCGTTGCCCACAAGTGGTGCATTTTTTCTATAAAAATGCAAAGAGCCAACTTACCCGAGGAAAAAGTAAAGAAAGAATGGAAACCCAGCGAAGCCACCGGTCTTCAGTCAATAGGGCCCCCTCACGTAAAGAGTGCAACTTTCACGTGCTAGTGCTTCGACAATGCTTTCTTTGGCACTGTTTCAAGCAATGTTTGTTACCGACCAACCAGCCTCTGTTTACGCAACCACATCGCGCTTTTCTTTTTTTCTTTTTCTCCCCAGAGAATTCTCGAGCTTGTCACTAATCGGCGTCCTTCTGTATGTAGGGACTCCGCGTGTTCATGGGAGAGCGCTATTAATTTCTTATTAGGCGCGTCGGCACTTTCGACGGGTTCAAAAGAGTGAGAGAGCAAAAAAACAAGGAAAGCAGGCCGAGGAAAAAAAATATATTCAAAGACTTTGATTCTCATGGTACAGCGGGAACAGCTAGAAGAACCCAAGTGTAAAAAAAAAAAAAAAAAGGAAAGGCCGCTGCTATTATTTACCGTCAAAGAGAATCTTTCTACTTAGGAACACCCGGTCTGCATGCATATGCACGGATGTGGCAATTAGCTCCGTGGAGAGGGAATGTCGGCCAAATACTACCCCTCTTTCACTCTCTCTCTCCTTCTCTCTGTTTCTTTTCTGGTGTCTCGTCCACCTCGGTCTTTTCTGCTTTCGTGTGCGCGTGCGTGAGCCTCCGGGTTGTGCGCGGCGCTGAAGGGAAGCGATCTGGGCCTTCTTTTTCGGAATGTTCTTTCATGTATAATTTGTAGCGGTGCATCATTGATGAGCATCGATTCCCGGGGAGAGGAGCACCCGCCCGCCGACTCGAAGAGGACGACGGGCTCTTGGGTATAGTTTCCACGCTGGGCCGCCACCGCCGCCGCCGCAGCGTGTGCTCACTCATTGCCCTGAGAGAGGGCACCCGCTGCTCCGTCTCATGTAAGGAACTCGTGTAGCGTGTTCCGCGTCTCCCTTTATTTCTGGCACGTTCGTCTGAAATGTCCCTCTTTGGGAACGATTATCTTTTTTCTTTTTTTTAGGTAATTTCACGGAGAGTCTACGTAATACCTCGACTTGCTTGTACCCCTTTCATTCTCACCCGGATGTGGTTTGTTGGTGGGTCGATTTGAAACAAGAAATATAAGTCATCCTTCCCGCGAGCAACTCTCGTGTAGCATATCGCGGCCAATAGTGGATGTCTTAAGCACGCGCTCGACGACAACTCACACATCTGTGGTGACAAATTACTATTCAGTGTATTCTTATTCTATGAATATTCTTATTCTTATTAATGCATTGAAGAGTGGACCCTCTCGACGGAGCCCCTACCGGCCCGACAGAACAACCATAAAGTCCAGGCCATCGCCGCGCAGGCGCAGTAGTGGCCTCTTCGTTGTGGAGGGCTTAGCGGAGGGGGAAACGCGGTCTACGAAAACTGCCTCCGCCCAGTGTGGCGCCGTGCTTCGCATAGGCGCGATGCACGCTCGTTGCACCGTTTACAGCAGGAGACGCAGGTGGCGCAGAGCCGGCGCGTTGGGCGATTACGGCGGAACGCTGCCAGTTAACCGGCAGCAGACCTCGCTTGTGGTGATATAAAACTCTTGATTATGGGCCTAGAAACAGAGGAGGATGAGAAGACGAGAGCTGGCTGCCTTTGTCTCCACTGCACTCGTCGAACGCGTTCGAACTATCGGGTGTCTCAAATAGCGGCCAGGCTCTTTAAATCGACCGCAAAACTCTGTTTCTTAACCTATCGTGCTACGATTTTGTGCAGCGTTGCCCACAAGTGGTGCATTTTTTTCTATAAAAATGGCAAAGAGCCAACTTACCCGAGGAAAAAGTAAAGAAAGAATGGAAACCCAGAGAAGCCACCGGTCTTCAGTCAATAGGGCCCCCTCACGTAAAGAGTGCAACTTTCACGTGCTAGTGCTTCGACAATGCTTTCTTTGGCACTGTTTCAAGCAATGTTTGTTACCGACCAACCAGCCTCTGTTTACGCAACCGCATCGCGCTTTTCTTTTTTTTCTTTTTCTCCCCAGAGAATTCTCGAGCTTGTCATTAATCGGCGTCCTTCTGTATGTAGGGACTCCGCGTGTTCATGGGAGAGCGCTATTAATTTCTTATTAGGCGCGTCGGCACTTTCGACGGGTTCAAAAGAGTGAGAGAGAAAAAAAAACAAGAGGCCGAGGGAAAAAAATATATTCAAAGGCTTTGATTCACATGGTACAGCGGGAACAGCTAGAAAAACCCAAGTGTAAAAAAAAAAAAAAAAAAAGGAAAGGCCGCTGCTATCATTTACCGTCAAAGAGAATCTTTCTACTTAGGAACACCCGGTCTGCATGCATATGCACGGATGTGGCAATTAGCTCCGTGGAGAGGGAATGTCGGCCAAATACTACCCCTCTTTCACTCTCTCTCTCTCCTTCTCTCTGTTTCTTTTCTGGTGTCTCGTCCACCTCGGTCTTTTCTGCTTTCGTGTGCGCGTGCGTGAGCCTCCGGGTTGTGCGCGGCGCTGAAGGGAAGCGATCTGGGCCTTCTTTTTCGGAATGTTCTTTCATGTATAATTTGTAGCGGTGCATCATTGATGAGCATCGATTCCCGGGGAGAGGAGCACCCGCCCGCCGACTCGAAGAGGACGACGGGCTCTTGGGTATAGTTTCCACGCTGGGCCGCCACCGCCGCCGCCGCAGCGTGTGCTCACTCATTGCCCTGAGAGAGGGCACCCGCTGCTCCGTCTCACGTAAGGAACTCGTGTAGCGTGTTCCGCGTCTCCCTTTATTTCTGGCACGTTCGTCTGAAATGTCCCTCTTTGGGAACGATTATCTTTTTTTTTTTTTTTTTTAGGTAATTTCACGGAGAGTCTACGTAATACCTCGACTTGCTTGTACCCCTTTCATTCTCACCCGGATGTGGTTTGTTGGTGGGTCGATTTGAAACAAGAAATAGACGTCATCCTTCCCGCGAGCAACTCTCGTGTAGCATATCGCGGCCAATAGTGGATGTCTTAAGCACGCGCTCGACGACAACTCACACATCTGTGGTGACAAATTACTATTCAGTGTATTCTTATTCTCGTCTCCAAGTATGCCATTTTGGTTCCTTGCTTACCCGTCAAATGCATTGAAGAGTGGACCCTCTCGACGGAGCCCCTACCGGCCCGACAGAACAACCATAAAGCAGTTGACAACTCATTCCTTTCCTTCATCTGATCTTCCGACATGGAAGAACTCTTTTAAACTCTCTCCCCTCCTCCCGGCCCGAGGAAACATCCATAGGGCAAGAGGTCTTTATATTAATGAAGGCGTTTTCACTAAAGTCACTGGATTTAAAAAAAGTACCGCCAGGCTCACCGTATGGTCGCCGTTTTGGTTCATGGAATGAGCAGTTTCTTCTTGACCTGTCGAATCTGGATGAGCCGATCCGAATTCTCGGTGACAGGTTACTTTAAAAACATTTCTTGTATAGCGAGAATTCGTTGTGGACACACCGGTGAGACCAGCGTACATCTTCGCATCGCCACCACATGTGGCGTAGGTGCTTGGCAGCATTAAAAAACAAATTTTTTTTCCGTCTTGAAATACACAGGATGAACAATATCACTGTATGAGACCTGAGAAGATAAGCATGGTTAATTAGCGGATTGTATACATAGCGCCAATTAGACGCCTATTCGCCTCAAGATTCGATCGGCACGGTTCATGTGGTGAAAACCAAAACTACGTTTTGTTTTACACTTTGATCAAACGAATGCTACGGACGCGAGGCCGAAGCCATGGGAGGCGCCAATGCAGCGTTTCTGCACTGAAATCAACTGCTAAGAGCTCGTACTCTGTACACTTGTCCGTGCTCCCTGCCGTTAGTGTGGATGCTTTTGCCTCCACCCGTATTATGGACAGATGGAATCACCACGTGCCTCATAGAAAACCATGAATAAAGAGCACGCTTCCCCTAAATTCAATCTGGGTCTCCACACCAGCTCCGAACTCGTGGAGCGAAAGCTCGCTCTGCAAAACCCAGGTATCCTGGGTTCAATCCCCACCCCTGCCCGTTTCGATCTGGAGGAGCATCGTACCGGCGTGCGGTCGTGTATCACTACTGCGTGGTGAACGATAAAAGACCCCAGGCTAGCGGTTGTACTGCACTGGCTAAATTGCTCATCTACAGCTGGGAGACTCGTCGCCCGTTGAGGCAGACTAAGTTCTAGGCTGGATGAACATACACACACCCCATTTTTTTTTTTTTTTTTCAATCTGGGTCTCGAGGCGAATATTGGCAGGGAACGCTTTCGGTCACCGGATCCTTGACAAGTAGCGCCATTCTCTTCCCTGTCTGCTAGCCGGACACAAACAGATGTTAAAATACAGACGACCAAACCTCGCAAGGTGATTGGCTGACCAGTCTCAATTGCCACGGCAATCGCCATCGCGGTCCATTCAAATCTTCGAGGCTTCGAAATGATCGTTCCGAACCAGTCGCACCAAGATCGCCATGGAGCATCATCGCACTGAAAGTGTTCCTCGCCAATTTAAGCATCTTTGGCGCTTTGCATGCAATTCACTTATAAATCATGCTTATCTCCACAGATCTCTTACAATGGTATTGTTGTTATTGCGTATTTAAAGTGCGTAAAATTATAGTTCAGTGCCGCCAAGCACCGGCGCCGCATGTAGTAGTAGCAGTAGTGGTATAGTAATAGTTTATTTTCGCTTCATTTTGCAAATATTTGCATCCAACTCACGAAAGCACTTTTGTGCTTGTGTGTGAGTACGGGCAGTACACCCGAGTATACTTGAGCAAAAAAAAAAAAAAAAGAAACTACAACAACATAAAAATAAAATACACAGAACGGGGCAGCTGCACCGTTTAAATTATACAATCAAGAGTCATTGACACTGAACGGGACGAACGTTTTCAGAACAAAAACATACACATTTTTTTAACATTGCGAAATCAAAAAGAACATGATGAAAACACTACGAAATCATGTTATGGCAAATAATAAATAAATCAGCAACACATACTTGGTATTTGTATGCGCGTACATTGACACGTGTTCATTATTTATTTTTTTTTTGCTATTTTAAACGACGGGACGTTCTTCAGATTATCCCGTAGTTCATTGAATAGACGTGGTATATAATATTTCTTTAGCCTCTTTCCATAATGTGTGTATATTCTCAGAACAACCAATTTTTTTAGTTTTCCTGGTTTGCTTTTGCCTGGTTGCCTCTGGCTTAAAATCCGGTGCGAAGTAATATTTCGTCAGAATAACAAACTTCAAAAGATTGTCTATTGACAATGAATTCAACTCTGAGAGCTGTTCTTGAAATGCGATATGCTCAAGCCGCGTTCCATACACATTAATCTCTACCATCCTTCTTATCGTATTACTTATTTTGTGCTCAATTCTCGTATCTCAATTTTGACTTACCTAGCATTTGGTAGACTGTCCTCCTCGGATTCGGATCCGCGTAACTTCACAGCCTATATAGGTATGATGCGATTACCCTCAACTGACTCATTAAGTGATATATGTGCACATTCCAATTCAAATATTCGTCGAGATGTGTGCCCAGGTATTTCGTTTCTGTAGAGTACAGAAATGGCGAGCAGTGACAATTCCTACATTCTGTTGTATGTAAGAAAATCGGTTCCCTATGATTAATACGTTTTTGATGGGCCCTGAAGCACATTAGGGTCGTTTTGTGTGTGTGTGTGTGTGTGTTTACGAAAATACAATTTCTTGAAAACCTGGTCATAATTTGGTTGATATCCTGTTGTAGAGAGGACACTGCAATATTGTACTTTTCGCTTGCCTATGTTAGAGCCGTATCATGAGCATACTGATAAATGTTCGAGTTTAAATGCAGCAAAGCGAGGTCAATCATATATATATTAATCATCGGGCCTAGTACCGATCCCCGTGGAACACCGTAGTTCCTCACTCACACTGTTTCCAATTTCGACTCTTTGAGTGCGGTTGTTAAAGTAGTTTTTAAAGAATCTAAAATACGGTCCTCTGAACCCCAGATTTTCGAGTTTATCGAGTAATATGGTATTGATCAATCGCATCGAAGGCTTTCGTTAGGTCTAAAAATATTGCCAGTACTGTTTGATTGTCTTCTAGTCTCTCCTTCGTGAATTCTGTCACGTCTTCCAGCAAGAGCGTCGTACTTTGCTGCTGTTGGAAGTCGTATTGACAGCTGTTTATCAATGAGAACCTGTCGCAAAACGAGGTCATGGTTTTTAAAACAAACTTTTCAATTATCTGGGAGATCACTGGCAACAACGCAATTTCCCCGTAATTTGATATATCTTTTATTTTTTCCTGTTTATAAATTGGTCTGCCTATTCAAACTTTCATCTTGTCCGATATTTTTTTTTCGCATCAAATATTCCATTTAGAATCGCAAGGATGATGTACTTCAGGCTGTTGAAATTGACCCTTAAGTCTCTGAGCCTTATTTGGTCATATCCTGCCTGCTTTGTTATTGACACGTTGTGCAAATTATGTCCCGAAGATCTAATTCTGTCATCTGTGGCATGTATACCGAGTTTTGTGAACATCCCAATAAATTGAGACTGACGGGGCGGAGATGTGCGCTTGTTTCGGCGGTGTCTGGATAACAAAATCTCGGTATTCAATAAGCGTCTATGTAAGGCTACCCGTCGCCAAAGAATTTAGATCGGCTCACCGAGAATGGGGAAGTCAAGGAGAAACTGCTCATTTCATAAACCAAAATGGCGACCATAAGTTAAGCTCTAAAGAAAAAGAAAAAAGAACTTTGTTTTTCGAAACGGCGTTTGCGTGCCCAGTTTCAGGTATGTACGATTAGAATTGCAATTTTGTGAAGGGGGGCAAAATGTGATGGTCCTTACGGCCTCAGCCTGCATGTCCGTCATACAGGTGCCTTGACCTGTGAGTTCCAGGAAGGAAGCACCGCTCTCGCGCTTCAATATTTCCTCGGTAGAGCGCTGTGTGCGAGGTTTGTTGCCTCGGAAACTGATTTCATCGCAGGTGTTCTTTTTCAGTAAGACACTCACGCGCAGCTGGCGCCGTCTGCTTTCTTTCTTGAATACGCTCTCTTGAATGCGATTCTAGAGCTGTTATTTTTAGCGAGTTCTCGAGCCGCGCTTGGCCCTTCCACGTTTAGTAGATCCTGCATTTTCGATGGAAACAGGTCTGGCGGTATGACGTGCTGTCTTATTTTTCGTTAATTTCGTTTAACTATACAAGTAATCCCGCAGAGCAGTTGCTAACCAACAAAGGATTGCCGCGAACAGTTTCGTCTTTGTCGTATGCAAGCTGAGATCGCACGCGTGCGCCGCTAAGTGGCATGAAGTCGCCCTCAATCGAACCCTAGCGTGTAAAGAAGAAAACATCTGGTTAGTGAAATTCTCGTTTCTATCTCTTCAGCAAGAACGTGTCGTCGTGACGAAAATGGGGAGGGAATATACCAGGCACTTGGACAGGTAGGCTCGAACCGTTTAAAAAGGAATGACGTCATCGCCTTAGATCACCGTCACGTGACCGCGTATTTTTGAAGATTTGTCTCGCTCTCCTGAGATGGTACAGTGGAATCCCATTAATTAAAACTCGGTTAATTCAAACTCGCGGATAATTCAAACTAACATGCAGGACCCATCCTATGTGCTTCTAGGAAGAAAATTCTCGGTAATTCAAAACTTTGCATTATTCCAACAAATTAACGAGATTCCATCGTACATATTACAGCGTCGAGGTGACGTCATGACTAGTCGAATACCCGCACTTTGCATTCGTCTAGTCCCCCGAAGCAGTAATCACCGCGCGGGACAAGCACGCACACATACACACACACACACACGTATGAGGTACCACCGTATCAAATCTAAGTTAGGGGGAAGGGTAGCGAAAGAGGGGCAGGGAGGGATGGGCTCCCACCAACGTGGGTGCCTCGGAGCAGAATTCTGATTTTGAAAGAGCTTTCTTTCGCCTGTCCGATGCAATTGGGGATCTTAGTGACGACTCTTATCCTCTTACTTTAGCCAACCCTACGTTGCTTTTGGTCTCCCCATCGCTCCTCCTCTGCTTAGATTCTGTCTTTTTTTCCCTCTTTCGGCGAAGCGTCAGAATATTTTTTTTCTTCTTTTTTTTTACTAGAGCGATCTCATTTCTGGCAGCCGGTAAACCGCGTCCCCCGGTCTCTTTCACCCTGCGGCATGTGTGGGTGTTGGAAGCTGCATAAAACAATAATAACGAAACCAAAGTAGCGATAAAACAAACGCAGCTTGAGACGAAAAAAAAAAAAAAAGAGGAAATATAGGCGAAGCTGTGGGTCCATTCGCTCTGTGGGCCACAGTGGAAACACTCGGCTCTTTACCGCCGCCTGCGGATCAGCTAAGAACGAATCTTGTTAGGGTTGAAATCGGATATGCCTTCGAAAGTGACGTTTGCCTGCGGGCTATAGAAATATTCGTTTGTTGTTGTTTTTTTCGACTGAGTCTTTGCTCGTGCGTTTCCTCGTCTGTTCGGACTACGCCGGATATAATCCGATTATTTGTACGCCTCGGGGGGAGGCGAGCGTCACTTTCAAGGCGTAATCGATATGAAATCTAACGAGATTCCTTAACGCCTGACGGGAGGCGTATAATTCTCACGGCCACCCACATTCTGAAGTCCACATGTTCACCCACACAACTGGCATGCTGCGTATAGAAGGCTAGCAGTCAAACGTGTGGTACGGATGTTGGTGCAACGAGATATACTCTCGAGACCGGTTATAGTCAACGGGAATTGGAAATCACTTCGCTATATCCGCTACTTCCTAATAACCGACTTCGGTTATAACGAAGTGCAAAAGGGAATGGGAAATGTCATCGCTTCGCTGTAGCCGCGATTTCGTTATAACCGACTTGGTTATAACAGTTCTCCACATATACATTGCTAGTTTGATGATGATGATTTGGAGCTTAGTGGCGCGGCAGCACTGCAAGCTATAGTGTACCCATCCGTTCCCGTTTGATCTCCCTTGTACGGGGTTTTGCTTCTTCAGTGCATGATCGCTATACTTGGTTTCATGTTTTCGTACGTGTTCTACGATCGTTCAACTATTCGTAAACAGGAAAGGCCCGGTGACGTGTGCTTTTGACGCTGCTTGGTTTGGTTCCGCTAGCTCGTAGCGTCGGCTGCCTCGGAACTTAATCTCAAACGAAGTTAGACGACAGTCTAGGGTGCACTCTATAGCAAGTGTGAGATTACTTTCACGCAGAACACGAGACAGCAGTCACGGCGAACGCTGCCAGGATCCAAGCGTATGAACGCTCGAAATACGACAACAACAAAAAATAAAAGCGATAAGCGCCGGGATAAGGAGCATAATCTGTCACTTGTTCATTTCACTTGAAGCGGCGCGTCAGTTGGGATGACGTTGGCACGAGATCGAATGCTCCGATTTTCGTGTATGAACACCCCTCTAGCCCCACACTGAGAGAAATGGGAATGACCATAGCCTCGTCTATACTCACAAGGCCTGGCAGTTCGACGACGGAGCCATAGAGTGCCCGGTCGCATATTTGGAGCGCGAGGATCTGGTAGCACAGAGCATCAAAGCCATTGCTCGGGGAACCTGGACGTCAGCGCGCAGCTTTTGCAGCGACGAGAACCCGAAATACGCTTATTCGCTCGGGAGAAGTGGGTTTCGGCGTCTCGCCGCAGCGGGGCACCAGTCACGTGGCTCTCCTCTTATCCGTTGTCTGCCGCTCCACCTTTTCCATTTCGGCGGCAGCTTCTCGTGGCGATCTGCCAGGCTTTGCCAGTATAAAGGAAGCTATAAAATAACCTTCTCAAAAAAAAAAAAGAAGAATAAGAAGAAAAAGAAGGAATGTGGCTGGAAGTATGCTTGGATGCAAAACGGGATCATTTTTGCTCGTAAGACCGAAAAGGCCCTTCTTGTGAAATTAACGTGCGCTGATTACGTTTCCAAAATAACAGCAACCTAGTATGCTTTGTGTTAGCTTTTCGTTTTATTGTTATTTTTCTGAATTATGTCCGAAGCCACGATCACGCCTTCTCAATTAAACATTCTACTCAAGCAAAAATGTG
Organism: Ixodes persulcatus; assembly: GCA_013358835.2. NCBI lineage: Eukaryota > Metazoa > Arthropoda > Arachnida > Ixodida > Ixodidae > Ixodes > Ixodes persulcatus. The sequence goes on along the minus strand of JABSTQ010010759.1, from coordinate 277,495 downwards.
CATTTCGAAATACAATACTTCACCTCAATGTGGGATCTGCGAGGAATAATCACGATTATATCGGTGTTTTGTTAGTACTGGACCGAATATCGATGTCATTATGCCTACCGAAACATGGTACCGCTGTGTGCTGATTATTTCCTACTTCTGATATTCGAATTTTAACATCAATAGAACGAATAGGCGGAGTAATGGCGTCACTATGTTAATGAAGAAACAACAAAAGCAAAAAAAAAAAAAAAAAAAAAAAAAAAACAGAGGAGGCTGCGAGCTGCTGGAACAGTTCTGCGAAGTCGCTGATCTTTGTGAAGTCGCGACTGTGCTTTCCAAGAACACGTTACTTTTTGTTTCATATAGGCCCTCCAGTTCTCCAGTTGCGCCTTTTGTCGATTTTGTCGAGTCGTTTAATTATGTCAATAATAACAACTACAAGTTACTTCTTGCCGGTGACTTTAGTTTCGACATGTCTTCTGGCTGCAGCTTCGAGCACTCGTTTTTATTCTTATGACGTCGTCTGGGTTCACGTTATGAAGCACCCTACAAGAGTGACATACGCGCCATGCTCTTTGCTAGATTTGTTTGTACAAACTATGGCGACTGGATATAGTATCATCTGGGATTCTTTCATATATAACTATAAGTGATAATCTTCCCATTTTTTTTTTTTTTTTTTTGCGCGAGGAAAGGTGAAAGAAATATCAGAGTGACTTTATTCCTCCAGATTCAATTAATTGCTCCTACGATTCAGTTCATTCGAGAAATTAACTAGGACAAATTCACCGTAGGAGCACTAAACAAATTCAGTTGATTGTTCCTACGGGTCTGTTTTAGCAACATTTAGCACCATCTATAACCGGCATTTTCTTTTCGTCATTCTGAAAGCATCGAAAAAATCACGTAAGCCTAGGGTAACGCCTAAGCTACTCAAGATGATACGGATTAAGAATAACTTGTATCATCAGTTTCTTTTTTTTTTTTTTTTTATGAAACGAACAAGTAGGCTTCTGGCGTTTAAAAATTCCGCAATCAGTTAACACTTTTCTAAGGATAGCGAAACGTGATTATTTCAACGACCTTTTGGATCCTTTAGAAACAATGAATCCTGATATTATGTGGGAGAGTATACGTTCAGTACTGAGTCACAAGTTGCCTCAAATTGTACCTCAAGAAATTAATGTAAATAATGTTAGGTTAACCGAAGTGAACATGGCCAATGCGTTTAGTAGTTTCTTCGTGAAGGTTGGTGCATCGTCTTGTCTATCATCGTCCTGCATGACTAAACCACTAGAGTTCAGGCTTTTATCACGGGTAAATCATGTAAATAAATACAATTTTTTTTTTTAATTCCGACTAACGATTTAGAAGTTTATTCAACTGTCATGAATCTTTAAAAAAGCAAGAGCATCGATGTCGATAACATCCAGATAGCGCCTATCAAATACGTGATTGATCTTCTTGCAACATATTTAACGCATATATATATAACCTCGCATTCGAAACCGGCGGTTTCCCGCTTCAGATGCAGGTATCAAATGTTGGCGTACTTCACAAAGGCGGAGATGTGCTAGATATAAACACTTATAGGCAGATTTTCATTCTTCCTGTTTTATTCTAAACCACCTGAAAACCTGTTAGACCAGAGGTTCCTCGCGCATCTTTAAAAAAAAGTATTCTTTCATCTCAATCTCAGAATGTGGCTTTCCTAAGGGCCGTTCTACTGAGATGTCATTATTGAATCAAAGAAATGTATCTTAAAGGCATTTGCCGAGCGAAAAATAACATTAGGTGTATTTCTGGATTACTAAAAAGCTTTTGATTCCATAAATCATGATATTTTCCTAGCTAATTTTTCCTTTTTAAAACAAAGAGTAGAGAATCATAGTTACTAAATAGAAATCAGTATGCATCGCTTTCTAATTATAATTCAGGAAAGGCTAGCCATAACAAGCCATAACATCTTTAAACAAGTTTTCAGAAGTTTCAGACATTATAAATTGCTGTTCTTTGCAGAATTTTAAAAAATATGACAAGGGAGTACATTTGAATGCTTGAAGGTTAAATATTTAGGTGACTATTCATTCCTTCCAGACCCTAAGTTAGTGACATTTTATTCATCTACTGATTTAAAGGCAAATCATCCCACTTTATGTCTTCATTTAGGCCAGACTATTGATTTAAAGGCAAATCATCCCACTTTATGTTTCATTTAGGCCAAATTTGAATCTGAGAATATCTTAAACTCGAGTAAAAAAAAGAAAGACGTTTACAATTTTCTGTAACGCCGATTTGGAGCGCAGCTCTTGTGAAGGAGGAAGGGAGGGTACGGAGGGGAGGTTCTGCCCCTCTTCCTTTCCCGCTAGATTTAGCGGGAAAATTTTGCCTTCGTGACATTACGTGACGTCGTAGTCACGTGTTTTTATAATGACGTCGCACGTGACGTCACGTGTGAGGTCACAAGGGTAACGTCGTGACGTTTCCCTCGTGACCCTCACGAGGGTCACGAGGGTAACCCTCGTGACGTCACACGTGACGTCACGTGGGACGTCATTATGGGAAACGTCCCATAATGCAACGCACGGTTACGCTGACGCCGACGGCGACGCCGACGACGGCGACGCCGCTCAAGCCGGAAGCGGGCACCTATAAGAGCTGCGCTCTCAAAAGACCTAGTGTTTTCAGGTGCAGTATGCATATGTATGTACATTTTGATCAATGTATGATTTCAATATTGCTGCTGCGACTGCTGCAACGCTGTTGAGGAGACTGGAGCCTCGTCAGGTAGCCTCGGCAACCTTTTGCTCCTTCCTCTCCGACATTTTCTGGATGTTAAAATAACCTTCATTCATTCATTTATTCATTCATAAAATCGGGAGTTCCCCAAGGCCCATTGTTACTTATTTTGTATATTAATTACATTGTTACCGTGGCTCGTAGTATTGATATCATGCTGAATATTTATGCCGATTATACAAATATTTTTTTTTTTCGCTCATAACCTTGTTAGTACAACTATTTCGATAATACAGGAATTGCTAAACCAAAGTACGGCCTGGATACTAACAGTAATTTAAAATTAAACTTTTAAGAGAACCTAAGCTATGTGGTTTAGATCTCATAATAAAATGGTAGATGTTCTTCGTTGTCTCGTTACAAACTACGAGAAAATTTAGTTTGTAGAGCAGATGAAAATATCGAATGTGTTTCTCGCATGATATGACCTGGAATGCTCATATCGACTATTTACAAATTGCTATCAAAGAACGTTGACCTACCAAGAAAGTTTAAAGCTCTATTTCCTTTTTTTTTCAAATCAAATTAGCAATTTATAACTCGCTAATTTACTTCCATTAAATTACTGTAATCCTTGTAATGGGGGCGCCACAACCAAGACAAACCTAACTAAATTTCATATCTTACAAGATAAGGCAGTTCGTGCCATTGCGTTTGAAAGGGACACTGACCGGGTATTCATGCTCGCCAAGGTTTTTAGTGGTACATGACATATGAGAGCCCAACTATCCAGAACACGATTTGCGGCTTCGAAATTCGTTTTCTTTCCCTCCGAAAACTGCCCATCGAGGACTGACCGGTTTGAGTCGGGCTCACTCTCTTTTCCGCGTGGTCACGTTCTGTTTTCTATGGTTTAGACACAACCACCAAATATAATGAAAGTCGTTGGTCATCGAAGGCACAAACTCGGTATTAAAAATATAAAAAAAATATATGATACCCATTTTTGTGGCTTCTAAAAAACTGCAAATATGTTGATGGAAAATAATGCATAGCCACGTGACTATTAGCAACTATTCCCAGCCCAGTTTCGGTTTCAAGCAGCGTTTTTTTTCACTTTATTAAAAAATATACTCGACGCTTTTGCAAAATATTGAGGGAGTAGTCTTCTGACACTATATTAAATCACCTGGCGAAAAAAAAAAAGAAAAAAAGGGAGTTTGGGTTGGAGGGGGGTGTCAGTATTCCTTTAATAAAAAAAAAAAAAACCGTCCAGCAAATATATATTAACGCGATAGCGTCAAGGAGCTGGTGTCGCAGAAAAGCCGGCATCGATGGCGTGGTGCGAAAATCTTGATTGGTCGACAGGGTAATGACGTCACGGAATTGCTTCGTGACTTGCGTGCGAATTTCAAATAACCAACAACGCTCACGTGAAACGTGACGTCACGCGTGGAATAAAAGTGATTAAAAACATGACGTGTAATGCGAATTAAAGGTAGCCGCATGTCTCAACTGATTTCACTTTATAAAGTGATTCATTTGCCTTAAAGAAAAATTTAAAGAATTTTAGACGGGATTCGAGCCGACGACCCTTCGGTTGCGAGACAGTCGCTCTACTGACTGGGCTGTGTCCGTCCTACTTGCTGCTCACTGGCAGGAAGAGCATGAGAAGCGAATGAGATGGCGATGTGAACGGGCTCTTCAGCACCACTTGAAAACTTAAAAAAACGCTATCGCGTTTTTTTTGAAGCTTTTGTCGACGTACCAAGGGGCTCTTCAGCACCACTTGGAACATTTCGTTCAGTTAGCTAAAGTAAAACATCGCGCCATTTTGCGTAGCCTAAGGCACAATCAGGCATAGATGATTCGCCCATCGCGTACTAACTACATTGATCAAACGCTCCATTTATATCTGCCCCCGATACACTGAATAGTTCACGTAAAAAAGGAATCAACAATGATACACTATCAGATAAAGGTTTATTGAATTTTATACTTTCACTGTGACGCTCGTGTAGTGATATATTTATGCTGTGCAGTACAATCTGGTTCTTTTATAGCGTTGATGTTTTTACCGCGTAATAAATATATTTGTGTTATCTGACATCATAGTTTCTCTGCTTTGCTTAAAAAATATTTTGCTCAAAGAAAAACGTGCTCTCATGCTTTGTTCGTTGTATATATATGTAGTTGCTTTATGTTTTCTTGCAGTTTCTTTTCGTTTCTTTCACTCGTGTAAATTTTTGCTGTTGCGACATGTTTGTGTGTGTGTGGGGGGGGACTAAGAGGAGGAGGAAGAGCAGGAGGGGCTGGAAGCTTTGCCAAGCTACTTTTTAGCAGCTTTTCGTACCAGTCCCTTGTTTGTCAAGTAAAACTATGTGTGACAACAATCGTATTGCTAGCTTTTCCATTTGCTAGGATCCTTTTACTGTTCGCCATGATCGGCTGTCTCCGTGTTGTGTAGGAAAATTAACTCACATGCTTTTATTCTTTTTTTTTTAGTGCAGACTGGGCGTGTGCCATGTGCACATTATGTATGTGCAATTCGTAGCGATGTGGATAGTAAAGCTAGTTTGTATGATGACATCACATTAAAACAGACCACAAACAGAAAGGAAAAGAAAAGGAGAGAATACAGAGTGTTTTGATCTCTTCTCTTCCTTCCCTGCTTGTGCGCTGTTTGAATATGACGTCATTCGTTGCCTTTGCAGTCCTAGGGAGATCAGCGCCATACCGACTTTTTTTTTTTTTTTAGCAGCGTTGTAGCCAGGGATGACTCTGCGCCATTCGATGAAAAGCTCTGTTCGTAGACATTCTTTTAGCATTGGCCCTTTGACGCTGCAAACGCTTAGCTTCTTTTGCGGCCTTTGTTATGGTGAAACGGGGCACATATCGATTTTCATTTTTTTTTAACTTTTGGTAACCTTAAGGAGAAATCAGAAGTGGTAGGCGACTGAATGTAGTTTAATGACTGACTCTCATTAAACCAAGTTTTCCTAGTATTGGTAAAGAAGGCGGATATAATCCCGAGGGCGTGAAATCTAATAACGTGATGGAGAAATTTCGCGAGTGCGGCAATGAGATTAGTTTAGGATAAGCCTGATTCCACATTGAATTGGTAATGAAGCGTGATCTTTATGACTAGACTTTCTCTCTGGGATACTGAACCTCGAAGATGCAAAAACAAAACGACGCGAACAGCCATCATAGATTTCAGATTTCGTAATTTCTCCGGCTCAGTAATTAACATTTCCTTGACCTTGCTTTGTGCTGACGTAAGTCTAGACGAGACAGTCATACGAAGATTTTGAAGGTTTCCTTTCTTTTGTAAACGTTTCGATTGCGAGAAGAGTAATTACTTATACGTTGCGAGGTAAGTATATCAGTACATATTGCGAGTTATCTATATTACAATTTGGCCTTCCTTAGTAAGCGAGACCGATATTTGTTTTGTTTTTTGCAGGCCCCAGTCAGCCGGTTCGAATGGCGAGCCCTCGTCTTCCTCTGCCGGTGCATCCAGAGCGTCGTCTTCTACCGGCACAACTCGGTCCTCGTCGCCGTCACAGAGCGCCTGGGCCGTCGCCGAAGTTCAGGGCATGATGTGAGTCTCTCTCCCGAACAGGGTTCCTGCGTGGTTAGAACCCAGGGCTACCCTGCAATAAAACGCAAAAGAAAAAAAAAAAAGGAGAGCGTTTATTGTGAGGCGTCGAAGCCGAAATAGAAACATGTTTCAAAATCGTTCATAACCCAAAGATGAGTCTAACGTACGACCTAAGTATTGCCCTAATCTTTTTTTGCAAAGTTTATTTTTTGACATATTAATCCTCTCTATAACGATAGAACTTTTTTTTTTTTGCTTAGTGCTTTTTTTTCTCTCATTAGACCGTGCAGTTGTGTATGACTATTAACGTAACGCTCCCGCCCTTGTCACCGATGTCTGTTTTATTGTCAGTCAACTTTGTGAGGCCCTGGACGGTTTTGTTGCAAGAACGTCGAGATCGAAGATTAGAGCACTTTGGTGGAGCTAAATTAGCTGTTCGAGTTGAAAATGTTTCAGAATCATTACTGTAACTGATTCATATGCCCTCGGCCTGACAACGACCGCGGTTTGAAGGGAGATCGACATTAAGGCTTCAAAAATCGGAACTAGACGGTTCTTCGGAAAATGTCTGCATTACTAGATGCTGAGGTTGAAAGGAAGCCCCAGTTTTTCGAAACTCGTTTCAAGCAGAGAGAACTGTAACTCTACAGGTTTCTTACTGCAATGCCCAGTGGGCATTGCAGTAAGGAGGACGGAAAAATATTAAAAAAAGCACAGAAACAACAGAAGCTTATAAATAATGAGATTGAACAAGATCCACTACTCAAAAGGAAACATTCCAGACCCACTACAATAACATTATCTCTGCAAAAAATAAATGAGCGATAGGAAGATCTATAAATGATTCGGGGAGCACGTTCCAATCATTAATTGTTTTGGGGTTTTTTTTCCGTTTTTTAAGACGTCAGTTTTTGCAAAATATTTCGTACTTTCCTTTGGTTATTTATTCTACGAGAAAGCATATTTTGGTGCCATGATATATTTTGAATATCCAGACCAGTGTTACCGTAATGAAGATTATGAAACAAAAAATATTAGACGTAGGCTTCCCCGCTTTTGCTGTAGGAGTTTTCAAACGAGTTTCAAGGTATATTTCAGAGATACTATTGCGGAAATCATAGTTATTGGATACATATCTCGCGGCTTGGTTATGGATTATTTCGATTTGATTTATGCAGGTCTGCTGTCTGCGGGTCTCAGATAATACAAGCGTGATTAAAATCGGCAGGACGTAAGAAAGGTACAAGGTTTCTTTTAGTCTGTGTGAAATCTTCCCGAAATTTCGACGCAAAAAGGTGAAGCCTACCGCTAGCCTTAGAACGCAGAGTATAACGTGATTGTTCTACCGTAAGTCAGTTGTGAGGCGCACTCCAAGATAGACTGTCCTCCGTGCAAAGCTTTTAAACTAAAGTTGTTTAATATAAATGACGTCGGAAGAATTATACGGTTCCTATAGTAAATCTAACATGAATGCATTTGCATATACCAAGTGACACTTTCCATTTCTCACACAACCCTGAAATTTCGTTTAAATCATTCTGAAGAACAAAACCGTCGTCGTCACTGAGCACTTCTTTATATCAGACGCAATCATCTGCGTACAACTTAATATTTAGCGACCAATCATGGGAAAACAATTGGTACATGTATCAGCTACAAATATGTTACGATAACGACGTTACTTTTAATTGTATTTCATTTCATTTCATTTAGTTTACCCTTAGGGCATAAAGCATTACAGAGGGGGAGCGGGGGAACAATGAGTTGCTAGTGAAAAACGCACGTGGGAAAATCGATGAACATCATGATTAACAAAATCAGGCACAGAGACTACTCAACGCCTTTAGCAGTCTAACATGCTACGATTATTCGGCTGTTTAATTCTTCCCGAGGAGCATGCGAGGCCGCAGTTTTAGCGTCCTTTTGCGTCTGCGAATGGAACTTTCCACACGAATAAAGCCGTGCACGTGCGCAGACTGGCATGATCCTTGAAGATGGCGTCACGGACTATAGTTGTCTTTCCGTGCGGCACATGGCGCTCTTTTTCCTAAATGATCCGTACGTTTGATCATTCCAAAGACTTAGGGAGTAGAAGCGAGGAAAAAGGGAGCGTGTTGGGGAAGGGAATGGTAAAACTGAAGAATGAAAGCGCTTAAAGGGGCGATGCAACAATTTTTGTACTTTGCGCAAATACCGCTTAGAACGGATCCCTGGCGTTAATGACCTATGAAACACGCGTTCGTTTTTCACCCCACGCAATAGAAGTACCTGTAAAAAATTAAAGAAAAACGAGCAGTGTTCACCCCCTCAACTCGCAGCCAGAACAAGCGGCCACGTGATCTGGAGCCGATTATATGCCGACAATGTTGATCATAGCCACGCGCTGGGGTTGGCAAAGCACAGGACACGCGCTGAGTTCCAGACATTGTTATGGCTCGGCTATTGTCGTCGTTGCAGCGATTGGACACGGGCCACTACCCGAATGCTTCTCGAGCTAGTAATTATCACGAGCCCAAATCGAGTGCGCACGCAATGTTCGGGTGCAATCTATGAACAGCATTCAAATATCGTCATATGGGTGTCCCCATTTTACTGCGATCCCCACTTTACGTCATCAAATTTTGCAAAGGAGAAATTGAAAGAAAGTGATCGCTTTTGTCTCTGAAATTACGCCGCAACAAAGGAGTATCTTGGCCAGTGGCGTTGCGTGCGAGTAACCTTGAGTCCCACTAGTGGCAGTAAGCCCGTGTAAAGTGAAAAAAAAAAAGACCTTCCAATTGAATATCGTTGCACCGCCCCTTAAAAGAAAAAAAAAACCTTAGTAGAAAAAAAAATATTTAAACAGCGTGGTTGGGACACGCGTGTCTAAAAAAGTTTTTTTCAAGCAATATTGACGGCGCGAGACGCGATTTAGTCGGTAGTCACCTCCTTTCCACTTGTTTTCTCTCTCGGCATTTCGGGCGTGTGGAGGAGAGGTGAATCGGCTTCGCCTTCACGTCGAGGTGGAAAGAGCGAATGACCATCTCGTTGAGCGAATGACCATTCCGTGACGTCATGGACTGCGCGCAGAATTTCAAATAAATCTCTCTCCGTCAATATTGCTCTAAAAAGCTTACTTTTCGCGTAAAATTAATTTCTCGACAGGCGTGTCCCAACCAAACTGTTTAAAAAAAAAAAACTTTTTTTTTTTTCTTTTGAGGGGTTCTTTAAGTCACAAAAGAGGTCACTCACAACTCTTCCGATTAACATCAACGGTTTAATTATGCTGAGAACGCTATGACGGTCTTTTTCGGTTAAAGCTATTTATAGTAGAAGCGCGTAAACAAAACCACTGTGATTAAAACAAAAAAGAATAAAAGAAAAAGAAAACCGAGGAAAATTCCGTTTCGCTTTCGACTTGGGGAACCCGAACGAGATCTCGCCATCGTTCTAGCCTCTCTTTATATCTTGGTCGATTCGAGCGTATACTTTCTGCCGGGTTATTGCTTAGCCCTCCCCCCGATTTGGGGGGGGGGGGGGGGGGGGTTGCAGCCGCGCCGTGCCTGGATGGGGACGACATTGCGCATCCGGGGAGGTTGACATCGCCGGAGGGGAACTCAGCCAAGGGGATCTTAGGGGGTGTCTGCGCGATGTGGGGTTATGGAGACTGGCGGTCATCCGTCAATGCTGTAGGGAAGGTCCCGCCTTTGTCCGAGGGCTTAAAATGGGCGCCTACTCGTAGCCTTGATGCGCTCGCGGGTATCTTGAGTGCTTCGGCAGGAAAATATAGGCGTTTGCAAGGGATGACGGCGTTCCTGTAGTTCGTGTCCGAAGCGAATTGCGTCGCACCTACAGTTAAAAAAAAAAAAGCATTTGTTTTTTGTTGTTGTTTTTTTGCTTCTCGGAAGTTTGGAACATTCTGGAACAATTATGTGCGTCCTTCTCCACACATATAGCTTCCCCGTTTGCTTTGTCGGGTGTGCCTAGTTCGTTATGTGAAGTTGTATCTCTAGGTGTCCGTCATCGAAATTTGGTTTTATTTGGTCTTGGTCTTGCCTCTAGCTTTTCAATCGACCGTTTTAAATAGTCGGAGCTATATAATAGCGATCACAAAAAAAAACTTCGCAATCTTCTCCTCTAATGGTGGTATTGCGTGTATTTCGTGATTTTGGTTTTAATGCGAAAGCAAGAACTATCCCATGGAGCGGAGCCGGCGGCGTCTGTAACCGAAAAAAGAAACGCGAAACAATATGTTTATTCTGCTATTGGCGGAGCAAAACGGCTCCTAGATAGCCATTGGCGGCCACTTCACGACAGCGCGCGCTCGGCCGCCGCTCTCATGTCAGGCGTTGCCGGAGAGGGGGAGGGGAGGGGAGGGGAGGGGGGAGGGGGGGCTGGGCTGTGGCCGCTTCTGCTTCTCTTGGCGCCTAGGAACATGGCGGCGCCTAAGGCATCTATACCGTCGGTGTCCGCAACCTCGGCAGTAGCGAAACGTGGCCGTCCACGCTCATAAGAAGTGCTTAGGTGTCCTCGGAATTTTTTTTGTGTTTCATGATTGCTGCTATTTCATTAACTTTTGTTGGTTATTCGGTTCCTGACTTTGGCTCAGAAGAGTATGAATTGCAAGGTGAAACGTGACTCCGAGCGACAAATGAAGGAGTGACGTCTACAAATAAAATGGAAAAAGTAAGCACTATTAATGGTCGACCCACGTGGGCGTCCCGCTTTTGAGCTCCGCCAGCCCTTGACATCCCTAGATTGCCAGTAAAGCACCCGGTCCTCGCGCTTACGGGGTTGGTGAATGTCACTGTGAATGTGAACGAATGCACACAGTACTTCTGCGATGGGTGGTCTCCCGCGGGAGACATTTCTCCAGCGGACTCATCACACAGTTCTTTCTGAACATGTCGCTTTGAGTACCCGTAGTCTGCTCCGAAGTGCCCTTAGACTTGTTCGGTCGCGGAGGGAGTGAACCCGCTGATGGAAACTATGTTAAGCGGGGAATCAAAAGCGAGGTCCACTGAGCGATACTGTTACCACGAGTGAGGCATCAGTGCTTGTGTATTCGTGTCTAGCTTAGGAAGCAATTTTCACCACTGGAATTAGTGTAGTAGATTGTTGGGCTAGTTGGTTTTGGAACTTGGAATACATTTTAGCGCTCGAAACACTAGGACAGAAGACGAGAATCAGACACCACACACAACGCACTGTGGTGTCTGATTCTCGTTTTGTGTCCTTGTGTTTTGAGCGCTAAAATGTATTCCATAGAATTAGTGCCCCGAATGAGGACTTTCCGTCCCTCTGGTACGTGTTATGACAGCTGTTCAATTAAAAACTAGAAAGAAAACTGGCTACCGCACGTTCGTGCTAACGGTGTCACGCTATGTGCGTATGCCAATTCGTGACCATGCATTATCCGCTATCTGCTTTTTTATTTATTTTTTACGCTTTCTTTTGTTTGTGTGAAGAAACTGACATTGGACCGTGAGGTTCGTCTTTGGAAAGAGTGGATCCAATGTCTTCCGCTACCTGCTATGTTTTTTTTGTTTTTTTTTTTCTTGCGTTCTGTTTAATTTTTGTGAGGAAACTGGCATTGGACCGTGAGGTTCGTCTTTGAAAAGAGTGGATCCACTGTCTTTTTAGCGTGTCCTATTGCACCCTTCGACGCCGGCACGGGAAAACAAGTGGGTTGTCTAGCTGAAACCTGAGGGAACGCTCTCTGTTCTATAATTACGTATTGTTTTGTTATGATCTCCAGACCTGCTGCATGGAACCTTTCTGGTTATGTTTACCCGCTGAACCTGACTTCCACAATTCCTTCGTCGCATCACGTTCGCTGATAGGCAGCTCTTGCGATAGCAGGTACTGTAAATCATTTAGTTTGAATGCTATATCACCTTTCTTGGTTAAGGATGGTCCTGGTGGGTATGTAGAGATGTTGCGCTCCATCGTCCCCTGACTTCCGAACTTACTTTGCCCCGTTCTTGAGCAGCAGCACCAGACCGCCCTTCTGGACCTTTCTAAAACCTGTTACATCATTTGAAGGTTTTAGTTTGACAAAACGGCTGTTTTTACGGGACTTCTATCTTTAAAAGTTTGAGTTGCTTTGGACGTGCCTTCAGTAATTTCGATCGATACAGTGTGGCTTCCGTCGCTTTTGAATTCTCAAAGATCATTGCGATATATTTCGAAGGAATAGAAGTGGGGGACAACGCCTCTTATCGACTCCGTGCCGTTCAACCTGTTATTGGTCCAACCTCTCGATATAGGAAGCATCTTTCCTCCGTCTCACAAGCCAAGTTCGTTACACTTACAGTGGCACGAACTGTATAATGCGTGGCTTTTGAAAGTGCCTTCTCTATACGTGAGTACTCCCGCACACGAAGCATTTTGCAGAGCTACGTTCTCGCACCCGTGCTTTTTGAGGCACTGTACACTACGTGTACTTACTGGCTGTCCAGGAACAACAACATAAACGGCTCTAAAACAATGTTATGGAAGATGTTACCCGCCCCAAACGCACCCGCCACTCACTACAGCATTACTACCGTATTTTCCGGACTATATTCCGCACCCGGTGCATAGTCCGCATGGGTGAATGGGTCAAAAATAAACGTTTTTGCTTAGATAGCCCGCATCCGGTGCATAGTCTGCACGCCGTGCACAGTCCGCACTTAGTGCCTAGACCGAACATAAAATTTGCATACACAGCACACATTGACAAATCCCTGCTGTATTAGCTCACAAACAAGCTTGTATCATACATAAATCAACATTACTATACTCCGTTATTCATAAAATCATCCACGTCTTGTCACAGTGAACAACCTAGAAAAAACAAATCCTTGTATAGTCCGCACCTGTAGATAGTCCGCATCGGTAAAAATTTCAACTTTTAAACGTGTATAGTCCGCGGAATAGAGTCCGGAAAATACGGTACTAGGAGCGAAGCGCCGATCAAGTCGAGATGCGACCCCGAGGTGGAGGGGATCACTCTTAAAGGGGCACTGACGCACCAAAATCATATTTTTTTTTATTATCCGAAACGATTGGAAACGATGTCGGGACATTACCCTCAAAATTTGAAACTTTAAAATTCAGTATTTTTGAATTAAAAAAACAATTTCCAAATGCCGAATTTGAAGTTCCCGCGTGATCCGCGCCAGTGCAGTGACTCGAATTTTGCGGTCTCCTGCGACTCGACTTTCTTTCGGACCTCCGCCGTTGCCACGGCGACCAGAAGCGAGGAGGAGGTGAGGGATAGAAGGGCGCCGGCGGGAAACAACCGGTTTTTCCCCGACTCGCCAACGAGCACCGGCAAGTTTTCCGAGGGAGGGTACAAATCTAGGAAGCAACATCACACCGAACTCTGATTTATGGTATTTCAAAAAGAGGAGCCGTAGTGCGTTCGCAATTGCGTTAAAAAACATGTTTTACGATTGCCGTTATTTAATGTTATAGAAATGTCACCTACAAAGCTTCTAAATTTCCTGATTTTTGACGTCACCGATCAAAAGAAGCGAGGAGGTGAGCGGCGGGAAATACAAACGCCAAAACTAAAAAGGCGCGCGCGCGCGCGGGAAATTTTTTTTTTTCGCGATGCGGTTTTTTTTTGCGTGTCTATGACTACAAGTTGCATCGTTTTAGACAATAAAAAAAATACGACCTTTGGGTTGTCAGTGCTCCTTTAAGGCCCATACGCACATTCGCGTTTGAGCGCGGTGCGTTCCGTCGCGGCAAGCGGACGCGTTGCGTGGCGAAGAGCGCTTGCGCCAAACTTGTGCGCACAGTTGCGTTGACACGCAGTCAACCGCAGTAAAGAGCCAATAAGAACGCGCTATCGTCACTAGCGGCTCACCAATAGTAAGCGAAATCCAAGGCAACATGGCGGCGCACAGCGACAGCGTCGAAGTGGTCGATCTTGGGACAATCCCGCCGGCTTCCCCCACGTTTTGTCAAGCTTGAACCATCGCAGCCTTGGAAAATACACTTCCCACCGCTCCCCAAAACAAAAAAAGCAAGTTCTGCGGGCGGAGAATCGGATACGTCTCGCCGAGTCGGCCGAGCGGCGCGAGCGGACACGTCACCCTCCTCTCCTCTCTCGGCTTCTGATTGGTCGAACGCACCGCAACGCTTCGGAAAGTTGAGCGAGTCTCTACTCGCTTGCGTTGCGCTGCGGAGCGTTGCGGGTAGCCGCGCGTCGCACCGCAAACGACCGCTCCTGGCCGCAAGGACGCCGCAACGCACTCAAACGCGTTCAAACACGAATGTGCGTATGGGCCTGTAAAGGCCGAAGAGCAGCCAGAAAGGAGGAAACTCTGCCGCAACTCCTTCTTTCCATTCGAGACAGAGGGAGACCCTCCCCCGTCCTGCGGGGAGCAGCTCAGACACCCGCTCCTGTGGGGAGAGGAGGAGAGAAGGAAATTGGGAACCGGTTTTCTGGCCGGCAGAAACGATTCTGCAGGTCGTCCTTTAAGGCGCAGCTTCACAGATTTGCGTTTGAGCGCGCGATCGATTGCGGAGCAGCCGCACGTGACCGCTAACGACGAGAGGGCAGGCCGGCGTCATCTATCGCGTAGCCGTGGGACAATTTCTATCTGCGTAGAAGTCGCGCGTCGTTCTTTCACTTCGTGCCTGAACTCGTCCCGACGCAAGTGTTGTCGGAGACAATTTCTTACGATAGCGCGTGGATTTATCTCGCAACCACTGCAAAACCTTCAGTCTAGTACGCAGTCCGGAAAGGCGTTGACTACCTTACAGATGGCGCCAGGGAGTTAGCGGTTCAACCCGTTTGCCCCAAAAGGCAAACGGGGTGAACCGGCCTGTAATTGCTCGGAGTTCCTCGCACGTGGCTGGTTTGTTTGGCGGAGCCCAGCGCTTCCCACCAGTGGCGTGATCCTTTCCCGGCAATGCGGAATTGCTCGGGGCCGCTGCTTTGGGACTGATCCTTCAGTCCTTTTTCCTTTATTTGCATCCTTTGTTGTGTGCGCGTTTTTCGTTTTCTTTTTCTTTGGGGGGGGGGGGGGCGTCGCGTCGAGCCAAATCGTGGCGTTTGAACCTGACGCCCAAAATAAAGGGTCGCTAAAGGATGAAAGAAAGTAAAAAGTAGGAAAACAATGCCGAAGAGTCAAAATGGCCAAGCCCGTGCGGATCAAAGAGGCAGCAGGGATGAAAGGGAATTGAGGAAAAGCCCTCCGTATTATACACCCTGCGAAGGTTGGAGGTTCTTTTTCTTTTTTTCTTCTTTTTTCGGCGTGTTTTTTTTTTTTTTTTGGAAGGCATACGAAAAAATAATAAAGAAGGAAGTATATAAACTAGTTTCGTTGCTCCATTCTTTCCCTCTTTATTCTTCTCTCTCCCCCTTTCTAGACTTCCCCCATTCCTTCCCAGTTGGGGGGAAAAAAGGTGAAGAGAAAGTGACACGCGCCCTTTCCCATCTAGCCCGTAAAAATGTCATATATCGATGGGACTTTGGTGCTTGGGTTTGAAAGGCAAAAAGGGGAAAATGAAAAGGAAGGGAACAAAAGGTACTGGCCGATATTAGTCTTTGGGCTGTATGGCGGTGAGCGCGTGGTATAGGGGTGTAGGGGGGATGATGACCACGCGCGTCTGTGCTTTCGGGTTAGCGGCGCTAAAGTTGAGGGGGGGATGCTCGGGACGTGGCTCTTATTGGACATTGGGGAAGGGAATGGGGAGAGCGAAGAGGGAAAAGGAAGGCCGACGTTAGCCGGGAGATCCTTTCTAATCCCGTTTCTCCCCGAATGGTCAGTCGAACGAACGACGAGTCTTGGGGTTTCGCGGAGGGACGAGAAAGAGGGTGTATTGCATTCGGGGAAGGAAAAGTAGGGAGAAGGATTCATCCCTATTTGAGGCTGAGGAAGAAAAAAAAAGTCTATTGCGCCTTCTTTTCGTGCGTGTGTTTGCGTGGCGTTCAGTTTTTCGGGGGAAGGGTGACTCATCCTGCGAGAGAGGCTGTACAGGGAATGGGGGCGACAAGCGGGGGTTTTGGGGGAGAAGCGAGGGAAGGAGGAAAAGGCCAGTGAAGCGAGTCTAGACCGCCTGGCCCCGCGCTGATAACGGCCGCGTGGTGGCGGGGGGGCCTTGTGGTTTGAAACCGCCAACCCCGGGCTCGCTTGCCCGCCCGGCCGCCAACCCGGCCGCGGGTTGCTCTGTCGGTCGGTCTTAGGTGCTCAGCGGGAGAGAGATCGAAGTTTTTCCCTCTTTTTTTTTTTTTTGTTCTGCGCTCTTCCTTTAGACTCCCTCGAGCGACGCTGCTGCGTGGAGCTACTTCCTCCCCTTCTGGGGAGCCATACATAAATGAAAAGAGTAAACAGAGAACGGAGTCGCGCTTGGCTGCTCCGTTGGTCGGGTTCGCGTTCGGCCGTGCTGGCTTCCGCTTCTCTCGGGCGGACGTCAAAAATCCTTTATATCCTTCTCGGGGGAGGAAGGATCGGGAGGGGAAGGGAAGGATATGGCGGGGAAGAGCTCGGCCCGTCTCCTAATGCGCCTCTTGGTCGTGCGCGCGAGCCCTGTGCCGCCGCGGTGGCCTGCGGGCAGCCTTTCTTTCTCTCGGGGAAAAGCAGCGAGCGCGGTTGCTTGTCGGTTTTGCTCCCGTCGCTGGTCGCTGCGATGCCGGCGTCCACCGCCGCCGGCCGGTCGTCGTCGTCTTTCCGCGGGAAGGAAGGAAGCAGGGCCGAGTCTTCTTCTTGCTCCGCTCTTTTTTGGCTGCTCTTCGTTGGGGGGCACGCTTGGCTCGCTGCTTTCTGGCTCCCGCCGAACCGTTGGCGCTTCGTTATGGGGCGCAGTGGTCATCTCGCCTCTCTTCTCGGTGACGGTGGGGAAAGGCCGACGTTACACTGTGTTTTCTCGTGTGCTATCAGTAGGGGAATGAAACGCGAACGCCGGAACGCGTCGTGACCTTCTGTACGTGCTGCGCTATCTGAAGGCGATAAAACGATGCAATGGCAAGGGGGGCTTCAAATATGTGTGGTCATTTTTCTTAGTACGCTGACGTTTTTTTTCTTTAATTTTCGTGTGTGCAGGAAAGGTGGTGGTGGTGGGGGGGAAGGGGGGGAGGGGGCCAGGAGTAAAATTTTTACAAAAAAAAAATGAAAGCCGTTTACAACTCCCTGTAACGCCGAATTAGAGCGCAGCTCTTGAGGAGGGGGGAAGGCGCGGGGGGGGGGGGGTCACGTGACCTCGGGGGGAGGGGGGGGGTGACGTGATCTCGAAGGGGGGGGGGGGGGGGGTGTCACGGGGTCACGCGACCTCGGGGCGGTCACGTGACCTTGCGGTTACGCCGTCGGCGACGGCGACGGTGACGCCGACGCCGCTCAAGCCGGAAACGGGCGCCTAAGAGCTGCGCTCTAAAACGGAAATAAAAATTTGCGCGCGCGAGCTTTGTCTTTTAATATATCTTTATTTGGTATTGCATGTAAACAAGGAGATTAGCCAATGAGACTATTTTAGTCACGGAAATCACGAGGAAGGCAGGACGGTACATGATGTGTCCGAAGTTCTTATTTAGAAATTCCTTATTCGGCGTTGGTTGATGTCGCAATCATGTTGGGCTGCGGAGCGAGAGTACTTAAGATGCCCGGGACGTGCCCTGTGTGATCTCTGCAGTTAGATTTCGTGTGACTGAGAGGAAGGTAAGCGACGAGAGGAGCATTCAAATGGAAATGGACGTCAGACATGGGGCGAGAGTTGAAGCGTTGGGCGTAATTCGTGATCCTTGAACACTGATGTCACGCTGTGGAGGACGGAAAGCTTGAATCAGGGGAAACACTCGCATTGCACGATCACGTGACACGAATCCGCAAAGCCCCTGGATTCGCAAAGCCCGCCTTATACGCTAAATATGTTGAAGTGTGTGCTTACACCTACTGCATCCTGCTATGTCTTGTCTGTTTCTTTCTTTATTCAGACGTGTGGTCTCGGAATAACCGGGGAAAAGGCAGATACGCTCTGTCTGACGTGGCCCGTTTCACCGTTTGCATTACCCAACAGAAAAAGAAAAACGTCAGCCAGTACAACAAACGTGTCGCTTAAAAGATAAAAAAAATCTTCAGAAGCACACACACACACACGCGCGCGCGCAAGCAAGCAAGCACGCACGCACGCACGCACGCACGCACGCACGCACGCACGCACAGAGCTACACACTCACAGTTTGTATAAAAAAAAACAATACAATACTAAACAACAATCCAATGAACATACGCTCATTTTAATTAAAGCAAACAAATGTGAACAATTTTCCAAACTATTCCGTGGGAAGTGACAGAAGGTACTATCTTTCTACGCTGTTTTTAAAGTTGATGTTTGAGCCGTAATCCTGAATCACTTTTATAGCATCTGGGTGGCCGTTTAAAAAACGCCTCCCAAAAATCTCACCTAAATATGCGAAAGTAGCTCCAACATTGTGCCAAAACTTAATTTCGCCTCTTGCGGAGCTTTCGATTATTGCGGAGCTTTCGATTATCGTATCGTATAGCGTACTATTCGACATGAGTTTCGTATCCAATACTGACATGTTGGTAAACTGCGTAATATTTCTTTTTGCTCGTGGTCTGTTCGGGCGGATTAGTTAGCTCCGCTAAGTGTGCTCCTCACCACGCTCTAGAGCACTGCGGAGAAACGACATTTGCGGAGTAGCGACATTCGAGTATTAAGGCCGGTTCAGACACTTGCGGTTGAGTGCGTTTGACTGCGTTGATTCGAGAACCGAAAGCCAGTTACCGGCACATCTGTGCTTCGTATGAAGCGTGGTATCCAATTCAAGGACTCATCTTGGCACGCGATATTAGCAGCAGGGATGTCCTGGTTTCTCGCAGCCGCAACGCAGTCACACGCAGTCAAACGCAACTGTCTGAACCAGGCTTTAGACATCGCGATCCTGCGTATCTCGCTTTGGGTTCGGAGCACAGCCAACCTAACGTAGACGAACGGTGATCTCTTAAGGAATCTTATATAAACAATAAAACTAATTTTTTAAAGGGTTTAAATGAGACACTTTTTTTTTTTCAACAAAACGTTTTTTTGTTTTTTTTTTTGTCCAGTTTATACATACATTTAGTTGGGGTTGCCCTGCCGTAGGCACGGCCCCGCATGGTGTTTAGTTAGCTAAGCACCTTTTCTCGACTGTCATTTGGTTCGAGAGATGATCGACGTGTGAAATATTAGCTGTAAAATTGTTTCCCCGTGACGCGGTATTATTTTACTCAACTTCTTTAAATTATGTTTGAGAAACAAACAATATAGATAGTCATTATTGTTTTAAGAAATATAACGAGGTTTTTATTTCCTTTATTTTTTGTTTCAAACGATAAACATGGTAGCCGGCATTTGCGGCGAGTGTTTGACTCACTGCATAGCTCGTCGAGCTTGCCTGTTTTCCTGAGTGCGAGTAGTTTTGCGTTCACCGAGGTCTTTAGAGGAAGATATTGTCAGCCGATGTAGTTTGCAGCGAACAACTGCCGCAAGTACACGCCTTCGGAGGCGCTGTGCGGGTCGACGAAAATAATCCCTGGAGAAGGGGAACAAAGGACAAACACAGCTAGGTGACTGGTGCGCGACCGGAATAATCCGCCTGGTCCGGGTATCGAACCCGGGACCTCTCCATTTCCAGTGGAGCGCTCTACCAACTGAGCTAACCAGGGGTTAGACGTCAGTAGAGCAAACGGGTTTTATCAGCCGCCACCAGTCTAACACCAACAAGGGTGAAGCTTGCAATTTAAGGCTATGATTATAATTTAATTAAATGCAAAGGTGCAAGCGAGCTGGACAAGAACAACGAAAATAATCCCTGGAGAAGGGGAACAATGGGGACGAAGGACAAACACAGCTAGGTCACTTGCGCGCGACCGGAAAAATCCGCCTGGTCCGGGTATCGAACCCGGGACCTCTCCATTTCCAGTGGAGCGCTCTACCAACTGAGCTAACCAGGGGTTAGACGTCAGTAGAGCAAACCGGTTTTATCAGCTGCCACCATTCTAACACCAACAAGGGTGAAGCTTTGCATTATAATCATAACCTTAAATTGCAAGCTTCACCCTTGTTGGTGTTATACTGGTGGCGGCTGATAAAACCCGTTTGCTCTACTGACGTCTAACAGAGCGCTCCACTGGAAATGGAGAGGTCCCGGGTTCGATACCCGGACTAGGCGGATTTTTTCGGTCGCGCACCAGTCACCTAGCTGTGTTTGAAGATTTGTGCTTATCCTTTGTCCCTCTTGTTCCTCTTCTCCAGGGATTATTTTTGTCGTTCTTGTCCAGCTCACTTGCACCTTTGCATTTAAATGCAGTATAATCACAAGCTGTGCGGGTACTTCCATCGTAAACCGGAGACACGGTAAAATAAAAAAAAAAACGTACAAAACAACAAGTCTCGCCTGCGCTTTTACCCTTTCTTCTGTGCGGGTACTTGTTTTCGTAGTGGGTGTGGCGTAAGCTCAGCGTCCCACGTCCACTATTTTGCTCGATCTGGTTTTATTAAGGCGAAAGCCTTATATGTCTCATCGTTCAAAGTGCTTGAGCGAAAACCGGTCGGCGACGCGAAATGTACGAAAACACGTCGGCGACACGAACGGTACCGAAACCCAGTGTTCGCCACTGGACCACGAGGTGGCGTTACTTGCGCCAGAACCGGCGGAGGCGCGCGCGCGGCGCAAACCCAGCGGGAGAGGAGGACACTCTCGCTCGGGCAGCGGTGAAGAGAGGGCGCGCGACATGCCGTGAGATTAACGGCGCCAAAAGTGCGTCGTCAGAGAGCGCGCTGTCTTCAGAGGTTCGCTATCACCGGGATCGGCACTTGGGCTTTCGCCTTCAAGTCGTCTTAGGGATAACATAAGAGACCCTGTGAATTCTTTGTTAGTTTGCGCGTTTTGATGTCGACTAAATGTGGCGGTTCCCTTAAAATTCGGCTCCGCTAATCTGAGAGTCGTGCATCGGTTGTGATTTCGACCATGGTTTTTGTACTGAGAGGTAACCTACGCAGGCAAGACTTTTCGAGGCATTTGGCTCGAAGAAATCGGGTGTTCGCTTCACATCGGGTTTGTCCAGACATATATCCTCATCTATACTTACAAAGCCTGGCAGTTCGACGACGGAGCCATAGAGTGCCCGGTCGCAAATTTAGAGCGCGAGGGTATGGTAGCACAGAACATTTCCTGGGGAGTCCGGTAGTGAGCGCACAACCGATGCGACTGGCTGCAGATGTCGAGGCTACGGCGATTGCGGCCGCCCAGGTCTGTGGCCTCGGTGGCCGCAATTAAAACGTTCAGTAAAAATATCCTTTAACGAATTCTTATTTTCATACTCATTCTGATTTCGTTTTCACTTCCCGCCATGGAAACATTTTGTACTATTGAAAATCATTCGGGAGACAACGTTTTTGGTATTCCTAAATAAGGGAACCTGAAAACGTCCGCAAGACATCTTTGAAAGGACCAGAATATGCCGACTAGTTCCGGACGTCCCGACGACATCTTCGTCGGGACGAAGACGTCTCGGACAGCTGAGGAAGCAGGGGATAGTCTTTAGTCTTTATTTTTTGGCTCTGGAGAGCCGTGACACCGCGGAAAGGCAGCAGACCGTACCATAGAGGCCCGCGGTGCCGCGTCTAGTGAACATGATAATGTGATGAGTAAATACATGCAAGATGACGACGATGTGGGTTGTTGGTATTGGGGAGGATGGCAGTCCGATTCGCAGAAGCCCAGATTTCGTGCAGGCGGGTTGGGCGGGTTAGCAGCGAGCCATGGGGATCTGGCACGCTGTTCGATCGGTGCATGAAGGAGCCCCAGGAACACGATGGCGCCGTTGCTCACTGGGGTCCACTGGGGGTCGAAGCATCAGGCTCCAAGGAGGTAGCCGAGCCAAAGTAGAAGCTGCCGCCTCCGAGGAACCGAGGCCCAGGGGGGCTATGTTGCGCTTTTTGGACTCCCAGGAGACTAGGGAGAGGGAAGTGACGTCAACAACGCAGCAAATGCAGATTGGATGTTGATTTTGATTTATTCTGTCAACATCCAATCTGCGTTTCTCTAGTCGTTGACGTCACTTCCCTCTTCCAAGTCTCCTGGGAGTCCAAAAAGCGCAACATAGCACCCCAGGGCTCAGATTGAGGCATCGCCGTCGCCCGGTGTGTCATCCTCTCAACGTCGTCGTCGTCATCTTGCATGCTGACCTTTTCGACGCTGTTCCCGCGTATCAATACCTGTAATCTGTAATCAATCAGCCCCGGTAGTTTGCCGCACAATTTTGAGCGCGAACGAAACAGACGAAACCGAAACGGAGGAACGGGGAAGGGGTGGCTTTCCATCCTCGCCAACAGGAGAAAACAAAAGTATAATGTGTTTCGGCGTCTCGCCGCAGCGGGGCGCCCGTTACACGACTCTCCTCTTATTCGTTGCTTGCCGCTCTACCTTTTCCCTATCGGCGGCCGCATCACGCGACTATCTGCCAGGCTTCGTCAGTAGAGGAGGCTATGGTGCAGATATGTTTCCGTTATTTCGCTTCGGGAGGCACTTGGCTCTCAAATTTTGTGCAGTGCACCTGGCGTGCTAAAAACGTCGAGCGAATATTTTTATTTTGCGTTTTAATTGTTCGTCAAGACGCCCACCCACCTTGCTCGCGGAAGCTATATGCAAGAAAACAACAAGGACACAAAAACTGAAACGACTGCGTATTTATTTTTCTGGTTTGATTTAGTTCTTTCGGTCAATTTTTACCGCACATCAACACATGTTGACAGACGCTTGTATTAGGCCGTGTCTCGTGCATTATGGAAGGTAAGGACTCCGTTTCATGGTCCCGTCTGGCGATCGTCGCAGGCGGATTTCGACGTTGCGAAATCGCAGACGGACGCAAGCGACGACGGACGCTTGAGTCCGCCCATGAAACGGGCCGCTTCACGGCCCGTTCCATGGGCGGTATTCGAATGTCTTCTAAAGACTGGACTACACGGAGCGAAAAAAGCGAGCAACTTCGCCCAGCGGCATTCGCGCTGCGCGTGTCGTCAGAAGAGCGGCTTTTGCGCCGCGCGCAAAGTGAACCCGCCGCCGGGCGAAGTTCGTCGGTTCTTCGCCGCGTCTCCGACTGGTGTGTTTACCGCGTCCAAAAAAGTGGTCCCTCGATTTCCGCCTGATGGCGTCATAGAAGCGTCATGCTGTCGCCGGTCCCGATCCTGGCGGCGTCCCAACAGCTGTGACGTATGTGGCAGACGCCTGTTCTGCTGCAAGTCGCTCTCCGGTGTGGCAGTCCATGGAAGCTTCGGCAGCCAGAAGTTGGGACGCCGTGACGACAGCGACACTAGCGTTCGGTTGTGCTGCCCGCAGCCTCTGGTTAGTATTTCTACGACCAACCGCCAGTATCGCGACGTGCAACAACATGAGACTCCGGCTTCTGTGGCGTCATTTGTTGCCACTTCGGGACCACTTTGGATGTATGGGCAGCATAGGGCGCTAAACACTCCAGTCGAAGACGCGCTCCAGGCACCATAGCCGTACGCTACCCGGCGTCTGCCCGCACGATTAGCAGACGGTGTAGGCGGCAGACTAGAACGCACCGCACTTGGCGACAGGGAGACATTAGGCTTGCGAAAATGTTTAGCCGAGCAGCCAAGCCAATCCAGTAGCAATGGGTGACGCCACCATCTTGTGGTCGGGGCGGTGGTAAACGAAATCTATATTGCGAAAAAAAAAAAAAAAAATCGAGGAAAGCTAAGGAAAAAAAAAAAAAACGTGTCCCACTGATCTCCTAAAAAAATTGTTTTTTATTTTTTATTTTAATGTTTTCTTTTAGCAACGCTATAGTACTGCATTTTGTATAGGGCACCTACCGGAAGCCAGCGAGGGACACAAATCGGACATCAGTTTTCCGTCAGCACTCGGGCCCCATGAGTGAGAACACGATGCGCTGCGTCAGTGTTTGACTGGCACTCGTGTTCATCAGTGAGGACACTATAGTTCCAGCGGAACGCTGACACATCTTTCGTGTCACGGTCTTCCGTGGCAGGAGTGTGAAACCGAACACAGTTTGGTGCCGGCAAGGAGGTTCTAGTGGGGAGGTGGCGCCCGTAGTCTTCATACATGGAGCCAAGTGTAGCGGGAGTAGGCGTGGTCACGAAATGTCCCCTCAGTCTCTCAGCTATTGAAACGATCCTTTGCCTGTGTCTTTTTTTCCTTACTAAGTTCCCCGTTTCTTGCCACGGTCTCGAGTACTTTTCATCGTAATTAGGAAACTCATTTAACTTACACCGCCACGAAAATATGGGGTAAATATCCGCGTTGCCATGACATTGCCGTAGCAACGCGGTTGTTTGCCCCAAATTTTCACGGCGGCGTCCACCGAATCGGTGTCGAACGGGTGAGATTCGGAGCCCAACGCTTGCCTGATTAGTAGGAAGTCGGCCTCGTGTGGCGTATCCTCTCAACACCGCGCTGGGAGCTTCGTCTAGAGCGAGTCGTCGTAGCGCGGTTTTGGG
Organism: Ixodes persulcatus; assembly: GCA_013358835.2. Lineage (NCBI taxonomy): Eukaryota > Metazoa > Arthropoda > Arachnida > Ixodida > Ixodidae > Ixodes > Ixodes persulcatus. The sequence goes on along the minus strand of JABSTQ010010759.1, from coordinate 252,699 downwards.
AAAGCGAGCGAGCGTGTCGGTCGCCGTGCGCACGGAAGCTGAGGACGGCACCGCTGCTCGAGAAAGCCGTGCAAGCACAACTCCCAGTCCGTGGTCGTTTCCCTCCGCCGTGATGAGAATGCGGGTGGGCATCGAAGCTTCTTTTGGTAAGCCGATCGTATCGAAAGCCAGCCGCGACAGCGAGCCGGCGAAGCAGACCGCAGGTTGCACGGAGCAGACGTAGCCTAAGCCTAACGTAGACGACGACCGAGCGGCGAGCAGACGATCGGAGCTTGGATGAGAGCGCGTCGGTGCGCAAGGCAGTATGGCATTGAGTTATTTTTCCGGCGTCGCTGGACATGACGTCATGCCGGGTCCTGCCCTATTTAAACTCCCTTGGGTGCCAGCCATTAAACACCTCTTGTGCTAAAAAGAGAAAAAGAAGGTGAAAAAAAGAGAAAATAGTTCCGCAGTAGAGTAATATGTGGCACTTCCGAACTTGCAAGGAGCGACGTTTGTGTTTTATCGTCTTTTTTCTTCCCCTCACTGCTTGCTCGCTGATTATGTTGTACCACCCGCTTGGAGGTTATTGGTGGCGCTTCGTATTCTATGGCTCGGTATGCTTGCACTGATTCGGGTTCTCTGTCTCTTTCTTTCGCTCTCTCTCTCTCTCTCTCTGTCTCTTTAATTTTTGAGTTATATTTTTGGTTTGTTGGATGACCGGTGCAGCAGATAGCGTTCTCGAATGTTGGACTTTCCACCCTCGCGCAGTGTTTGCAAGGGCCCGTGTTTTGTGGCACAGGCAATACAGCGCGGTCACCGTTATCGCGTTATGGCTAATATAGCCTGACAAGTCAGAGTTTAAATCAACAGTGCATAAACCTCATTAAACAAAAATGGTTGTGTGACGCATGACGCACGTCATAAGCCAAATCGAAACTTTGATCAGGTATTAGTGAGACTCTTGAAATTTAAAATCAGTGAACAGGAACGTTGAAGAAATTTACACGAAGCTGCGCCGGAAGCTGTGGGGGGATCTTCAGCTCGTAGACTAACATAATTACACATAGGGAAGGAGCTGAAATGTGGTATGACCAGAAAACTCAAATTCAGCCATAAATATGGGTGACAAGACCGAAATAACCATACTGGCCGGAGGCCTTGAGACCACCAGACGGAGTCGAAACGACACGCACAAACCAAAGAAGAGTCCGGCACCGTGAAGGGAAAACAATAAAAGAAGCTACGAAAACTGCGCGAAATGCAAAAGCCGAACCGCGAAGCTCGACCGAGTCATATCCAGCCGGAGTCGAAACCTATCATCAAAAACCCAGAAGAAGAAAAAGGAAGGTCCAGCCATAGGTTAGCGAACCAGAATCACACGAACCCCAAACCCAGAAAGAGCCCGGCCGCCAAAGGGCATCCGAGGAAATCAGAGGAGGTAAAGACGAAACAAGAGGAGAACGTAGCCGAGAAACAATAAAGATCCAGCGTCAAAAGGTCCAGCGGCGAAGAAAGGAAGCTAAAAGGTGAAAGAAAAAAATAAAGCCCAAAGTGCAGAAAGCACGAGGCCAGTAGGGACGAACGGTTCTTGGGTCTCCGGGCAACTGGCCACCTCGCTCCGCCCGCGGCGGGGCCTTTGTTCCCGGAGCACTTGTCTCTGCTTTTGTGCCGGCCGTTTCTTCTTTTCTCCGGGGGTGGGAAGTCCGCGTAATGAAGGAAGACAATTAACAAGAGGGAAGCCGCGCCTCTCGTAATTAGAGCGGGGGCGCTTCGGTCTCCACGGCGACTGCCGCCAGGCGGACAAGTAACGCTCCGGGGCTATACGGGGTCCTCGCTCTACGTTAGCCGCTTCCAAAGCCGCTGGCCGAGCCGCTCAAAGCCGGGCTCGCCTCTCCCCTTCTGCCTTTCTCCGCTTGCAGCTCTTCCGGTGGTGTGTGTTGATGTCATTTCTTTTTGTCGCTAAGGGCTCGGTGCGTCGACGCCTGGCAGCGAGCAAAATTTGCTTTCTGCCGCCTGTTAGCCTCGGTGCTCCTTTTTGCTGCTTCTTCGCCGGTCGGATGAGCGGCGGGAGGACCGGGGTGCGGTTTCAGATACCCTGACAACCTAACTAATCTGCAAACTAGGGTGTAACGAGCGCGGGTTCGCGAAAGTTGGTGTTCGGAAAGTTGCGACAAGTGAACACATAGCCTCCTATATACTGACAAAGCCTGGCAGATCGCCACAAGGAGCGGCCGCCGAAATGGAAAAGGTTGAGCGGCAGACAACGGACGAGAGGAGAGCCACGTGACTGGCGCCCCACTGCGACGAGACGCCGAAACACACTTCCCCCGAGCGAACGAGTGGGTTTCGGGCAGACTTGTGCCTAACTCAAATATTCTACACAAGATACTGTATTTCAAATACTTTTTTAAAGTATCTTGGTATCTTACAAATACTTTTGATCGAGAGTATTTAATACTCTATTTAAATTACATTTCTGAGTATCTTGTACTTATTATCTCAAATGCATTTTTGACATTCCGCCATTTTCCGAGTTTTTCGTTATGAGGTGGCGTGGGCGTGGCACGAGCAAGCGTGAACATTCTTTCGAGCAACCAAATCCTGTTGCTAGCTCCGATTAGCTACGGAAACTTGATTGAGCTCGCGAAAACATCGTTTGTTGCCTATTGTTACTCATATTTCAGCCCAAAGTTCGTACTGTCAAGGTTTTCCTTCGCCTTCCCAAAGGCGCCTTTTGTTTCCTAGAGTTTCCCCCAAAAACTCCTCAAATAAAAGGGGTGGTTTTACCGAAGTAACAATTGCCACACTGAGGTGCAACGCAGACCGGGAAGCGACCTACGACAGCAATGCAGACTGAGTGTCAAGAAACTAACAAATAGAAGGAAATAAAAAGTGGACACACACACACACACACGCACGCACGCACGCACGCACGCACGCACGCACGCACGCACGCACGCACACACACACACACACACACACACACACACACACACACACACACACACACACACACACACACACAAAGCTTTCTTGTTTTCTTTTTGTATATTTCACCCCGCTACGGCAAAACGTTGAGGTTTTCTTTTGTTCCTTTTCTTTTCGTCGCCAGTCCGTCACTTATTGCTCTCGTGGACACTGTCTGTAAGCGAACATTGATAAGCAGAGAACAGGACAGGAAACAAACTACGAGCTGGATGACCTTTCAAATTACCAACAAAGTGCCCCCCAACGTTAAGTGCCTTTCTGAACGCAACCTACTTGAAGAAGGTGCGACTACTGCCTTGGCTATTATGTGGGTCCTCTTTGTTATTCATTCACTCATATCCGTATCCCAAGTTCGTTTATAAATTATAGGTAATATGTATTGTAGCTGAACGATGAGTCTAAGGTGCGCCGCAGGACGTGATATTCAGCGATGTCACGAGGCGCTCTGACCCGTTTGTTGCCCTTACACCTCGGTTTTTACCCAACACAAAGCCTGTGTGCATGCCCGCAGGCCTTGTAGGCATGTTCATTTCATCTGTTTTAATAGAGCGCGGGGCACAGTGTAATGTAAAAATAAAATGCTAACAATTAGCGAAGTGACGTTAAGTGCCGGATCTCTCCCGAAAGCAGTCGTCAGAGGATGCGAGCTTGACCCACTTGGGCTTTTGTGCTGAGTTGGGCACCGTACATGCTGCATTGTTCGTGCAGGCCGGAGTAATAACAAAAGAGCCCCTTCTCCCTCTCACCGGAGAACACGAACTCCAGCCGAGCGCTGATTCCGCTTTCGGTTATGTCAGCCGAGCGCCGAGTCATGGTTATTCGTTGTCCCCATTCGTGTAGCTCCAAAGTAAACCGCTTGGGGCGCCACGGTCTGATCTCCTACCCAATAGCTAAAGCAACTTCTTTCTTGTAGTCCCAGAAATGTTTTGTAACATGTATCAGTGATATTGCCACACGCTTTGCCGAGCGAGCGCGTGGCCGAATGGTTGCCGCGCTTGGCTCTCGCGCGAAGGCTCCTGGTTCGATACCATTGAGCGGACTCCTCTATTATTTATTCTTTCAACTTGACATTCTCGTAAGTTCGAGAACCTCGTCGTCTGATGGAGTTACGAATGTTCTCCGCGCCGAACGTTCTACGCCGAATGTTCCAGAAACTCACGCGGGTACAAAAGGTGCTCCGAGTGGCGGTCCGGAGTCAGTCTCGCCCCAGCGCTCGGTCCTTCTGTTTCGCCGACATCGACGTCTGCGACGCTACCCTTTCTCTATTTTGTTTTGAGCACAAGTTCGCGCCATTAACCGTTTAGTTTCTTCAGTTCTTCGCCGCCTCATCATTTGTAATTCGTGACAATATCCTGCTCCTTATAGTTGGACTGCATAAAAGAGCGCTACGATACTTTTTTTTTTTTTCGTTTTGTGTTGTTGCGTGCTAATAAACCATTCTGGTAACCCAGATTTGCGCAGCTATATAATTGTCGTTGTCACTGACGTCGATACAAATTGCGCAATGCGGAAGTATCTTCAAAAGTAATTGAATTACATTTCTAAGTATTTGGTACTCTACTCAAGATACTTTACAGTGAATGTAACTTGAGCAGTATTTTAAATACTTTATGTAGCAGGTATTTAGTAACTTAACTCAAATACTTTTGTCGAGTATTTAGTCCAACACTGGTTTCGGTTTATTCGCCGCTGCAAAAGCTGTGTGCTGACGTCCAAGTTCCCCGAGAAATAGCTCCTTGATGCTCTGTGCTACCAGATCCTCGCGTTGCAAATCTGCGACCGGGCACTCAATGGCTCCGTCGTCGAACTGCCAGGCTTTGTGTGTATACAGGAGGCTATGGTTGACACCTAGACTTGCTTCAAGTGGGTGAGCTCCGACGAGGGGGACGGCAAAAAGCCATTATAAATAAATAAAAACTGACCATATTTTGAAGCTATTGACATTTAGTGACAATTATCACTTGCCCTGGTCATCCTGCTGCAAGGCAAAGGGAACGAATCCATGAGCCCCTACTACGCGATGCACGGAAAAGACCGAAACGTTAGCAGTCGTACTGCACTGACCAGATTGTTCGTCCACACGGCGGAGACATTTTGTTTTCTCTTTGGAGTGCTATGCTACGTGCTGTGTCATGTTTTATGTTGTTTTTTTAATCGTGGCATGTTATTTGTTATTTTGTTGACCTTTATGCAGCGCTATCCCGCGTGCATTGTTATGTTTATGCTTTTCATATTGTTGTTTACGTTTCGCAAGGTTTCCTTACTCTGCCTTCGGGGTGTGCCACGCTGAGTGATGTGCGGGGGGGGGGGGGGAGAAGAGGGGAGGGGAGGGGAGGGGAAGGGGAAGGGGAAGGGAGGGCAGGGGAGGGGAGGGGAGGCGAGGGGAGGGAAGGGGGGTCGACGCCTCGTCAGACATTTTGAATTGCCTTTTGCGACGGCCCCCTCGACAACTGTTTGATGTAGTTGTCTGAATAAAAGCATTGAATTGAATTGAAAAACACCCCTTGAGGCAGACTAACACCCCTCAGTCTAGACGTAATCCACAACGCAATTGTTCCAACGAATCCAGCGTTTTCTTGTTCTAATTGTTTCTGTGTGTGTGTTATGCTTGCGGCTTTCTGGCAGTGTTGTAGGCGTTACCGAAGAAGACTAATGACGTAGTACGTTACGCGTTACTTGCAAGTAAAAGCAACGCTCTACCGACCTACGTTACCTCAAATTAGGGAGTGTTCGTGGACCGCGTTTCCCCCTCCGCTAAGCCGTCCGCAACGAAGAAGCCGCTACTGCGCCTTGCGCCCCGATGGCCTTGGCTGTAGAGTTCCGGGTATCGTAGCGGGTTGCGAAGAGCGTTGCGGGACTGCCAGTACGATCTACGAAAACCCCCCAATAAAAGGAACGTGTTACCGCTACCGTTAAAAAGTACTTGTGCGTTACTTTTTAATTATGAATTAACGAGGATTACTCTTTCACGTTAGAGGTAAGCATAAGCGCCATATTTAAAAAAAAAAAAAAAATTCTGTCCATCCAGAAATTGAACGTAATTACCTTACCTTTTCTACGGTTCCACGTAAATGTTCACAAAAAAAAAAAAAAAATAAAGGACCGCATGCAAAACGCAAAAATTTATGACGGCGCTTAGAAACACGGAACAAATTGAAATGTAATTTGTTTAAGTTTTGGGAAGAATATGTTGCGAGTAACGTAACTACATTGCACGTTACTCGAAATACGTACCGTATACATTACCCGTTACAGTTTTGTAAACGTAACGAGTACGTTACTAGTTCACCGGAAAACGTGACGCCTTACCGGTAACGCCGTTACTTGTAAAAGCGTTACCACCAACACTGGTTCCTGGACACCTGCGCACTGCCCTCCTCTCAAGGCAGTCGAGATTGATTCGTAAATATTTGTTGTTTTGAAGGAATTCCGTTTGACCGCCTCTTCCTTTGTCGCGCATAAGTATGTACGCGATACGGGAGGACGTTTTTAACTCCAGACTTTCGTGCGCGCATTGAGGTGTGTTCGTTCGACGAGCGCCTAAAGATCGGCACGGTTCGAGAAGCCCCCACTCGTATAACTATAGTCTCTGAGCTAGCAAAGCAAAACGCGTCCACTTACAGAAGGTACGCTGGAAGAACGACGGCAAAAGCGACATCAGTAATGCCTCGATCTCTACGTTGCTTCGGTCACTGCGAACGTCGTTTTACGTTTAAGAGCAACTCTAAGCCTTAAGCCGAACCTTGTCTTCATCGTCTGATGCAGGACTACAGAGTCGAACGCTTCATCGCGCAATCTTGTTGTGCCGATCGGGCCGACGCAGGGGCGCCGAATGCCGTTCGAAAGCGGCGCCGCCCGCTGGTTCGGGTCCACTTTTAAACGTGGGCTTATGCAAATACGAGGCTCGGCCCGTCGCGCGACTCTTCCGAGCAGTTTTGTCTGCGAAAGGATTGACGTGGAACTGGCGGGGCGCGCCGAGTCGTCGGGGAGAAAAGGGGGAAGGCTGCTTATCGACGGGGAAGTCGTCGGGAATCTGGAAGCGTTTTAAGATGTCGCCTCTCGAGGCGTATCGGATACAATTTTCGTAGTCCGACAGTGAAAGACTGATGGCGCCCTGCGCGAAAGTCGGCTGTCCTGGCTTTCAGGCTCTGACTTTTTTTTTATTATTTTCATGTTACGTCCAGTGCATCTGTTAAAGTGTGATGTTTTTGCTGGGCAGACCCAGCGAGCGGTGCGTGGATCGGAGCGCTCCAATATTATTTTAACGTGTGTCCGGCTTTCCGAAGAGTCCATATCAGATTGAACGTTAGGGTTAATGCAACGAAAGTAGTAACTCCGTCCTCCCTTGCAGAGGATACCAAGCACTGCAGGCTGCACAGAGCGCAGGAATAGGCTTGCAGTTACTGAAACAATCGCGGACTGCTCACAATGTCTTTATTTTTTTTTTTTTTTTTTTGTAATCTAAAGCACAGTTCTGTAAGGCTGAGCCCATGCATAGCGGGGGAATATATCGATTAAAGTCGTATAGTAAAACGACTTGCGAGTTTTTTTTTATATTTTATATTTTTAGGTTAACAACAATTATATATATTAACCTAGGTCGGTAGGTCACCATTCCTTTAGTTTAGACAATGAAGTCACATCGCTAGCTTTTTTTTATATACGTAGAAACGAAGCGCGTATTAAAGGCGGAGAGTTTTGTGCTGTTTCGATTCCTGCAACGCCTGCAGGATTTGCAAATCTCGCAGCGTCGGATTGATGTGTCTAATATATCGATTTTCTCACGTGACAGTGCAAGAGTGCGTGTCCCTTTGTTGTTGTAATGAAAATAAGAAACAGAACGAGGCGCACTTACTACTTTAACGTTTTTGATCACCGGTCAAAGGCAAACCTCAATCCTCAAGCACAGCTTACCGAGCACAATCTCGCCAACGTTTTCGACGAATCTGAGAAAAACAAAACGCTCATCTGACTTATCGGAATAAGTGCGCGCAAGACGGATGATCCTTGTATTTAGCCTAGTGTCTATGGACAACTTTTGCTATCTGTCTTTCCCTTACGATTGTGCGGGATAGCGGTGGTTGCTTACCAATAAAATTCCGACCAATCCTGCTGCGGCTGCAGTGTGTCATAAATCAACGTCTAATATAAGTATATATATATTATTTTTTTTCACTAAATTTCAATTACACGAGGTGCGACCGATCTCACCAGAGTGCTGTTCTACAGGCAGCGCGTACTCGAATCATGACGTGGCGACTGTAAGTAGATGACACTCCGGTAAGGTAACAGACACAGATGTGAAGTCTGTTCGTTCCGAAACAATAGATGGCTTCGGTATACAGACCCGGACGGATGGTGGATAGTACACACCTTTCCTTCTCGCTGACGGGAAACGCACAATTTTGTCAAAGTGCACTACTAGATACTTCCTGTAATTGTACTTTTCTCAAGTACCCGCTAATGAAGGCATGCTGAAAGCGACGGAGAGATTTGCAGAGAGACTTACGAAACAGTAGTAGTGAGAGCAATCTACGTTTGGGTTGTTTCATCCCGCCCTGTATCAATGTCCTCGTCCGCTCCCAAAGCGCACCTTTGAGATCAGCTACCATTTTTTAGTTTTGTTCAAGTGTAAGGCCAGAGTTCCACTATGCTCTGTTCACCCTTAACCTGAAACTGCAGCCAAAGCTACAAGCGCGAGCTAGCCTGCGCTTCTCGCTTTGAGACGTGCATTTCTGGCGCGAGTGCTCGTTCTGCGGAAGAGCGCTTTAAAGCAGCGACCTCGAACCCCTCTTGCTTGTGGCATTGGCTGCAGTCTCAGCTTAAAGGGTGAAATCAGAAAGAACGAGCCCGACAAGACACCGACAACCTCGAAGCACGGGCAGCGTGCAACTTGAAGGTATCTTTGGCACGCTCGCAATCACTCCTGCTTACCTCTCGAGCACAGAGAGGTTGCAATAGGGTGGCTTCGTGTGCGCTTTGCTTAGGGCACGGTGTAGCTTCGGGTGGTGACATTTGACCATTTTGTCACTAATGCTTATTTTTCTTTTCTTGTTGTGAAGCGCGTGAAAACGCGTCTCCCTGCAGCACGCGCGCTCTTGTCGTTGACTGTGCTACGGCGACATTTTGTCTTCGGCGATTTCTTTGTATTTTTCCTGCGAGCGCGTGCTGTCGGCATCGGTATACTACCATAGCCTCTATACTCCCCCTCTCCCTCTCCTCTATACTTACAAAGCCTGGCAGATCGCCACGACAAGCGGCTGCCAAGATGGAAAAGGCGGAGCGGCACACAAAGGATGGGAGGAGAGCTACGTGACTGGCGCCCCGCTGCGGCGAGACGCCGAAACACACTTCTCCCGAGCGAACAAATGTGTTTTGGGTCCTCGCCGCTGCAAAAGCTGTGCGCTGACGTTCAGGTTCCCCGAGAAATGGCTTTTCGATGATTTGTGCTACCAGATCTCGCGCTCCAAATCTGCGACCGGGCACTCTATGGCTCCGTCGTCGAACTGTCAGGCTTTGTGAGTATAGAGGAGGCTATGACGTAAAATGTCATCACCCCTAAAAAGAAGGGCATTGAGGCACCCCAGGTTGCGAGCCTGCCAAAGGTAGCGTCGTTCGTTTGCATGCTGTACGTTCTCGGAGTTCGTCGGTGTCGGTTAATGTTTCTGGTCGTCGCTCTAGTGGGACTCTCGGGCATTAGAGTGGTTATGCGTACAAAGATGGAATCTCACGTATACTGGTAGTTGCATTTGTGGGTCCACTAAAAACATAAAACCCGATCTTATGTTCGGATCTGTGAAGACCAACAACTTTGCACTTGGCGAGATTCTTTGTTTGGTTTGTTTGATTTTTTTTGTTTTTGTTTGAGCAGTAATTTTTTTTTTTGTGTTCGTAATTTAGAATTTTTTTTACAGCACAGTACGGTTTTTTCCCGATTGGTTTCAAGAATGACTTGTGACAAGACGACTTCGATCATGATTGTCCTTGTAAGAAACTTCAAGATCAGCTAGGCGATTAAAAAACAAAACAAAAAAACAAACAAGGAGTATTTGAGGAACAAGTTCAATCTCGGAAAATTCGTATCTTAAAATCAAAGATGAAAAAAAAAAGTTTGACATCTGTAAAGCATCCAGCGGGAGAAGAAATGTACGTCTAAAGATATCACAAAACGATTCACAATTATCTCGCGAAGTGAAACCGGGAATCAAGGCCCACGAGTTCCCAATTAAGACGCAATCAAACTGGACCAGTGTTTCTTTTTTTTCTCTCTCTCTTTTTTACGTTTTCCTTACTTGTTTTTATATTTATGTTAACTAGTCTGAAGGTTTTACGTTCGTTTTTATTGCAGCGCCCGTATATCTTCCTCAAATTACGGTACAAAAAAAGAACGAAACAAATCTTGTTTTTTCTTAGTGTGTCCTCTTTGGTATCGCCAACGATCTCCTGATAACCCGGAGTTCTTATTTCCAAGAAAGTAATTATAAAATAAAATAAAGAAAATACGCAGCAAGGACGTTTTTGATGCCTGACTTTACAAAGCCCTCTCTTGTGTTTGTTGTTTTTAGATTTTTGGCTTTATACGTCTTTTTTTTAATATTCTAAACGGGATTTTTTTTTCCCAATTTCCGGGGCTAGCGTAATTATTCGGTTGTAACTTTCTCCGTCTTTATCTGACGTCGGGGGAACGGACGTCGCAAACCACAGTTGGAAATGACACTGAGTAAAATAACGTGCAAAAAAGAGCCAAAGAAAAAAAAAAAAGGTAATACTCAAGGAACCCAATTTGACCCGCGGGACTGAGGAGGGTGCCTGGTTTTAAGGACTAGTTTTATCTAATCGTTAATAACTTTGTTCTTTTTACGTCTTTGCCGCCATTTCTCATTGCCTAGTGGGCACGTCTCTGTTCGCTCGGATAATGTTCCTTGTCCGCGTGACTGCTCGTTACGCTCAGTACGAGTGAAAGAAAAAAAAAAGGCATCAGTACAGAGTAGTAGACTAAACTCGCCCCGGAAGGTCACATCAACTCTTTATTTTATGCAAGCAGCACAAGTTAAGAGGGGCCCATCGAGTTTTCCCACTAGGTGGCGCTGCCTACCGCCCACTACTTAGCTCCACGTGGTAGTGAGAGCTCAGCGGACGCTACGAGATACGAGCCGAAGAACAACATCATTCTCTCTTTGTGTGTGTGATCATTGACTAAAACAATCGAGCGCAGTGAATGCTCTATGAGCTTGCGCTTTTAGTGCGCATGTCCATGTTTATATACATACCTCGGCAAGCCTCGCTCATGATGGCCCTCACACACCCTCATCTTCACAGGTGAGGTGAGGGTGTGTTTCTGAACTCCGAAAATTCATGAATGTGAGGATCGTGAGGGGTGTGAGGGCGTGAGGGCCGTGAGGGCTGTGAGGACCGTGAGTGCGTGAGGGGTATGAGTGCGTGAGGGGCATGAGTGCGTGAGGGGCATGAGTGCGTGAGGGGTATGAGTGCGTGAGGGGCGTGAGGACCATGAGGGGTGTGCGGCTAGTGAGTGCGAGGGGGGCGTGAGGACCGTGAGTGCGGTGAGTGCGCGAGGGTTATAAGTGCGTGAGGACCGTGAGAGCGTGAGGGGTGTGAGGGCCGCAAGGGCGGTGAATGGAGTAAGGGGCATCAGTTCGTGAGGGATCTGGGCCCATATAAAGCGATTGCGTTTGCTTGCGGGGCTTGTGCGAGACGATAAGTTCTCTGTGATAACTGATTTCGTTTGAAGGCGAAGAGAATTTGTGAGGGGTCGCGCGGGTATTCTGACCTCTCGCGGCCATACCTCGGCAAACCTAACTCATGAGGGCCCTGACACACCCTTATTTTCATAGGTAAGGTGAGGGTGCGTGAGTTTCTGAACCCCGAAAATTTATGCGTGAGGGCGAGTGAGGACTGTGAGGACCTCGAGGTCGGGAGGCCTCGAGGTCCTCACAGTCCTTACACCCTCACCCTCACTCACCTTTGGCTTAGCTCTGGCCTAAAATTAAAGATAGTATTCCGTCTCTCCATCCACATATCCAGCCAGCCAGCCATCCATCCATCCATCTATCCATCTATTCATCCATGCATCCATCCAGCCAACCATTCAGCCGCACTCTGGATTTGCATTATCCTAGTAACAAAATACGTTACTCGTTGAAATAAAAGTAACGCTCTACCGACCTACGTTTCATCAAAATAAAAGGAACGCGCTATGACTAATTAATCTATGCAGTGTAAGCAACACAAAGAAACAAGAAAATCTGAAGACCGTGAATGAAGATAAAGCGTCGTTCCGGGCGACGCCAGACAGTGTCGTCCAAATATTTCAAATCCATTCAGTCACGTCAGTGTACTTGTCCTAAAGAGGCTGTCGGTGGCTGGCGATTTGTTTTTCGTTCCCTACCACTTCGAAAATTTGATTCTCGCCAGCCATCTCTACAGCGTGAAGCCCCGTAGACCTCTCCAAGAATCGCCTTCTGCGAGCCGCCATCTTTGTCTGCTGGGTCGTGGGACGGGTTCCGAGCCTGCGCTGTTGCTCCGTTGTACGGTATGCCGGATGCTGCGCGTGCGTCCACAGTTCAGTGGCTCGGCGTTTTTCGCCCAGGGGATAAGCGCTGGAAAGCTCTACTGTCACCGACAGCATGAGAACGGCAGGGAGGTCCTTCAGTTGTCCCGCTTCCAGCACTCTGTAGCTTCGTTCCTTCGATGACCCTTCGGCGTCTCGTGGGCCTCGACTGTGCGCGTGCAGCCAAAGCACCACAGAAGGAAACGAGCGCCTGTTGGAGGACGGGCCTCTGAAAGAGACGCCCACCCGTTGCTATCCTGTGAGTGACTGTAATCACGATCCCATATTAAAACGTGATTAAGAAGAAAAAAAAGTTTGTTTTTTTTCTGAAAAGGGGGGGGGGGGGGGGGGCTTTGGCTTATGAAGGTTGCTGGTTTTATTCGTACTCTCGATGCCCCCCTGAGATTGAGGGAAGCGCGCACTCGAAAGATATAAAGCGGCTCGATGAAAAAAAAGGAAAGAAACATGATGATCATTAAACTGAGACGTTAGCAATAAACTGCGTTGATTCCACTTCCCCGCTTCTTATATGCTTTATTTCGGTTTCATAAGCTGGCATGGTCGGCCACGGGGGCTCCTAATCTCGACCTCGTTAATTTCGGTTGGTGCCTGTTTGTCTGTTGATTGTTTTCACTTTGTTTTCCTTCTGTAGTAAGAGTTACCTTTCCCATTTTTTTTTCGGTTTGTAAATTTGTTTGCTCGTTTGAAGAGGAACGTGCCTTGAGCGTGCCTGCTGCGGACTGGGAATATTTTCTGCTGGACCGCAATTCCCCGGTCGCTTGCGCCGTTGCGTGATTTGCATGTTTTGGGGTGGTTGGGCTTGACGTGTATTCTTTTCCTTTTTCTTTCTATTCTCACTTCCGTTTTATTTCTAAATAAAAATATGTCTCGGTCCGCTGAACAGCGCACGTAGTGATTGCTTAATTACGAAGCAGTCTGTTGTGCCAAAGCGGAGATGCGGAGCTTCGGCGCTGTGATCCTCGACCAAGTTTTGATTCAAACGTTTTAGGATGCAGGAAGACAGATTGATGCTTTCTTGCTGTTTTAATGTAACGTCCGCTAGTTATCGTATGCCTTGTAGCCTATGGAATGCATAGCCCTTGAACCGTATGCGCTGGCAATGTTTTCGTAAATGCAGTTGCACGAAATCGTTCGTTGCTAGAAATGTTTCCCCGATTGATAATTTTGGATTTTGCATCTCGTAATTTGGGGACCGCCATATGAGGACTAATTGTAATAGTAACATTTCACGAAATGATTGGCTCGCTAATTTCAAGGGACATTTTTGTACATAACCTACCGAAGGCCTAATGTGCAAGACATCGTATTTTTACGGATGACAATATAAATATCTCTAGATAACTAGATCGATTTAAAGGGGCGAATTTTGTGCCAAAACAAGAAGTACAATATTGGGCGTCACGTACGTCCGGTAAAAGGAACAATGCACGCCGGAATTTCAACCCAGTTCATCCGCCCGGGAGCTGCGTGGGCTGCCCTCTCGGCCACCCACGCGGCATTACTCCTCTCTGTCAATAGACGCATTGTCCCGATGGTAAACAAACAAGAATAACAACAATAAAAATAATGGCAAACAACAACGAGGCATTGAACCCCGCAGCAATATCGACTTAGCATAAAGCGTAGTGTGCTATGCGAAATGTGTTGTAATCGAAGGAAACCTCTAACTGGCGTTCGGTAACGGATAGGTTCGGACATTCTGGTGGCAAAAAGAACTACCTTTTTCTGACCGTTACTACCCTTTTACTAGCTATTTACTACCGCAAAGGCGCGGAGAAGATGGCGGCGCTTGCTTCATACGCGATTGCCAGCGGTAGCGACGTACTTGCTGTTTCGGATCGCAGGGGGAGGTATCTACACGCAATCGTAGCGTCAAATATTGTATGAGGGGGCATGTTTAAGGGTTGGAGCTGACTTTATAACGATCGCAGCCTCCGTACCAGCACGACGTGGAAGCCAGCGCTGCAGCGAGCGCAGCAGCCATTGTTGATGCAATGACCATGCGGCTTATTTACCTTCCTTCTCGTTTGCATTCGTTTGTGAGCGTTTATATTTTCGTTTTGGTTTTAACTGGGTCGAAAATAGCCACTTACCACACTAAAAACGTTTCCGAAACAAATAAAAAAGTTCATTCCGTTTTCTATATTTTTGTATTTTTGTATTTTTATAAACTAATGTTTTTCTTTCACAAGAGACGCTTGGCAACATTGTACGACAAGCAAGTTGGGGCCAGTCGGAGTGGTCGGAGTTCGCAAGACGCTAGTTTCTCCGATGTGAACCTGCCGTTTTTGCCTTGTGTCGTGGGCAGTTCTCGTGTTCCCGTGTTGGAGTGCATAGTTAACGTTCGTGCGCTCGACGGGGCGAGTCTGTGCGTGGACCTGGACTGCTCTGAGGATAGTTCTAACGAGCCGGTGCCGCTGTCACTGGACTGGGTTTCGTCGTCCAAGAAGCTTTTCTCTGCCTCCTCCTACTTGACACTGAGAACTTCTTCACGGTTTGTGTGTGCTCGGTGGTTGAATGATTCTGATTGAGTTGTCTTCGGTCGTGACAGTGCACTGTCACAACCGTTGATGTGCGTTGTTAATTGTGTATGTAGCTTTAGGACTAATGGAAAAAAACTGTTTTGGCATTCTACGAGTCTTTCTAAATTTGCTTATTTCTTCCCCAAAAACGCGAGCATTCGTCAGCGTATAGTACAAAAATTAAGATGCGAGCTGCACGCGGTATTAATTTTGCATGCATTTTTGTAGCGCAGCACGCGAAAGAAGTGCAGCTGCCGTCGTACTCCCCGTCGTCGCGGGAAAGCACTCTTTCGCCGACGGCGACCGCATTCGTTTTAAAAGCTGAACCGCGTGTAATCGATTTAGCGAGTGACGAGACTATCGACGGAGGCAGCGACGAGCGACGGCGATTTCTCACGGTCACCCGTCGCGTCGCTCGGTTTTTTAATTTCTAGGAAATGCCGCTCATCGGCTTGGCCGCTTGTTCCCGTCACTTTTATGCGGTTTGCGTCGTTGCGCAACTGACCTAGCGACTGCGAAGAACTGACGTGCTGATACACGACAAGAAGCTTGCGCACTCAAGTGGTCAGTATAAAAGACTGAAGGACAGTCAAGGTAGCTAGCAGGGAGGAAGTGGCCGAGTGGGCTAACGCGTCTCAACATGTAAGCATGCGGTGCGAAAACCTCCTGGGTTCGATTCCCACTGCCCCCGTACGTAACAACAACGAAGCATTGAACCCCGCAGCAATATCGACTTAGCATAAAGCGTAGTGTGCTATGCGAAACGTGTTGTAATCGAAGGAAACCTCTAGTGGCGTTCGTAACAGGAATATGTTCGGACAATTCGGGTGGTCAAAAAGAAAATCCCAGCCCATCTTCTAGGCGTTCGTCTTGGGAATGTCGTTTGAGCTCAAATATATACCATCCTTCGGAGCTCACGGAGTTGGGAGTTCACGACCGACCTGCGTGACTAAAACACGGTGGCAACTGTTTTTGTTTTCATTTTTTTTTCATCATACCCTTCTTAGCAGCTAACGTCGCGAAATGTAAATACTTGCTGCGCTATCTGGTGTGCAAAGTATATGGTACGTCAACATTCGATCAAGAAAAGCAGTCAATACTGTCTAGGACAACCGAAGTCAGACCAAAGACTCCGACTATGAGTAGCTTCATTTGAGCAGTTTGAACGCGCTTCGTTTCTCGAACAATTGTGCGGGGCTCGCTGGCGAATTGAGACAGCAACGAGACAGATTGCACCCGCGCCGTACATTCTTTTGAACGCGCCTGATGTTGCAAGGTGAAGATTCTTGCCGGCGTCTTGCCACTTGCCAAAGTCCTTCAGGGAGTCGCGCGCAAGGTCTTCGTGCGGAAACGCGAGGTCGTCATCAATCATGAAACGAAGGCGCGCGACACTCGCTGCTTTGAGTTCCACCACGCTGCAACTGATCCCGCGCAGTCCCGTGCCGTTTCGCTCGTCGCTGCAAACGCAAGGCACGCGACACGCACAGAGGGTTTTGCGTTTGGGGACCGCGCAGCGTGGACCCGCAATGATGTTGCAGATGCAAGACTGCGACTCTACGCTCAACGGAAACTCTCCCCTCTCGAATAAACGAGGTATCAAACAGAACGCCGATTTCGTTCGCTGTGCGCGGTTCCTGCACAGAAGTGTCGTATTATGTGGCGGACGCGGTGAACTGGTGTCTTACGATTACTTTATACGGCGGGCGTATTTTCTCCCAGCGCTTTGTTCGTCATTTGGTCGGTCGGTTGTGCTGCAGCGTTGAACCAGTGTTGGGAGCGTGCTTCCGCACCCTGGAAGTTGGCTCTTCATGCGTGCTCAGAAGCGCAGCTGGCAAGGCGACTACCTGAGCCGCAGGTCTTCTTCTCCTCACTATACCTTTCTTTCTTTTTACTTCGATTTGTTTTGACGTTTTTGCCTGACATTTTTTTCCGCATTTCTACCTCTCTCTCTCTCTCTCTTCGTCTCTCTCCATCTCTCTCGTCATCCCCTTTCGGCCGCACGCGCAAATTGCCGGGGTCTTGATGCGAAGCCACATTTCCTCATAATACGGTCATGTTTCTCGACCGGGAAGAGGTCCCCCAGCACGACCCCGGGCCGCGTTAGGACCCTGGATCAGGTGGGAGTGGGCGGGCGGCGGAACGGGCCCTTCGTCGTCCGCCCCTCCCCCCACACAGAGTCCCCGCCGTCGTCGTCGGCGTTCCCTCCGGCGGCTCCCTAAGAGGTCGGCCCTCATCATCATCACGAAGTCGAAACGACACCGTTCACACCGCCGAGAGGAAAGCCGTGTTTGTTCTGGCTCGCTCTTTTATCCTCTTTTTTTTTTTTTCGTTTCCTTCTTATTTTTCTCTGCTGTCACCACTGTCAGGCACCCGTCTTTTTCTTCGGCAGCCCCCCTCCTATTCCCCGTTTTCACCTTGCGATGAACCGCACGAGACGCTATTGGCCAAGAGATGTTTCGACGAGGTCCTCTTTTGGTTCCTGTCCCTGAAGTCACGACCACGGTTATTTGTAGCGTGGGACGAGTTCAATGGTGTTAAAAAAAAAGCGCGGTGGAAACGTGATCGTCACTTTCCTAAATCAACAATGTCAGAGTTGAGAGACTGGCGTAGTGACTCGTAGTAAGCGTTTGACCGATCGTGGATGGCCGATCGCAGCGACGATGTTGGCCGCGCTCGTCGCCGTTACCAGCCATCGAAGCCAATAGACCTAATTCAGATTCGCGCTCCATCTGTCGTACGTTGCGCCAACCTCCTTCAGCAGCCTCAAATATGGCGACCAATGTTTCAGGCTACGGGCAGAACGCAGAGGCTGAACGTGATGCCCCACAACTGCTCTGTCTCGTTGTGAAACCAACGAAAAAAATAACTAGTCAACCGAAGTAAATTTACGAGTTGTGTTGTTTTCCTTTTCAATCTGAAGTTGTTAGAGCGAATCTTGAAATAATTGTAGCGTTGGGGAGAAATAATTGTAGTGTTGGAGTCTCCGAGTGTCAAAATGACAGAGCTGCCTGCTTCCACTGCGGGCTCTGTCCAATTTTTTCGATATGTGGCACTCCACATGATTGTATTAAAGGAGCAACAACACCGGGGCAACAGCTGTTCATGATCGTCTCACGACTCATGCATTGCTTCTTCTGTGCGGCAGTTTTCCCGGTGCATATGTCACTGGTGTTGTTGAGGTCATTCTGAACGCAAGCCACGCAACCCTTTGCTAATATAATGCACATTCGAATTACTAACGCCACTACCCCACCCAAAAAAGCAACACCATAAGACCTAGCGCACAGAACGCTATTCAGGCAGAGCCGAGACGGCGGGGAAGCCTCAAAGATGGCGCGGAAGTGCACAGGACCGCCGAGAGATGGCGCTAATAGTGAATAAGGTCTATTCTATGCGAAGTGCAAGTTCGTCTGCTTTTTTGGCAGGGGTTGTGGGGACGTCAGAACGCCGAGCTTTGATTGGTGGGTGAACCGCAAAGGGCAGCTTGCGTCGAGGTCTACCCACTATCCTTCCAATCAAAGCCAATCAGAACTAGGCGTCGTTCTGACGTCACTGCCACCCCTGTGCAAGAAGCAGACGACTTGCTCTCCGCATTAGGTGTGACTGCCACGGGACCTTGGACCCAAACGCGTTGAAGTATGTACTCGAGCGTGTTTTGGATCGAGCTTACCGGTAGCAATTCACTAAATCCGTTAGAGAACGTCCGAAGGGTCGAAAGTTAGCTTGGAACCGTTTTGCGTACGAGCCACCCGAAAGCCGTTCCAACGCCGCCGCGTCGGTGTCAAGCGATCTTGCCTTCGGCAAGGGCGCGGCGACGAGCGTCGGTGTGCGTGGTCACGTGACCCGTTCGCGGCGCTGGATTGGCTGGGATTGGCTCGTAGCTGTCAGCCGCGGTTCATCGCGAGGAAAGAGGGAGTACTCTAGCATCTTTGGGGTTCTTCTCGTGGGCGGGAAGGCGGGCGGGCGTTGGGTGCGGTGGAGAAGGCGCATTTGCGTCGAGGCTTTATCGGCTTTCGGGGCTTTTTTGTGACGCGCTTCGTGGAGTCTGACTCTCGGTCTTGTGCCCCGCGCGGCAGCTTCTGGGGGCGCGTCGAAGAGTCAACAGCGGACGGCGTGCACTGTGTTTCTCCGAGGTGATGTCGTGGGAGAGAGCTCTGAAAAGCGAGTCGCGTGAAGAAGTACTAAAGTTACCTGTAAACTCTACCGTTTTTCGCTCACCTTTCTCCTTTGTCCAACGTTTCTACCAAGGAATCTTGAAACCAACTCTCCAAAAGAAGGATGGCTTACCGAAATCCGTGGCTAAGAAGACGAGTAGTTTATAGTTCGGTGATTCGAATCCAATAATGAACGGTACAATAAACCCAACGTTTTCAAACTCGAAAAAAAAAAAAACAGTTGTTTGAAGTAATTGGAAAAGTAACGGTTGTTTTCTCAAGTAACGGTCAATTAATATTTTTTTTCTCGAGTAATAAAGTAACCTAATTGATTACTTTATAGCCAAGACTAACTGTAATTGTAATAGACTAATTTTTTTGGAGTAACTTGTGGAAGACTGCTTCGGGGAATGTTTCAGTAGATCGTTCCGATACCTCCGACATCCCCGATATCGATACCCGATCACGATACGATGCACGCGCAAAGGCGGCGGCGGGGTCTCGGGTATCGGAGTCGTCGGAACGATGTACTAAACCACTCTATTGTTAGTTTTACGGCGATAGCCGTTGTGAGCTATAGGCCAGTGTCCGAGGTCCTAGCCCCCTGCGATAAAACTGGAAAATAATCTCAAACGCAGGCTCTTGTAAACAGACGGGCGTCGCATAAAACAACGTTTTAGCTCTTTAAGGTTCGTTCACGCAGGGGCATTTTCCTACGCTACGTTACGTTACCACCGCCTACGTTGCAATGTCACGGGGCATCCGTGACATCCTTGCATGTCACGGGGACATTCGAGTTTCGTATGTCACTTGCAAAGCTACTCCTTAGACCGACCGCTGCATTCGTGGCGGTCGATCTAATGCCCGTGTCCCGCTAGAGCGACAGACAGAAACAAAAGACAGCGACAAGCCTCAAACCAGAGTCTTTCGCGATTTAAGAGGCTTTGTAGAATAAAGGAGGCTATGCTCAAACACGAGCATTGTACACGCGAGGGTATCTTTGGCAGGCTTGCAATCGCTCGTGCTTACTTCACGCGCACCGAACGACTAAACGCCTGCCAAAGGTACCATCGCGAGCATGCTGCATGGGTTTGAGGCTGGTCGCTGTCTTTTGTTTCTGTCTGTCGCTCTAGTGGGACGCGGGCATAAGGAGTAGCTTTGCACGTGACATACGAAACTCGAATGCCCCAGTGACTCCTCACGTAACGTGAGAAATCGTAACCAACCGCCCCTGTGGGAACCGACCTTTACAGCACCCTTGGTATCGGTGTTGTTCTTGGAGCTTCGTGACTATGCATTTCTGACGTTTCTTGCACTACGATACGTGCAAAGGTTTCTAAGAAACGGAGTCTGGCAAAAAGCGCCACCCACCCTACTGTGTCATATGGCGTCAACCTAAACAAACGTGGCGGCGCCCATGGAGCAGAGCAGACTCTGGTCTATAGGTTTCGCAGCGGAACCCCGCGTGTGTTTCGTGTACGTACGTGACCTGCTAAATTTAACGGGAACAATAGGGAGTTGTAGTAGATCGTTTTCCTCCTGCTCTACGGTATCCGTAAAGAAAACACGGCAGCTGCGCATTCGCGCCGCCAGCCTTGTCTGCATAGTTCAAGGTCTTGTGGCGGATTGCGGAGCGCTATCCGGGTGCCTAGCGGGCTGCGGAAACGGTCTACTAAAACTCCCTATTTATCCGCTAAATTTAGCGAGGAATCTCACAGGGACGTTACGTTGTTACGTCACGCTGTTATATGACGTCATATGACGTGACGTCATAATTTTCCCACTAATTTTTTCGGACAGATCTCTGGTGAAACGATGTAAGAAGAAGTGGAGTGCAGCATCCTGCTTACGGGGGGGGGAGGTTCGAGTTATGTTCGATGATTGCTTCGCTGTAGCCGCTATTTCGTTATAACCGACTTCGTTATAACCGGTCTCGACAGTAGTTCCTTACGTTCGTCAGGCACTGTCCTGATGCGGGAGCTCGTCGTTTGGAAGGGGCGAGCTCGCGCAAAACACTGAACATTCCACCTGATTTTCTTGCGCAACTTTCTCTCGTAGACAGGTTCGTTTTCCCGCATGGCGCGTGCAAATAGCATTTTGTTTAGTATTCACCCTTTTACTGTTTACAAACACGAACCGCTGCTTGCGTCCCAAGCGGCTTTCGGTCGTTCCGTCCTTGCAAGCCTGTCGAGCTTGCTTATGCCACCAGTGCTAAAAAGGCATAAATGCTACACGGATAAGAAGGTCGGAGATTTCGCGAGGGCCTTCGGCTGTACAATAATATTTTAAAAGTTTGAACATATCTCGCGCTTCTTGGTTCCTTCGGCGTTCGCCTGCAGAATTGGTGGTTAAATGTTTCATCGATGTTTCAAGTAGCGGTGTTAAGGTGGGCTTCGTTCATCATTTTAATGAACCGGAAGTTTGCTGGGATGTCAATGACTGGAGCACCATCTGGTGGCGTCAAAGAAAAAAAGGTCTACGCGTGTCGCATCTGTCGGAGGATACAAAAAAAGGTTCGTCTGACTGACTAACTAGAACCCAAAGTTCTGTTTGTTTTTCTCGTCTCGATTCCACGAAAAGTGAGAACGGACGGGCGCGAACTTGGCGGATGACGTTGCCGACTCGAAGGAAGTATGCAGAAACAGAAAAGCGAGAAATCGTTAACACATACAAATCTACGTAGGGAGGATCGAAACCAAAAAGGCGCGAAAGCGAGATAAAAAGGAAACTCGGGGAGGGTGCCGCCGGGTTAGGGAGGGGTTCGTAAAAGATGGCGTCAAATCGGCGTCACAGCAAAAAGCACTTGGCTAAACCCTCGCGGGCGTCATCTATTCTCATTAGGCGGATGAGCGGAGGCTGCCGCATCGGGACTCGGCGGGAGAGGGGGGCGGACAACAAGACAGCTCGCTCAGGTGCGAGGCGACCCGTGGCCCCAGCGGCCAAAAAGTGACAACAAGCGAAGGAACCAGGCACGCAAACGACGAAGATCCTTTAAAGAGGCCGCGCGCGTTGCAGCGCGTACGCACCCAATACGTATGCAAACGAAAAAAATGAAGAAAAAGGATAGTGGTTCGCTTTTCGCGGAAGTGTGAGTTTACACTATGCGGTTTTTGTGGCTCCTCCTTGGACATTGTTTTAGGTTTAGTTTTGGGGTTGGAGCTCTGGTCAAGAAGTGCTGATGGAGAGAGAGAGGGGGGTATGTTTGCATTCGGGCTATTCTGCGGCTTTGTGGGCCCACTGTGGCGATCTGTCCTCTCGCCAGGACGTGGAGCTGGACTCTTGGTTTTGTGGGTTTAGTAGAGCGCGCTCTCGGACAGTCTTGGTGGTCCCGTATTCTTTTTTTTTTCTTCCTTTTTTCCCTTTGAATGTCTTCTTTCCTTTTCTTTTTTTGTAGTTTGGCCAGAGGAATAAGGCCAACTGAGGGAAATAAAGATTATAAATTGTAAGAAGTCAGCCTAGGTACTTTGGAAGGACTATTCCGACTTTGTTCGTATATTGCGCTTCTCGCGAGAGAATACATTTCGGATGCCTGTCGTAAGTATATTAAAAAAAAAATGTGTGTGCGAAAGACAGGGCGAGAGGTTGGTTTGTAAGAGGCTTTTTTTGCACACTGTTTTCCATACTTTGCTTAGTGCAAGCGGTAAATTTCACGTTTTTTTTTTTTTGTTTTTATCTTTTGAGGTGAAGTCGGCTAGCTCGATTTCTTCTTGTTCATATTTTATTTGGATGTACTGAGCGGAAAAAAACAAAAGATAATACAGCAACAACATCAACAACGATGGAGCAAATAAACCAACGAAAAAGAAAGCGTCGGGGAACCAGACTTGCTGCTCGGTTTGTAGCGGTGGCACTTTTTTACCATTAGCGCCAAGGAGGACGCAACGCGGGTTGACTGTTTTCTTGCGGCTACTCTTGCGGCCTTGGGGAGCACACACGCAGCCAAGTCTTTCGTTTTGACCCAAGCGCAAAGTTTCGAACACCGCGGGGAAGCCGAACGGCTCGTGCGTCTTCGTTAGGAGACCTCTGTGGCGATCCTCCGGTGCCGCGGCTTCCTGTTTGGAGGAGGAGGTCGAGTCGTCGTCCTTTTAAACTTGAACAGACGACAGGATTGAATCGGGCCGGGAGGCTCGGACCCTCTTGTCGGCGAAGATGGTTCGTTGCCCGGAGTGCGACCAAGTTTCTGTGTTTAAAAGCGCTTTTTTTTTTTTTCTTCACATTCTCGGAAGAGGACGCTAGTTCGTAGCGGAAGTGGGTGTGTTCGATTACCGGCTTTTATCGGTCAGTGTTCGGGACGGAATTGGTGTCGATAGTGCTTTTGGTCTGTTTTCTGCGCTGCCTTTACACGAGACTCCGCCGACAAGTCGTTAAAGCGTAACTGCGCGAATAAGTCAGCAGTACAAAAGATGAAACCTCTTTTGTGAGTTCGAATCCCGCTCTTCCCAGGTTCTGGTACGGAAGGGCCTGCGTCGTACCGGCATGTGTTCGAGTATTGGCGACTTGTGCGCAATGAACGACACCTTAGCGGCTAGTACAGAAAGCTCGGTGGGTTCGCTCGCCAGCTTTTTCGAGCAAACGGGATGTTCACAGCGCCTGGTGGTTCAAAGAGGAAGCCGTGAAAGTAGGTTCAGTGATGCGATTGCTGCGCCGTTTACGCCAAACTGCGCCAAAAGTACTTACCCTGCTACATCCTGGTACATTTTATCAGAATGCGGGTAATTTGGGCCAACGCTGTGCCAAAAGCTCGTTTCATTTGATCAAAACGGAAACTAACACTAGTTCACTCGTCACTACACTGCCAGATTGTCACGGTAAGCTGGCAGGAGTTTCCAACACTTTTGTATATCGCTCCGAATAACCTGTGATTTGATATGATCTTCGCATCGAACCCGACACAGTACCCAGACGTTTCGCGATATTTCTCATTGTTCGTGGTCTGTTCGGGCGGTTTAATTAGCTCCGTTGTGTGCGCTTCTCACGGAGCACTGGTGCACTACAGAGAAGCTGCGCCCGCGGAGTAAAATTTGCGATTTCGTGTATGTGGCTTCTCCGCAGCGCAGCCTTGTGCCGAGTTATGAAACACTCTTCCACCTTGGGGAAGTAAACAACAGCGCGTCGTGTATAAATAAATAAATAAAAGAGTTGCTGAACGCTGGTTTGCAACACACACCTGGCACTAAAATTTGTAGGATACAATTAGTTTATAATCAAATTATAAACTGCAGTTTTCTGACCAGTTGCATGCATCTTTTGTCGCAGTCGTGTTTGTTTTTGCTATCAAATTTCATGTTTAAGGCAGGGAACTTTGAACTTGTGCTTAGGGAAAGGGTTGGTGAATCACAGTGATTAGGTGTAGCTGAGCTGCTCTGTAGGTTTATATTTTTATGTTTAGTTGGCACCTCTTAATAGGCCCCCAACGGTTTGTGGACGCTGACAATAAAGTTTAAATATAAATTAAATTGACTTACTATTGAAATAAAAGCTTGGGCGTCAATAAATTTACTTGTATTTATATGTAGGGTCCTTCGTTTTCTGGTTTTATTTTTCTCAACGACTATTTTAACCTCCGCTGAGTTTTATTTTGTTTCGTTGGTTGTGTCTCCGCTGTCCTCCATGTTCCCTCGTTTAAGATTGCCCTTTCTCTTCCCCTAAACTTGGGAGCGTAGTTCAGGGGTTCAAAGTGGGGACCTTATTTCAAAGCTCCCAAAGTCTTCAATGGGTTTCCCCCGTTCCAAAAATGATGTCATAAACATAAAAAAAAAAACTCGTAAACAAAGGATTCTATTTTTATGGCATGTTTGCTCTCCACATGCTGACTTCTCACCATCATAAATCTCTACATGTAAGATGTCACTGATAGGCAGAGCTAAATTATATTTGAAATTTAATTAGGTCTCTCGCAGTAGATGCTAAGAAGTTGTTGGACAGAATTGCAAAAAACAAATTCGAAACACTGTTTTTTTTTTTTTAATTTTTGGTATTTGACAGGTTAATGCGTGAATCTTGAAATAGTATTCGCAGTGGAATGAATAGTCTGCTTGTGCTCCGACAGTGTTTTCTTACTGCTCCAAAAGGTGCTCCAAAATGACTCGAACCAAGCATTTGACTGTAGGTTCAAAAACACGCGATGCAAATCGCCTCTAGTGCTTAGCAGTGATGCCACGCTGTTGCAGCTACTGTGCTGGATCGGAGAGACGAGTTGCGTCATGTGATGGCGGTCTTATTTCACGCTGGCTAAACATCCATAGTGACCAATTCGACTTTGACAAGGTTTGAATCAGTCGCACTCTAGTCTTATGTCCCTAAAGTAATGGCGTACTATATTAATTGCCGCGTCGATGTGGCAGCTTCATCTTCTTGATATTCTAGCCCATAGGCTTGTTGTAAATGATACGAGTTACTAAATGAAGAAGTTAGAAGAAAAGCTGTATGTGGTGTACGGAATGGACATGGTAACTTTGCGGAAGGATTCCTGTACAAAATTGTGTTTTTGTGAAAGCTGACTTTCTGCTTTCACAACGGCGTGCCATTTGACCCTGGGTATGAGAATAGCCTTTTGAAACATGGGAATGAAAGCGCGTATATAGGTTCGTGATTGTGCTTTGCGCCCCAATTAACGCCACGTAGTTACGGCGCTCTGACAGGGATACCTTGCAAATGAAATCTGAAAATTTCCGACACCAATGAAAGCTCTTCGTTTCTAGGCAGGACGTGACAGATGCCGACCTTGCAGGAGTCCTGAAGTGAACACAGAAGAATTTGGCGTGTAGAGCTCTAGGCGTCGCCTGCCACAGTACTACTGCAGCATAGCAGCGACGTAATCACCGGTAATCAAGAGTCGGCATTTTGGGACCGCGCGCGTACCCTTACCACCACCAGCGCAGTGTTTCCTAATTAACGCCGTGGCCGTCATCCACGACCACCGGATCTCTGCAGCGGGAGCCAGCCCAGGCACCCGAAACTCGACGCAAGATAATCATCTCGTGTCTGACACTTTCCGTGCCCACAGATTTACCCTCAGATCCTTGCGTACGAGTTCACTGTTTCGTCTCCATTTCGTCCGGCAAACGCAAAAATGCTAGCGCCTTTCTATACTTCCGTTCACCCCAACCAGGTAGAGCCTAGAGGGCTTAGAGCAATAAACTGGTATCCTGTTCACCAGGCATAAGTGGCTGCCACGTAGTAAACTGGCTGCCGCCATGTTGTACAATTTTGACCACTAGACACGTGACCGTACCAGAACCAGTAGCTTTTACGCAAAACTGAGCTGAGATTTGTATTGCGATCGCTGTAAAAAAAACGTGAGTATTTTTTCAATACTGTTAGCCCCAGAGGTCAGTGTCTAGCTCCGATAAAAACCCAAAATACAGCACCGCGGCTGACGCCATCTAGCGGAGCCATTACGAAGCTGCCCGAGTTTTTGTCGTTAAAGCACATTTTGGACTTAAAACAAACGAAACATAACTCATCTCGTCGGTACTATTATTAAAGATCAATAAGCAATTATCTGTGCGCGGTACTTTGTTAAAATCGAGACGTAAAACTTTAAGGTCACGTGTCTGGTGGTCAAAAATTGTGCAACATGGCGGCGGCCAAGTGGGGGCCACTTTCAGCTGCCAGTTTACCGCTCTAAGCCCCTCTACCTCGTAGGTTCACCCCTAAGCTGACAGAGCGGTGGAAGCTACGCGCTTGTTGGACTAGAGATACGTCTATTTTTCACCACGTAATCACGCTTCCGCTCATACCCATGCACAGAAAGCGAAGTCATGTGATGAAACGGAGGCCGTTGATTTATCTGGCGAGAGCGCCAGATAAACTTTTGACAACACTAACGAGCTTTTTGTTTTCGTTTTTGGTCTGCAACGGGCTGACATATTCTGATAGGAGCGTGCCGCCGCCGCTTTCCGAGTAAACCGTTCAATCCCTATGTCTTCCCAACTTTTTATGTTTTTTTTTTTCTCGTTTTTTTTGGGGCAATGGTTTTTGTCTCCGGAATGACATTGGCGGAGGCGGTGGCGACGAAAGGCTCTTTCGGGTCCCGCCGGTGGGGAATTGGGGATTTGGGGTGGGCCGCATCGCTGGCCCTGGGGGGACCTCCCGAATCCGACGATCGCGCGCTCTCTCTCAATTCCCCTATCACTTTTGGCTGCTGTGCTCTTCCTCGCGGACCTCCAATTTTTGCCGCCGATGCCGCCGCTGCCGCCGCCGCCGCTTTGGGGAAAGCGTCGCCGGCTTTTGGGGAGAGAGCGCCGCCGGCTTTTGGGGAAAGTGGCGTGCCCACCTCGAGGCGCAAGAGGAAGATGGATGGGGTGCTCGGCTGAGACGCGGCGCGGGACTCGAAAAGCGTCTTGGGCGTCGGAGAGCGCTGTTGCACGTCGGTGATCGTCGGACGGGAAGCCTGCTGCTTGCTGAGAGGGAAGAGGGCACGGGACTGGGTCCTTCCTTTGTTTTTTTTTCTTAGGGAAAAAAGGACGAGAGTCTGTCGTCGTTTTTTTTTTTTCGTTTTTTTATTTACTATATTTTTCTTTCTTAGTGAGGGCGTTGTTTATTATTGACACCGACGCGTAGGTATTTAACAGTATTTTTTTGTTGTTTCTTTTTGTAACGGTTTTTTCGGAGTTGTTGAAGTTGGTATATCGCGCAACGTTAATTTTTCTGTTCTTGTTTCTGGTTTGTGAAGTTGGTTCGCTTCAGTTCTCTAGTTCGTCTTAAACCTGCGGAGATTTATCTATTATAAATTATATTGTTATGAATTGTTGTATGAAACCACCGTGTAGATTATTTTATTGGAGTATTTTCCTTTTTGTTGTTGTTGCTGAGAAGTGGTGCTGTCTTAATTAAACGTGTTAAAAATGTGTTTAAAAAAAATAATGTCGTCTCTTCATACTCATTCCTGTTTTGATCTCTTCTACAAAGGACAAGTGTTTCTGGTTTTCGTGCTATTAATGAAGCGAATGTCGATGCATCCAATTGCTGCTTTCTTCTGAATGCCACTTACGAGCCAAACACACGCTCATGTACAGTGACCCGGGCGCCGTGTAACGTTGCTTTCTCACACTCTGTTCGAATTCTCCCACCCGACTTCATTATTCCCTTTTTTAAAATTAAAATTAGGACTAAGCGTCATATCTAGAACATTCATTCCTGACGAACTCTCTTAGGAAGAGATGTTGACGCAAGATGTCGGCTAACGTCCCCTGCAAAGACGTTTATCTAAGTCATACTTTTAACAGGGCTATTCACGAATCTCAAGTACGTACGTCGTAATACTATACGTCATGTGCCGTGAGTATTGAGTTTATCTAGATACCTTCATTTGAAAGACTGTGTATGGTTAAAAAAAAAAATGTTCGAAAATACTTCGGGGGATATTTATGGTGGTTTAGCGAGAAACTTCTGACAAAACTTTTCTCAAGAGCAGAAAAATAGTTCGGAATCCGGACGAGCTGAATAGCCCAAAAGGGTTCTTTTAACACAAACGCTTCCTTTTTTTTTTCTTCTTAGTTTTTTTTTTCTCGTTTGGCTTGTTGCATGTTTGTCTTTGGAAACGGCCCCCAATATCCGAGTAAATATCGCCAAGTCCCGCATATTCGCGTGTGCTCGTCGTTCCTTCGTTGCTTCCTCGGAGTCAAGTTTGTCGTGTTCCCCCGGGCTGCTTTCCGTGTACAGTGAAATGGAGCGGCAGTGAGACAAAAAATAAAAAAAAAAAACTGTCGACTCCCTTTTTCCTTTCTATCGCGAACGTAACTCGGAAAAATAGAGCAAAAGAAAGGAAACATTCGCCGCATATACCGGTCGCCAAACTTATGAACGGGCAAACTATATACTGTCGAGACCGGTTATAACAAAGTCAACGGGAATCGGAAATCACTTCGCTATATCCGCTATTTCGTTATAACCGACTTCGGTTATAACGAAGTGCAACAGGTAATGGGAAATCGCAATCGCTTCGCTGTAGCCGCTATTTCACTATAACCGACTGCGTTATAACCGGTCTCGACAGTATATATATATATATATTTATATACCAAAAAGAGATTCACGCCTCCCTCGTAGTGCAATAACGCTCGAAAAGAGACGAAAAGGTTTGGGACGACTCCTGACAAACAAACGTCATCATTCATAGCCGACTCCTTCCATTTTTTTTTTTGTCATCTTTTTGGAGGGGGTTTCGGTGTTTTTCTTGCTATTTCGGCACCACTTCTAGGCCCCCTTCCGCCTCCCGTTGCTCTTATTTAGTTTTTGTATTCGCATTACGCTCAGGACGAATCTAAACTCGGGGACAATGGAGAGAGCAACAGCGTTTTGCTTCCAAATCATCTGCCGCTTTCTTTTCCTCGTCTTTTTCCTCGTCTTTTCCATTCGTTCTGCAGGTTTTTTTGTTTGTTTGTTTTTTTGCATCGCGTTGGTTCGGGGTGCAACTGCACTTTCGACTGCCCCGCTTCGTTTATCTACCCTATTTTCAGAGTGCGCAGTTGCGACGAAGGTCTATGCCGGTGTTACGCACGCGCCGAGAAAGACTACAAACGGTGCAAAACTCAAAACGCTCGACAGTAGGGGTAAAGGCGCGCTTTTGGGGGGCACCCCGTAGGGGGCAAGGAAGGAAAGGGGGGGGGGGGGATGACAGGCTATCGGAACCTAAAATCAAGTAGGTGTATTGTTTTTGTTCCTCGGTCTTGCGTACTTTTATGGCCCGCTTGGGAACTGATATACATTCCCGGGACCTCTCCTTGCCACCGCTTGCTCACGCGCGCGCGCGGAAACTCGCGCATTTTATTTCAGTTTCGCACGGTCGCTTCTTTTGTTATTGTTTATGTCGATATTGTCGTTTGCCTGCACCAGCAGGCTCCCGACACTTTTTGTTGTTGTTGTTGTTTTGCTTAGAGTCGGAATGGTTTGCTCTTTGGTTGGACGCGGTTCCTTCATTTGCGTTGTTCGTTTGCCGTGGGGGAGATCGCATGCAGCAGCAGCCTGCCTGCATTAGACGGCATTAGGCACTGGAACGAGCCCGGTCTTCTTGCTTTGGGTCTCCGTCCTCCCTCTCTTCGGAGGTCGTTTCTAAAGACCTATTTATTTCGACGAGATACAAAACGTTGTTGTTTTCCCCCCCGCCGCTCTTCCCTCTTTTGTAAGGGGGGATTTGCAGACTCTGGTATACACGCACTCGCTTTGGAGTCGAGCGCGATGCTATGCTGCGCGCTGTTGCCCTACTCGGTCGTCGTTGTCCCGCGTTGTTTAGCGCTCGTTTGCCCGCACGGCCGTAAAGCGAATTCCTGTGTATGCAGATCATTTGCCCTCGCCGCCGCGCTCGCTCGCGGGTTCAGGCTGCCGCATACTGTGTGTCTGTTTATACGTTCGGAAGTTGGCGGCGGCCCCTTTGGGGTCCTCTGAGGTTTGCCTCGCCGCGTCGTTTGGGTAGCGGCGAGGTTGTTGTTGCTGGTGCTGCTGCTGCTGCTGCTGTTGTTTCGTATTAGTTGTTTGGTGCGCTGCTTTTTGAACAACACGCTGTCGGGCGGTTCTGCGGGGAGCCCGGAAGAAGGCCCGATGTTGAGCTGACTGCGTAATACGGACGGTCTCTTTGTTTGCTCCCGTCGTTTTCTGCTGGATACGGAGTTTGTTGCGGATATCTGGGACGCGCGTGTGGCGAAGCTTGGTGAAAGGGTCGGATTCGCCGGGGTATATACTTCCTACAGTGAGCTTGCTGCTCGAGTTTTGATGCGATCCGATGCGGATTAGTGTTCGATACGGAGCTCGGCTTGAATGGCATGGTGCGCTTGTTTTCGAGGGAGTTGTGGAAGCTTCCGCATGTTGCCTTTCCTGTTTTTAGTTGTAGGGTACGCATTCTAATGCGGTGTTTGCTGCTCGCTCACTCGTCATTTCCTTACGGCTAGCTAGTACAGTTGCTGCGTGCCACCTTCTGCTTGTTTGTTGCTTGCAGCGAGAGTGGAAGGGGAGCGCCAGCCTTCGCCTAACAAACGGGGAATGTTAGATTCCTAAGTTTGATAGAAAATGGGCGAGTGCCGACGCAGCATTATTATGTGACTTCCTGTCTCTACGAAGCGAAAATAATTGAGATGACGTTGCTTGTGTAACTTTCTCCTGGGATCTGTTACTCGATCCTTTTCATCCGTTTCTCTTTTTCGACTCGCGGACTGGTGGTTAGGCGCTGCGACGCGGTGCGTTCTTCGTATATAGCTGTATGGGCTCTCGAAAAGGGTCTAGTTTACTTGGTGCCTATTAACCTCTCTCCAGCGTGTGAATGGCGAAACGTCACTTAGCAAACACGCTGCTCTTTTGTTGAGTTTGATCGGATCTGAGCTCGAAACTTTTTCGTCGCAGTTTGTGGCTAATTAGAAAAATAAGGGCGGAAAGGAAAGGGGAAGGGAAGCGTGACGGAGGTTTGATGTTCTTCATCTAAAATGTGCGAAAGGGCCGCACACGAGGCAAATGGTCACAGATGAGGGAAATTGCCGCACATGAATTAAGCGTCTTTCAGGGGTCTCAAACTCATCCCAGTATTAGCCCCGAAAGCGAACACAAACGTCGCTGCGGTCGCTGCGCCCTGATTGGGTGAGGTGTACCGTGACGTCAGGGGAAGGACTCTGCTTCGCGATCTCACATCCGGCTCGCTTCCTTGCCTTGGTTTCTAGGTTTGGCCATTGTGTGCCGCAAGTACTTCGAGGAGAGGGACCTTGTTTATCTGGTGTACAAGACGCTGGGTTAGGCCGATACCGACGTGCTTCCATACCTTCTATCAGCGTGCTTGTCACTTTGACCTTTATAATCGGGTTAAAAATCCCGAAAGCTATTGGCGGAGGCAATTCCGCCGATGAACCTCTCCGTCTGTCCACACGACTCAAGGCAACCTTGCGAGGGGTCGGTGAAGCGGTGGCGTAAGTGTTTCAGACGCTGGAATTCTGTTCCTTGCATGTCCATGATTTAGAAGAATATTACATCCCGCTTTGCAGGCATTTCAAATGGCATTTATTTGGCCGCCCAAATGGCATTTGGGCGGTCGGCAAATTAGCTCGCAACCCCGACTCTGCGCGTGCCACTCTGCATGCGCTGGTTCGCAGATGTTTTAAAGGCCCTGGGTCTGAAGGACTTTGAAGTGCTCGTGGAACAGGGTTGTTTCACATAAATGTAACTTCTTCATGAATTAATTATATAGTTCATACACTATGCAGGCCTATTTTTTAGAAGACGCACAATTACTGGAAATTAGTTTGTATGGTAGCAGGAAAAACGGCCGAATTGCCCCCAGTTGCCTGTACGATGATGTATTGAACTGCTCAAAATAAGCACAGCAATAGTACCGCAATTTGGAATGTTTATACTTTTTCCTGTCATTCTTTCTTTATTCCAGACTTGCGTATTCTGAAAATACACCGTTTAGTTTGAATAGTCATTTCCAATTAAAAGAGACACTGCTGCAGGTCCCCAAAAGCTTCCTCACTCTCCAAACTCCCTACTGCTGGACTTTCTGACGACAGAGGAAAACAGGAGGAACAGCAAGCATTCGAACGGCTGTCCAGTGGTAGATGCAGTACTAGTAGCAGAAAATGTGGAACCTGTGAAGGGTGACAGTCTGCGTGAGAAACGCTCTAGAAAGCTAGACACCTTCGCTTACGTTTGTTATACATTATTTGAAGGTTGATATAAACAAGTCCACAGATACCACCCGTGTAGTCCATTGAAATACTATCCGAATCCAGCAAAGGTCAAATGCGAGCAATGTATATGTATAAATGTTCCTTCTTTCTTTACTTTGCCCCTGTACTTGGGCTGTCTCACTTGTGATTCTCTCTCCATGGCCAAGACTGTATTTAACATATGTTGCTCGAGCAGCATGCAGCTTTTCTGCTTCGGCGATCTTGTTTAAAAACAGAGATAAAAATAAATAGTGTACATAAACTGCCAATTTATTCAGACCACCAGCAGCATGTATTGTGTGAAATGTAAATCTATAGTGATGCTCCTGCAAATGTGGCCATATTTTTTTTATTTTCATATACCAGCTGCGATTCATGCGTTGCCTGCCCTCCCAACCTTGCCTGAAATCTTGGTTCAAGTTTCGCCTGCAGCTACAGGCCATACTTCAATAAAGCCACATATAAAAATTTACACTTCCTACGAAAAACACGCCCCAAAAAATTAAATAGAAACGAGCGCGTCGATAGCTAACGTCGTCACAGCCTACACAGGGCGAGCGGGGCGAGTCGGGGAAAAATTCTGTCCTCGCCGTGACGTCACCCCGGTTCGCCGTAAGGGGGCGCCACGCGAACTTCCCGGGGCTAATAGAAGCCGAATGAGTGATTTCCGAAAGCTTAAAGGCGGAGTAAAGAAAACAAGGAAATATATAATGCCTTTGAAGCACAGCCATGCGCGAGAGGTTTTCCATTCAGAATTCGAAATGTTCCCATCGCATTTCCTGCTTCTTAAAAAGTCACTTTTTTCTTTTTTGCCAGTAACGTTGTGACGTATTTAGCTCTAACGTTTTCTTTAGCCCCTACTATAAGCTTACAGTTAATGACATTTTGAAGATCCGCGCATTCCGTTTGCGCTACCATCGCTCCACGGCACATCCAAACACACTGTCACTGAACCCACCCGGAAAACAGTCGCGTGAAATAGGTTTCTAGTAAGCAAAATCTCTTCCTACGACGGTTTTCGCTCTTCGTGTAAATTGTATCATGAAACTTCTCTCTACCAAAAGAGATTTACTGGTTGTCTGTATCATACACTGTTGAACGAACACGACGAGCGGCAGGATGCAAAAGATGGGGACGAGCTAGTACGCATGTCAAACAGTACTACGTATCGGTCGAATATGAAAGGGGCAGCACCAACTAGAATAATCAAAGGCCCTAAACAGCTTGCTCTGTAGCCCCCACGTAACGTCACCGCACTCGGATGCCGCCAACTCGGCAAGTGGGCCGGAGCTTGACAACGAGCGTCGCCTTGACCGGGACGAGGACCAACCGAACGCAGTAGCTTTCGTGTGCAATCCGCGCCTGCGCTCGAGCTCGCTGCGATGAACTGCGAATGCCAGTGGGCGGGCTTTGATCATTTTAGGTGGTGTTGGTGATGGGCGGGCAATCACGATGTTGCACATGCCTGACCAGGGAACGGTCGACGAACTGAAACTATAGGGCTGGGCGATTGATCGATTAACCTGCCGATTAATCGATTAATGCTTTAATCGCGATTAATTTTTACAGCCAAGCTGTTTATGGCTACGGTTCCGTGGATTTTTCGTGTGCGTGAACAAAAACTCAGGTCCCGAATTCGATGCAAAATCGCTTCATTCTATGCAAAAGCTTATACTTCTCATCGCTTGAATATGCATTTTCAGTAGATTAGCTCTCAATTGGCACCATTTTCAAGACCAGTAGAATCTCAGGTAAATAATAACGTATCTAAGTTTAGAAAGAGTTATATACGTAAAGACAGGAGACGGGACAACACATCTTTCAACTTGCAACAAACAAAATCTGTTGCAAGTTGAAAGATGTGTTGTCCCGTCTCCTGTCTTTACGTATATGACTCTTTCTAAACTTAGATCATTACCAACGCGCTCACTAACAAGTATAGATAATAACGGTTTCTCAGAGATTTTTGCCGCTGTGCGATCCGCGTCGGCCATCTATGTCTACGCTCGCACCGCCCTCTCTTTTCTCGTTCCAAGCGCTTGCATGCCTGGTTTCTTTTCCTTCCGCTCTCCCGGGGTGGCGGTCCCATTGCGCGTGTCTAGTTTCCTCCGGCTTCTCGGGGCAGGTTTGTATCGTGTGCTAAAGAGCTTCGCTGGTCATCCACCTTCACAGAGTGGAATGGCTCATGATTTTTTAACTGGTTAATCGGTTGGACTTGGAACCGGGTGAACCTAGACAAAATTAAACATTCGATTTTGTGTTTCTATTACGGACGTGCTCTCCATGTCCAAAACGCAAACATTGTTCTGTTTGTCGGTGGGAAACTCCCGAATGACGGCACCATTCATCGTGGTAAAGCCAGGGCTGGTTCCAACTCGAATGCCATGTACAATTTACGAGAAGCCCATCCGGCTTTTCTTGGTTAGCGTAGCAAGTCGACGGCGTCCAAGACCAGTTCACGACACGCAGGAGTGCGTCAAGGACAACAGGTTTCTTGACTGCGGAAATTACCCAAGAGGGAAAAAAGGGCTCGAGTCCCGCAGCTTCATTTTCACTCTCTTCCCTCGCTCCTCTGGCGTCGACGGCCGCCGACACGTTTCTTTTTGTGATCTCTCGTTGAGGTCGGTTCCACCGTGACGACCTCAATAAAGTGCTGGTACTACCGACCATGTCAATCCTCTCAAAGCAGCCGACTTTCACAGCTCCAGCCGAACGTTGATTGTAAAGACCCAAGAAGTTCTCTCGTGTGGAACAATACCAGAAAACGCCTATGTCCTTTCAGCTGTAAGGATAATGTGCGAATGTTTCGTTTCTTTCAACCTTACTCAACTGCACATACTTTTCCACAGCTGAAAATGTACTTTACGGTGTTTATCACAGAAAGAAAAAAAAAAGCACTAAAGACGCATTCTTGCCCTTTTGGCAATGTTATGCCTGGAAATCAAATCGACCGATTAACGGATGAAGGGGTACCGATTAAGCGGGTTAAAAGTTTTAATCGACGCCCAGCCCTAATTAAAACCATTCGAGCGCACACCATGTTTAGCGTGATCGCAACCGCAGAACACTTTAAGCGGTCGCATCCCGTCGGTGGAATCAATTTACCTCCGTGCACCATCGCTCGTTTTACATTCCGTCGAAACATCTCTTTTTTATTGTATTCGTTTTATCCGAACCCACAAACACCGAAGCAATACCGCTGCACCGCGTACATAATTGTTACTTCACTATTTCATCATTCGTACCAAAGTATGACACAACGTTTGGAAAGCTGTCAGCTGTGGAAGACGTTAAACTTTTGCGCGGAACACATATCCCTATGGAGGGTGGACAAGTTGAAGCCCTTCTCTCCTCAGATCTGTGGAAGCCACGCCGGAACGCTTTTCAGTAACGCGTGACCTTCAGGCACAGTACATGCAGGACAAGAATGCAGACTGATTCTACTCGTGTCGCCAGTCTTGGATTAGAGATGCTGCATACATCTGGGAGACTTACTGTTCCACCGCCATATATAGCGCGAACTGACTCTCCGTCAGCGGTAGGCCGCTACATTTCCAGCTTTTTAATTTATTCAACACTCGGTGTTGCGTACACGACCCCTGATCCTCGAATTTTCGGTAGAAGAGGGTATAATCGAAGTAAATATATAATAACAAAGGAGTGTGTTATCGATGCTGAACCTCGCGGAGAGGGCGCGAGCCTTCGATCTTCCCTTTGAACATGCAAAACGGAAGTTGGAGAGCTTTTCCTTCCTGCTGCTCGGTTTACCATCGCGTCGTCTATCGCGCGCTCGCGAATATTTCAGTACCCTGCCGCTCTCAGCCTTCTCTCTCTCCTCCTCCTCTTCTTTCTCGCTATATTCTGTCTCCCTTCCTCTCATTTTCTCTCTCTCTCACTTCGGCCGAATTAATTCACGGAAGCTCCGAAGCAGCGCGCCACCCCCGTTGACTCTTGAGTTATTGCCATTCATTATGCATTCCCCGCGTATGCGCTCTATATATGTCTGCATTTTTTTTTTCCTGTTTTCTGTTGGGAAATATATACAGGTTTTAATCTTTGGACGAGCTGCCTGCCAACTTTTCTTCACTTCATCGTACTAGGTTCTGCTTCGCGCTTTTCGGCTTTCTTTTTAGTTGTTGTTTTCTTCATCTCGCGGGCATTTATTTTCTACTTTTTCTTCGCTGCGCTCTCCATCATTTCAACGCCCGACTTTCTTTTTTTTTTTTTTTTCTGAAGTGTCGCTTTCTAGCGGCACTTGATTTTTGTTTTTGTTTTTCTTTCCCCCTCTACACACTCTCTGCTAATGTGCCATGTTTCGTTTGTATTCTTCGCTTAATTTTTGGTTGTTATTCGTAGTTCGTCTAGAACATTTCCTTTTACTTTTAACCGCGATTCTCTATACCGCCCCCACATTTGCAGAAGTATGATGCGCGTGCATCACGCTTTCCGTTTGTGTCGTGATCACACTTAACTACGCCGATCTAGAATGGCTCTTAGCGCTTTTTGCGAGCGGTCTGTGTGCACTCCGTTCGCCCCTAAGCTGACAGTGCGGTGGGAGCTACGCGCTCGCCTGACCAGTCAAAAACACTTGCCCTTGATCCCGTGACCCCCACTCCCTGGGCGTGGGCGGGAGCGTGATCTCGCGGCGAAACATAGACGTGTGACATCGCACCGTCCGCTTAGCGGTGAGCAAAAGTATAGTCCGTCGCTGCTAAAGTGAATACGTGTGGGCCGCTTCGTGTTTTGCAATATCAGCTCTCCTTTCATTTTACGTGGGACGTATAATATCCCGAACGAACGCCCACACCCCGAAAGATCGCCCAGCTTACCTCATGAAACGCAGGAAACGCTTTTCAACTGAATATCACGTTGCACCGTGACTTGGCGCCGTGACGTCGATTTCCCCACTCAATTTAGTGGGGAAACTGATGTCACGTGACGTGACGGGATGTGACGTCGGGTCAGGTGACACTTCGACGTCATGTTACGTGATGTCAACTTACCCGCTAAGTTTAGTGGTGAAAAAAAATTATCTTTTTCGCTCTCCGAAGCTTCTGTTTGTCTTTTAACCAAATTAAGAACGATTTTTCGTTCAATATTACGTTGCATGCATTTTAGGACCTTGTCGCTGCTAATTTGTTTTTTTAATTTACCAATTTACCTTGGGCGGCCGTTTATGCGGGATTTTAGTTTACATTGAGCCCGCTGTCACAAGTTTGGACATGAGACACTGTTCAGAATTTCTGTGCCGTGTGCCTCGTCGATGCCGCGGGTTTCGACTCGCTGAAGAGCCGACTGATATGTGCTTGCCTTTTGGTTTTACAGGCACGGGTTTGGGGACACCCCCAGGCCCCTGTTGGAGTCGGCCAGGCTGGTCGAAGAGATCGTTGGTCGCCAGATGACGTCGCTGGTGAGCACGTCCTTTCCAACTTTGAACCGTTGACTCTCGCAAGGCCGCGCAAATATCCTAATTTTCTAACATTCAATGAGAATGATGTTCTAAGTGTCCCATATAGGCGCTAAGAAGGGGTAATCAGAAGGGGAGAACCCTCTGCGCGTATTCGCAATGAATTATTTCTGGAGTTTGAGCAGGCGCCATTGAATGGCCATCGGAATCGGTCACTCGACGTGCGTCTTCGTGTCTCTCTGGGCCATTGATGAAATACGTAAGCCACGCGAAAGATACAGTAACCAAAGACCGGTAGTCGTCCCCTACATTCATAACATTTCTCATAACCTGAAGAAGATTGGGAATCGCGCAAATATTGATGTAGTCTTTTCCGCTCCCATCAAACTCTCAGGCCTATGTAAAAAAGTTAACGCCATACCAAAAACTAATACCGTCTGCCCTAAAAAGCATAGAACCCCATACATACCTTGCTCAGAAGGAGTCATTTATTCCTTTCCCTTTTCATGCGGCAAACAGTACATAGGACAAACTGGAAGATGTATAAATGACAGATTAAGGGAACATAAGAACAACACCCGATTAGCAAACTCGGGACTTTTGGGCCTTCACTGCCGTGACTGTGGGTGCACTGCGGGACTTCAAAAATAGCACCGAAATTGGAAAGAACCATCACCAGTTAACACGTGAGATAATAGAGGCAGCTACGATCATAAAAAGGAGTGACACTTGTGTTAGTAGTCCATCCATAACGCTTTCTGAAAAAGAATTGTTATATCTTGACTCTCGAAGGTAATGTGCAATAGACATTGCTATTTGTTTTGTACAGAAGATAACGAAGTGAGATGACAAATTTAATACGGGTAAAAGAAAACTAAAGAAGACGAAAATACAATTTGAGTTGTAAGTCAGCGCGACGTGAGTGACCGTTTTTCTGGTGTGGGTGTGAGTGTGAGTGAGTTTACTTTAGCGCTTCTCCTTCAATATGAATATCCAACTCGCCCAAGCATCCATTCTAAGACGCTCTATACTCCGTTTCACCTGATGTTGTACCGCAGACAAGGCTAGAAGCGCGAGCTCATAGCGTTGGCAGCTACTCTTAACGCACGAGAGCTTGTGCCGCCGAGATGTGCCCTAAAGCAAGGAGCCCGCGCTTGTAGCCTTTCCTGAGGTACATCACAAGGTGAAACAGAGTATAGTCGCTCACAAGCTGACAACGACAGGCTCCCGCGCCTCGAGCTCGAGTTTTTTAGGCGCCTCACGATTGAGGGAGAGGAGGAGACGAGAGGGGACGTCAGAAAGCAGAGCCAAATACTTTACTATAGTCGGATGCAACCTAAGAACAATCTTTTAGCTCCACCCACAAGCGCATTGCGCCCATCTGAAGTGCCTCCGCCGTCGAGAAAGTAGTTCGCTAGCAACGTTGCTTTTTCTTCCTCCAGTAAACGTGTCTTAAACTACTACAATATTTATTTAATTCATTCAGGACGTTTAAATAAGTTAGAATACGTTTTTGTCAACGAAATCGCTGTTTAGTAAAGAAAGAAAGTCATGTCCAATGTACCGTCTTCCCAATTCATTTTCTGTCCAAGATACTGTCTAACATACCGTCTTCCAGCGCCTTCGATTGAGGGAAAGCGGCGAAAACAAAACCAACCTTTCTCTCGCCAAAATTATAAATAACAAAGCGCTTATAGTTCCTGCAAATAATAAATATTTAGTGATTTACTTAGTTTTGTGGGCTTTGCGCACGAAATGTGTGCCTTTATTTTGTTGGATGAATAGAAAACAAGAATAATTATACTTTTCGGGTTTTGACAAATCGGCACCCTCCCAAGTCATCGACACCACCACCGCGCCCCGCTAGAGTGCCTTCATACAAACGCGCGCTTTTGCTTGAGTGGTGACATCTCAGCCATTTTTACGCCCAATCGTTTTTTTATGCATTTTGAAGTACGCGCAATCCGGTGTCAATCAGCTCGAGCGCGTAGCTTTGGCTAATGCATAGATGCCATTTTAGCGCCCAGGTCACGCAACGAGTGCGCGAGAGCGTCACGCGCTGAACATTCAGTGCAACAATGGATGTCTTCACCCTGAGACAGACAGACATGTAGGCACCCTACGCCCCGCTCTCTTTGTCTTCCGTCATGGATCCCACTGAGGTGCACGGCAATCTCAGCTCACCCGCGGAAACCACAGCGAATTGAAGCAGCGGTGCCGGTGCTATGTTGAGTAGCAACGTGGGGCAGAGGCGACAGAAATCCAACGAAGCAGACGACGTCCGGCGTAGCTTCTCACCTCTCAGCAGTGCTAAGCCTCGCGCCCGCTTCGAAATTTTCGTTGGCGATAGCGTCGCTGGATTCTCACGTTGTCGCGCAAAAACTGCTGCAAACGCAAGCCGATACCATTAAGATTTCGTGGCGTAACCTCGGGCACGTAAAACACGGTGCAAAAAAGCAGAATAATTGTCACGAGAAACTAGCGTCGCGTTGCTAAGGCCAGCAGCCATGTTGAGCTTTTTTTTTCAAAAGGATCGCGATTGGTCCACGGAATCGTGACGTCATGAAAACGATTGGCTGGCGTTTCTCGGCGTAGGAATACATTTTCCTCTGAGAGGCATTTCCGGTTTTTTCTTAGCTTGCAATCAACTATAGGAAAATACATTCCACTCCGCTCATTTGCATTAGACAGAACGCCTACAGCGCTGAATCCAGCCCTGACGGAGTGGAGGTCCGCGCCAGTCCACGCGCATGTGCACGTGGATGTTCGCGGCGGCCGCGGCGGTGTCGTCTCCGATTCCACCTAAAGGCTGAACTCCATGGGACGAATTATGTGACGAATAACTGGCGAACGCCGCCCGGCGGCTTTTGCTCTGCGCGTGGAATCACCACAGTGGCTGCTACGTCGCGCGCAAAGCGAGCGTGCCGTCGGGCGGCGTTCGCCAGTTATTCGTCACATAATTCGTCCCATGGAGTTCAGCCTTAAAGCCCCTTCATGTTTCAAACGTAGCGCAAGGTGCGTCGATGCACGAGGCACGCGCAACGTGCAACCGTTGGGAAGATCATGGCGGCACAGCGTCGATGCACGTGCCGCGACCACTATACTTCGTCTCACCTTAGCATGGACTATTGTTAGCCGCGCATGCTAAAAGCGCGAGCTATAGTTGCTTCGGATGAAGCCTCGGCGGTTCCACGGGCGCTCATGCAGCGAGTGCTCCAGTCAAGGCAGTCAAGGCTGACCGCTCGCGCTTGCACAGCCTTCGCAGTTAGTCCATGCTAAGGTGAGACGAAGTATAGAAGTGGCGCGCGGCACCTGTCTTGAGCACTTCCACAACAATAAATTTGATAGGTAGAACAACCATCGTCATCATTATCATTTACCGCCGAGACCTCCCCGACGATAGATGGCTCTCGCCAAGCCCAGAGAATAGAGTGCCTTCATACACACGCGCGCTTTTGCTTGAGTGGTGACATCTCAGCCATTTTCACGCCCAATCGTTTTTTTATGCATTTTGAAGTGCGGGCAGTACGGTGTTACTCAGCTCGAGCGCGCAGCTTTGGCTAATGCATTGACGCCATTGTATCGCCCAAGTCACGCACCGAGTGCGCGAGAGCGTCACGCGCTGGCACATTCAGTGCAACAATGGGTGTCTTCACCCTGAGACAGACAGACATGTAGGCATCCTACCAGAGAACCTGTCCGCGCCGAGGCCATTGTATTTGAGAGGAGTGGAATGTATTCCCCCTAGTAAAGTATTTGGCAGAGCTCTGGTTGGAAAGATTAGGGGGCAGACCCAAAGCTAGCTGAATTTGTTTCCACTGCACTTGTCGAATGCCTTAGAACGCCCAACGCCGGCGTCCAGTGTTTGGCTCTCGCATTTCAACGCGTTCGACAAGTGCAGCGGAGACAAAGACCATAGCCTCCTCTGTGCTCACAAACCCCGGCAGTTCGACGAAAGGAGCCATGTGTGCCCGGTCGCAGATGTGGAGCGCGAGGATCTGGTAGCATCAAAGCAGACTTGGACGTAGTTCAACTACTCTACTCAAACTACTGTAGTTTAACTACTTTTCCGAGTAACTTGGTAACTTTCAATTACAACTTTATTTGGGTAATTAGTAGTTTACTTTAACTACATTTTTCAGGTAACTTCGACTCAAATTACTAACTACTTTCGAAATCGCCGGCAGATGAAGCGGCCTTCCCGAACAAGGGGCCCCCTCGCAGCCGTAGAAAATGCATCACAGGCGTCCTTGGGCCAAGGTGGCGATGAGCAGCCAAAACATAACACCGACGCGCACGAACGCAGGAAGAGATGCTTAACAAGCCTTGGTGGGGTATTGACCTAATCCGG
Organism: Ixodes persulcatus; assembly: GCA_013358835.2. Lineage (NCBI taxonomy): Eukaryota > Metazoa > Arthropoda > Arachnida > Ixodida > Ixodidae > Ixodes > Ixodes persulcatus. Next base: position 210,057 of record JABSTQ010010759.1, on the reverse strand, counting down.
TAATGCACGCAGGCGCCGCGCCTTCAGCTGCAACCGTGCAAGCAAAGACGGGGGCACTCCGAAGGTTGTTGTTTTCATGTTGACTGCCCTTTGTGAGTTCTGACTCAGGCGTTTTGGGGGTTCTACAGGAGGCGCCACTGGCATGACCTCGCAGCTGGGCGCCTGTTCCCATCGTCGCCTCGTGTCAGTCAGCGAATACTCGCTTGCACAGCCGGACTCCACCGCACAGAAACGCAGACACGGATAATCCGTTCATGGGAGCACATTCCCGCTTCCAGCTGCAACTGTACGAGCGTCAATGCTTGTTCACGTAATCCTTCGAGCTCTTCCGACCTTCCACGACAGGGAGACCTCCTTTTTGTTGAAAACGATTTACTTGTCAGGCGTGTCAGGCGCGTCAAGATACCGTAGTCGCCGGCGAGGGTTGCGAGTCACCCTTGGGAGTTCCTTTTATTCAACCCGGCGTCAACGGCGAAGTATACTTCGTTTTATCTTCTGTTAAATAAAAAAAAATCTTTTTTTTTTTTCGGTAGCGTAGCACTAGCACTGCAACGATACGCGCAGTCGTCCGGATGATCTCATCGTCGTGGCGTGAGACTTGAACCCTTGACGGTCAGGTGCACTCGCTCAGCGTACTCTCCAAACGTCGTGGGAATAAAGAGGGGCCAGTCATAACAATCTCAACTTGCCGAAGAAAAAGACAAAAGGAGGAGAGTTTGTTATACAACCCCCCAAACGAGGCAAACCTCACATGTTTCGTCATGGACACCTAAGATGCCAACACTCACTTACCCGACCCTGCACAGCCTGTTTCTCAAACTCAACGCTGCTGTTCCATCCAGCGCGTCGGTGGAACGTCTTTTTAGCTGAGCTGGGGACGTCGTTAGGAGGAAAAGGCGAAAACTCTCCTATCAATAACTTTGAAAGTAAATTGCTTCTGCGAGCGATTAAACTATTTTGGTGAAAACGCAAGTCATAAAATGACTGCATTTATTTCAGGCTCGCAGGGTTTTTCACGAATCAAAACTGCTGTTCATTTTGCTACCACAAAAATATAAAAAAGTAACTTCGAAAGTAATTTCAAAGTAACTCGCTACTTTTTTACAGTAGTTAGTAGTTTACTCAATTACTATTACAAATGTGTAATTTCTACTCTACTCCAATTACTTTTGGCGTCGATACTCAGTAACTTAACTTAACTACCTTTTTTGAGTAATTTGTACATGTCTGCATCAAAGAGCCGTTTCTCGGGGAAGAACCTGAACGCCAGCGCACAGCTTTTGCAGCGGCAAGGACCCGAAACACACTTGTTCGCTCTAGAGAAGTGTGTTTCGGCGTCTCGTCGCATCGGGGCGCCACTCACGTGGCTCTCCTCTCATCCGTTGTCTGCCGCTCCTCCTTTTCCATTTCGGCGGTCGCTTCTCGTTTAGGAGGCTATGGGTCTACCCACTAATCATTCCAAACAGAGCTCGGCGTTGTGAGCTGCCCGAGCACTCTGGTCTCCTCCCCCTTCTCGGTTTCTGCCCGCATTGACAAGAGCAACGAATCTTGGGCATGACGAAGGACGCCATGACAAAACAAACTTGGTCGGATGATTTGTTGGCGAGGATTGGAGTGGTTTTGGGGCGCTTCTCCGTACTAAGAACTTTTGCTATATAATAATTTTGTTGTGTTCGAGAATTCTAATGGTTCTTCGGGTGCTGCAGTTATTCGACGAAGGCGTCGCGGATTTCTCGTTACATCGTTTCAATTTGTTATTTTCGTTCAACGATGTTCCGTTCCCACGTCCGAACCCCCCCCCCCCCCCCCCCCCCCCCCCCCCCGGTAAACACTCGTGGGCTAAGACGCCCGCGTGTTTCGTCCGCTATGTTACGTATTAATAAAAAAAAAAAAAAAAGATTATTCCGCTGGCTGACGTTGCTCCGGTTCCACTCTACATTTTGAATTCATAAAGATGAATGCTCGAATTTCAAATATGCGAGATTTCGTTGCGCTCATCGTCGTTCTTCTTACTGGACAATTCTGTTGTTGTTGTTTCTTCGTCGTTGTTTTTTTGTAAGTTATTGCTGATATATTTAGATTCTTCGTTCATTGCACGCATCAAACTTGCGGGCGTGACGGCTTAACAAGAATAGGATCGGGTAGGGTGACGGCCTGACTGATGAGCTTAGAGAGATCTGGTCGAAGTGTGCGACGCGGTGGGATGCACGCAGAATTCTCGAGGCGACGAAAAGGGAGTCGAGATAAAAAAAAAAATAACTCGGAATACATAGAGAGAAAGAAAGTCTTCCTCGTGCGTCTGCAAGCCAACACCGGCGCTCCTGAAAACAACCGGTTTCCCTCGAAGCAAACGACATTTGACACGCAAACAGTTTCGTCTGTGTTCGTTTGTTTGTGTATTATTACTGCGTTCTTCACCCGGCAACAATTCGTCAACATTTTAGTTATTGTTGATTTCGTGATCTCTTTATCTCCGCAGTGAAGTTCTTTAACATTTCCCTTCGACGAATAACACACTCTCAGAATTTGAGACCCTTTCTGTTCTGCAACTGCTTTTCCTTACAACTTTTTTTTTTTTTTTTTTGGCGGGGTGGGTTGCTTGAAGACAGAAGTTTTAGGGAAGACGGAATGCAGAAAAATCTGAAGACGAATACATAATTTCTGTACAGAGGAGCGAATACTCGAGCATATTTCTGTCGCTGTCGGATGCGAAATTCGCCGAAGTCCAATTTATCAAGCGCATCTTTTTCTGTTCTCAAAAACACGACTCTCTTTTTGTTACTTTATATCGTACAACCGAGACTCGAAAGTTGAGCTGAGACCGTTTCTTGCCGTCTTTCTTTTATTTTTCCCAGATGCGCCTTTTTTTTTCCCTTAGATGAAAAAAAAAAAAAGAAAGAAAGAACGGAACTTGGCGCGCAGGCACAAATCGTTGAGACAAAATCGTTATCCCTACCCCCCCCCCCCCCCTACCCCGCACACGCACACACACGTTCATTGGACGTTCTAGTTGATATCGCCATTCGTTACAGAAATGAAACTGGGATTAGCAAAAGCGCATTCACACACACAAAAAAAGCACATGCTTCGAACGATCATGGGGGTCTGTACGTTCCATACCTCCGGAAACTGTTCATTCCATTTACTTCGACCGAACATCATTGCAAATGCAAAACAATAAAAAAAGAGAGAGAGAGAGAGAGAGAAAATAAATATATATTTTAGGAGATCATGCGCAAATCCCACGCATGGTCGCCTAAGAGCTTGGGACTTTTTCAGATCGCGGAGGGGGGAGGTGGGCTATGTAGGTGGGCGCCGTATGCATATTTATACTCGTAGAGAGTCTGAGAAAATTTTGCATATCCGTATGCAGATGGACTGGGAACTTTTGGGGCTGCTGATGGACCGACCTGGAGCATTATCCAAATGGGTCGCCATTTGCTGTTCGGGAAGCCAGAACCAAGATTAGGAAGCGGGATGTGTATAGACGGAAGCGCCGGATGTCATTTGGAGTGTTTTCGAGTTCCTCACGGCGTGCACGTATATACGCTCATCGGTAACGGCGATCGCTCGCCGTCTCGTGCGGCGCGTTTGAGAAACGCCGCTGTTTTTATCTGTCTTCTATTTCTTTTTTTTTTTTTTTAAAGGGATTGATTCGCTGCTGCTTTGGAAGAGCGACCTGTGTGTGTGTGTAGCTTACCCCTATTTGCCTTATGTACGGAGTTTTTCTTTTCTTTTTTTGGAAAAAGGGGGGGGGGGGGGTTGAGCGTGCTCGCGCAGTCAAAGCTCGACGGAAAGCAACAAGCACGTGCTGCTAGAATCCGCGCATCCGAAAGAGGCGCCCGATCATTCTTATTCTGTCAGCGACCGTATAGGTGTGAAATTCGGGCTCTCGCACTACGCGCGATGCCGAAACTCTGATCGAAAAAGCGCGCTACAGCGACGCCGCTTCTAGAGAGGCGACAGAGTTTGACGCGCAAGTGATGCATCTTCGCTGCGAGCACGCGACCAAAATATCCTCGGGGCCTGTTCCTGTGCGGCTCTGACGAAAGTTCGGGGCGGGAATTTCTGCGCGCTTTTCGGCCTTAGTTCCAGTTGTGTACCCAAGTGTTGTGTTCGAGCACGCGGAGACGGTACTGGTGTTCTTCGTCGTTCTGACCACGGCTCACACGCCTTTTCTGGGGTTATGTCCCGCGCCCCCCCCCCCCCCCCCCCCTCCCCCCCTCGGTGGAGCCTGATGTTAGCCTATGGTACTATTACGAGCACATTTACAGACCTGGAAAAGAGATGAGCTACGCTGACCTTTTGAGCCGTCTAGCTCAGAAGAGTCGGAACTTTGACGCACCGCCCCTTCATGATGGGGTCATGGAGTCATGACTTCATGGAGTCATGTCTTCATAGAGTTATGACTTTATGGAGTCATGACTTCATGACCTTATGGAGGCGGCTGCCGGAGGTGAACATTGACTAAAGAAGTGTCTTTGTTAACCAAAAAGGATCGAGCTTTTTCTCGCGTGCTGCGTTGAATCTTGCATGCACTGGCCACCTAAGAATCTTTCAGAGGTTTTCATGCCTTAGTACTGTCGCCGTGACGAGTTTTCTGTTTACAATGGTCGTATTTTGTGATGCAGCTGTGTCATTGCACCTCCAATTCTTCGGGAAGGAGTGTTGGACTTACTGCACAGCGGTCATCCGGAGGTTGTGAGGATGAAGGGCTTTACGAGGGGTTATGTCTGGTGGCCCGTTCTTGACCAAGACATAGAGTGCCGGGTGCACTGCCGTGTTCCGTATGCCGAGTCCTGAAGCACGCCAGTCCACGTCCCCGTTCACACGTGGGAATTTACATCAAGACATTGAGTTCTGCGAGTCAAGTCCACCTGTTTTTCGACTTTGGTCACTGCAATTCGCACTTTTTTTGTGACGCGTGGACTGCCGGACGTGATAATCTCAGACAACGGTACCGCCTTCTCTGTGTGCATTTTTAAACATTTCCTCCGTCGGAATGGCATCCGTTCAGTCCGTGTGACACCCTGTCCCCCATCTTCGAATGGCTAAGCCGATAGGATGGTACTGGAGACGTCTAAATCACTAAAGAAAGAAAAGGACTGCTCCGTTCGTCTGGCCAGGGCCCAGGTTCTTGTTTGAGCAACACCTTCCTCCCACAATCTCTACTGGGAAGAGCCCTGCCAAGCCTTTGTTCGGACGGGAAACCCGATCGGCCTTGGATCAGCTACACCGGAATCAACAGTCGACATTGACACAACGCCAGGGGGCATCTTTTTGGATCGACGGTCGGAAAATTGTACGCCATTTCGTGCAGGGAAACTCCGTGTTTGCAATGAATTTCAGCATGAGCGGAAACCGCTGGCTGCCAGGGGAGATATTATGGCAGTTTGGGACCTCTCTCTTGCCAGATACAGCTCGAAGATAGGACGTGTTTGGCAGCAACATGTTGATCGCATCCGAAGCAGGACATGCGACATGCCAGATTCCAGACTTTACAACAGTGTTGTATCTAACGCGTTGCAAGTGACGACGTTACTGGTAACGCGTTAGCGTTTTGACTAACGTACTAGCGTACTCGTTAGAATCCCAAATGACTAACTAGTAAAGTATTGTCGTTATTATTTTGCGGTATCTCCTATCAAATTACGTTGCCCGTTACTCGTTACTTTTAATTAAAAATGGCCGCATGATTGTTTGAAAACAAAATAATTTTTATTCTGTACACGACATAAAAGTGGCAAAGAAACCCCAACAAAGCTATGTGTAAGCGGCGTCATTTCAAACTCTTTCGGAAGACACGTTTAACGTTCCCACGACCGGACCCAAAATGCGCGAGATTATCACTGCGCGGAACCCCTAAGAGTCCTTGGTGCAGTCTTTGTATGCGGAGCGGATTTAAGCTCACTTGGACAATGCAGGGAAAACAGGGGTACCCATCTTGCATCCTGGCGCATAGAAATGCGCGTCCGTTTTCTTCGTTTTCGTTGATTAGCGACAAGCCTCCAAGTCGAACCTATGAATAATCACAATGTCAACCACTTGACATTCACGAAAACAAATTGCGAAAGCGACCATAGACACCACAGAAACCATGCTAGAACGTACGCGATACGATATGCCATGTTACAGTAGCCATGTCCTCCGGATTTCAACGACAGCACCACTCGCGGCCGTCTACATATTTGGCTTCACACGGCCGATGAGGCGCCGCCGACGCTTTTTCCACTACCCCTATATTCCAATTCACTGTACCTATATACTCCGTTCACTAGTTCTTAAGTTGAGAATAGAAGCTCCGCCTTCAGCGCAAGCTTTCTGCCCTTGCCAACACAAGTGTGAACGCGCAGACAGGCGCAACCAAAGCACTGCGGAAGCCAACGAGCTCGTTCTGGTTTCTTCGAGGAGGCGTGGTCCCGCATGAGTACGTAAAGGTACGTCCGCAGCTGCTCTCGTGCCCCGCGAGCTCGTGCACATCACTACAGTACCATAGCCTTCTCTATACTCACAAAGCCTGGCAGTTCAACGACGGAGCCATGGAGTGCCCGGTCGCGGATTTGAAGCGCGAAGATATGGTAGCGCAGAGCATCAAAGAGCCATATTTCTCGGGGAACCTGAACGTCAGCGCACAGCTTTTGCAGCGGCGAGGACCCGAAACACCCTTGTTCGCTCGGGAGAAGTGTGTTTCGATGTCTCGCCGCAGCGGGGCGTAGTCACGTGGCTCTCCTCTGATCCGTTGTGTGCCACTCTACCTTTTCCATTTAGGCGGCCGCTTCTCGTGGCGATCTGCCAGGCTTTGTCAGTATATAGGAGTCTATGGCAGTACACAACGACGACGGTGTTCACACTGTCGTCGATCACGCTCGAAGCTGGATCTGGAAAGTATGAGAGCGGCGTTGTTTGCTCCTCTTAAGGCCCCTACGCACAGCTGCGTCTGAGAGCGTTTGAGTGTGTTCGACTGCGTGGCGTCGAAAAACGAAACCGAGTCACTGGCATATCTGGGCTTCGTATGAAGCGTGGAATCCAATTCAAGGAATTACTTGGCACGCGACATACGAAGCATGGATGTCCTGGTTTCTCGCAGCCGCAACGCAGTCAAACGCTCTCAAACGCTGTCAAACGCTCTCAAACGCAACTGTGCGTAGGGGCCTTCACCGTCGCACTTGCGATTTCGCAAGTCGGGCGGTGAGCACCGCAGCTTTGTCCTGTCTTGTTTGTTATTTTCTTTGTCCCTGTTTTTTTAAAGCTGTATCTCATGAACCACGTTGTATTGCATCTTCAAAGGGGCGATGCAGCGATTTTTTTTTTTTTTTTACTTTGCGCAAATACCGCTTAGAACGAATCCCTGACGTTTATGACCTATGAAACACGCGTTCGTTTTCCGACCACACGCAATTTGCGGCAAGATGTTTTGGTGGCGCCTTTCTATATGGTTCCCTCTCGTGACGTCATTACCTCGCGAACAACAAGTTCGATGGTGTTTGTACAATCAGCATAATGGAAGCTTCAAATCATTGCGCTCTCAAAGCAACACTGCCAACATCGTCAAAAATGAAGTTCTTACATTACTCTTATTTCTGTCGATGAGAAATCCTTTGCTGACGTCATAGTCAGCACTCGGCCAATCGTGGAAGGCCGACCACAGCAACGCTTTCGATCGCTTACGCCGCCAACAGAAGTCGCAGGAAATATTAAAGAAAAACAAGCAGCGTTCACCCCCTCCACTCGCAGCCAGAACAAGCGGCCACGTGATCTGGAGCCGATTATATGCCTTTAGTGTTGATCATATATTCACGCGCTGGGGTTGGTAAGGAACAGGACACGCGCTGAGTTCCAGACATTGTTAGTGTTCGGCTATTGTCGTCATTGCCGCGACTGGACGGGCCACTATCCGAATGCTTGTCGAGCTATCGATTATCACGAGCCCAAATCGAGTGATCACGCAATGCTCGGGCCCAATCTATATCTATGAGCCGCACTCAAATATCGCCACTAAAATACTGCAACCCCCCCCCCCCCCCCCCCCAGCTACGTCATCAAGTTTTACGAAGGAGAGATTGAAAGCAAACGCTCGCGCTTGTCCTTGAAATTACACCGCGACAAAGGAGTTTCTTGGTCAGTATTGTTGCGTGCCATCTTGAATGTCGTCACTTCTGGTATGCGGTAAAACATTGTTTTGATCGCTCCACGCCGCTGGAAGGTGGTGACGAAAAATGCGTTATTGTCACGTACATTCTTGTTTTGCCTCACGTATATTTTTTCGCATATTTCAGGTTGAAATGTTTTATTATTTTTTCGTCCCGCATACCAGATACTGAACCCACGTGACTGAGAACGACAGGAAACAGAAAACGTCTATACTTGGGTCCCAGTATAGTGCCAGTAAGCTCGTGGAAAGCGAAAAAAAAACATTCCAAGCGAATATTGTTGCATGGCCCCTTTAACAAACCGCGTTCGCAACCGCTTTTCGGACGCGGTTCAGTCGCCAGTGTGAATGCGGCGTAAAGGCTGGTTCACACATTGGTGTCGGTTGCGTTCACAGCAACCGAAATGACAGCGATGACAAAGTCACCGAGTCAAGTGACAGCGTCAAGCGATACAAGAGGTGTAGCCTCGCAAACCAATTGTGACTCACGGTTGTTCGGTTGTTCGGGTCGTTTCTGCCGTTTTGGTTGTTGTGAATGCAGCCGTTGCAAACGTGTGAACCAGTCTTGATGGCGCATCGCTCTAAACCCACACAGTTTTCGGTCCCGATCTGAGCAGTTTTTATTTATTTATTATTTATTTATTTATTTATCAATACTACTAATCCTCATTGGAGGCTTTTTGTAGGGTGGTAGAAAACACAGATGCATAATCATAGTGCAGAAAAAACAGTTATACAGAGGATAAAAAACATACGAAACAAACTGAGTGGATGAGACATGGTATTTTCACATCATGAGCGCTTCGACATCATCCATGAACTGTTTTAGCGAGCTAGCGCAGACAACGTGTCCGGGCAAACTGTTCCATTCCTGTACTGCTAGCGGAAAAAAAAATGAAAATTGAAAGCAATTATTTTTAGGTTGGAACTCCCCGAATAATTTCCCATGGTATGAACGGGTTTCTCTTCCATCGTGGGGAATACGGTACTTAGATTTTTCTATTTTAGTCAAGTTATTGGCTATTTGGTAAATTAGCTTTAATCTCGCGAGCTTAGCTCTTTTTCCTAATGGCTGCACGCCGAGCACTCTACACAGCTCAGATGGTGAATCACGCGTGCCAAACTTAGTAATAAACCTTACAGCGAGCCTCTGCACTTTGTCTAATTGTTGTATGTTAGTTTTTGTGAAGGGGAACCAAACAGGGCTGGCATATTCAAGCACAGGCCGAATAAGTGTCCTGTAGGCCAACAGTTTGGTATCGCGGGAAGCGTATTTCAGTCGCCTTCTTATGCACCACAATTTCGTTAGCGATTTTTTGGTCACTGCGTCTATGTGGATGCCCCAGTCCAGATCAGTCGTGAACAGGACACCCAGGTACTTGGAACTCGTGGACGTTTTGTATGGTGTTTCCGTTGATCTTATAGTTTTGGTATGACGGCACTTGAGACACTAGATTTGCCATTGGATTTAGTCTTCTTGAAGTTTTTGCGAGCGAAATTTTGAAGTTAGCGAATGTTAGGTAAGCAGTTCGGCAGTTTATGCTTCACTCGTGTCTTGAAATCAGCCGCTGCCGATAATGTTATCTCGTATGCAGCGTATCTTTATTTCGATAGCTTCGTCTTTTTTTTTTTTTAGGACCGATTTTGGTCTAAAAACAGGACCAAAGCGGCTTGTATATACGAGGGGCGTTTATAAAGATCCTATTATTGACAGAAAAGCGAAAATAACATCGCCAATATTCGCTTGCGGGGCAAGCCCACATCCATGTAGTCTCGGCACGAACAAAATGTTCCTCGCGGAATGTCTAATGCTTTTCATACGCACAACTATTTGCACACGATGAAGTTCACCAGCCGCTGAGTGTTGAAAGGAATCTGCAGCCGGAATTTCGCAACCTTGAGCCGACCCTGGCAACTTCTCTATTCGCCTGATCACTGTAAATGAGTGTTGGGTGTACTATTACGATCCCGAGACGAAATATCGAAGCAAACAGTAAAAGCGTGCAGATTCACCGCGGCCAAAAAACAAAAAAAAAAAAGGTTGTTTAGAGACGCTGCCGTTATCGGGAAGGGTGATGGGAGAGGCATCCGGTGAAGTTATTAAAGCACTACCGCGTACGCAGCACCCTTCTAACACGCGTTGTATATTGGACTGCGTGGGCGGTGCTTTTGCAGGTTTAGGTGCGTCACTGTTAGGTAGTAATTCTTGTTGCACAGCGCCGCATATCTGGTTTAGCTGCGCAGCCTCGAAGATATATGACGAAGGCGAGTTAAAGTAAACTTTCTCTTTTCAGTACCTGCAGGCTGCCGAGTTAGCTGCGACGCGCGGTTCCAAGTACGTCGGCATTGAGGAAGTTCTCTTTCTCATGCGAAAGGACAAGGTGAGAGTTCCTTTATATTTGTGTCTTGACCTTTCGGACTCACGTATGGTTCGCAAGTACGGTGCACCTTCCCACCCGGTCTTTGTCAAATCATTTATTGGAGGTTGCGGGATTATTTGTTTTTGTTTTTGGTTACCTCCCAGTGCTGCGTGGCGGGTCTAAAGAAAAGTTGGAACAATGATTCCGCGCTTTATATACCTCCTTTCTGAGGACATATAATAAACATCGTGCAGAAAACTGGAATATATATTAGACTTTCTTCCGTACCTTCTGTACGCGTTCAGGCAGGTCATATGTAAAGACTGGAACACATGCGGGAAAAGTTAACGGAGTATCCGACAAAAATTGACATTCAAAAATAAATCCATGGCATTTGTTTTAGCGAGCAAGGCGTACGTAGTTATTGTATAAAATATGCGATTTTTTGTTCGTCGCTCGAGGATTAGGAACTATATGCACGTGCGTGCGTGAGTGCGTGCGTGCGTGCGTACACAAGTTCCAACACCCGCACGTTATTCACTGGTGTTCGTTTAATGCAGAAACGTGCAATAAAAAAAAATAACATAACATTTTTTTTTTTATCATAGTCAGAGGCATGTCCAATCTTGCGGTAATATCGACAACAAATAGTGGGACGATCCGGAAATCACAAAACGTAATCGTATATATGTATAAAAAAAGAAAAAAAAAAAGAAACCAAATTTGGACAGGGGTTAAGCTGCTTTCGGGAACCTTTTAACCGTCTGAGTGAAGTGGTGTCTTGCCCCGTGCGCACCATTGGGCGCGGTGGAGTGACTCGCTAAGTGTGACTCTGTCCTCTAAGCGCAGCCAGCCATTTGGATGCACGCGTTGCTGGTGTGTCTTGATCCCTCATTGCCCTCGCTAAATGCCCCTTCGCGAGCGATGGCGCGTGGCGCTCCTCTGGCAACAAGCCCCGCTTGTCGCTGTCGCTATCCCACCCCCAACCCGGCCGGGCTGTTTACTTTAGCACGGACGCGACTTGGCTGCATGCAAAGTGCGTTCGCGCATTACGAGAAGAACTAAGCGCCAGCCTCCCTAAAAAGGCGAAAAAAAAAAGAATAATTCAAAATTAGTTATTTTGGATTGGGCCTTTGTTTTCTTCTTACTTCGTTGTCTTTTGCTTGTGTTGTTTGGTTTCGCCTTCTATGTCCCTCTTAGTTTCTCTTTTTTTTTTTTAACTCGGCGTTTTCTGAAAGTGTAATTTCTTCTACCCTTTGAGTGGGCATGCTATACTGGCCAGTGATAAATCGCGCCATCTACAGTTGAGTAATCCGTAACTCGGGATTTTGTTGAAGGAAAGCTAAACTCGACGGGCGCGAAACACGTGACTCTTTTTATTTGTTTTTGGAATGGTCGATTGCTTGTTTACTGCCGTGCACTGAGCGGCAATGTCGCTTTCTTTGGATTGTATCTCTAAGGAGTATTCATGGGCCAAGTCCTCCTGCGTAAGCTAGTGCCGCCTATGAGGGGGCACTAACTTAAGCAGGTCCTAGCTCAGCCCAGCGTGCGATCTCTCCAGCCCAGCACGCGCATGTTCGTCGCTTTGGAAAGCGAGCAAATCACGCGCCGTACGCACGAACACAGATAATGGAACTCGCCAGGAGCTCTTTCTGGTTACATTTTCAGTGTTTGTGCGTATGGTGCGCGTGATTTGCTCGCTTTCCGAAGCGACGAACATGCGCGTGCTGGGCTGAGGACGTGTAAATATTTGAATGGTGTATAGACGATTGCAAACAGGGCATCTGGCGGCCGCCATGCTCTTCCTCGTGTGAGCAAGCACGTGGAATTCCAGGCCTGCCAAGGCTATCTTCACGTGCATGCTGCGCGTGCTTGCACGGATGGGGCACCAGCCGGGACGCCACGCTTGCAAACGTCTATATACTCCAGAGGCCCTAAACTCGTCATACACAAAGTTGGAGCCGAAGTTAACGGAGCGCACCGATTGGACAATCACGACGATGACTTGGCGCTTTTGTCGCCAACGTCCAATCGGGGCGCTCCGCGAACGTTCGGCTCCGACTTTGTGTTTGACGAGTTTAGGGCCCCTGCTCCCGTCCCCTTGCCCTTTGACCTTCCACCCTGCGTGCACGTGGGCGATCGTCGCTGGAGCTGGTCGCGAGCTCCTAGCGTCTTTTGATAACATCACTCGCATCGCTGCTGCGATCAGTGTCGAAGACGGCACCGTCTTGAAACCTCGAAACGTAAAAGGTGAACGTGGTGGCCGAAGTGCGACACGCCGAGAGGGTCTGCGAGTGCGTGCAAGCGGACGCCGCGCGTTGGGCGGGTGACGTCATGACGTCACCGGCCCAACAAACAAAGCGCAAGGCAGCATGCATTTTCAAATGGGCAGAACCAATACCACCTAGAACACAAGGCCTGCGCGTTTCCTCCTCTAAACGTCATCACTAGTAGATCCCCTCAGCGCCCCCTAGCTAGCCCGGATGAGCACCGTCGTCTGCTACATCATCTGCGACATCATCTGCTCCATCGCCTGCTTCAGTGGTTTGTGTAGCAGATAATGAAACAGATGCTCACGCCGAGTGTCTGTTGCTATAGCATACGATGAAGTTAAGGCTGGTTCACACACTTGCAACGATTACGTTCGCATGCAACCGAAACGACCGTAACGACAAAAACACCGCAACAATCGTGGCTCATGGATTGCTTCGCGAAGCTACCCCTTGCATCACTTGCCATGCTGTGTTCGTCGAACGCTTGTCCCGGTGACTTTGTCGTAACGGTCGTTTCGGTTGCATGCGAACGCAACCAACGCAGATGTGTGAACCAGCCTTTAGACGTTCACGTGGAGCGTCAAATGCATGAGTGAAAATGCCTTACTGCTGTGCGAAGGGCTGCAAAGACCTTCGCTGGACGCTGGCACTGGACGCCATTTTCGAGGGCGCTGTTTATACTCCGGGTCGCTGCTTTGAAGCGTTCTTCCGCGGCACGAGCGAGCGCGCTAGAAATGCTCGTCTCAAAGCAAGGAGCGCGTGCTAGCTCGCGCTTGTGGCCCAGGGAGTGTTCGCGTGCGCGTTGCAAATGAACTGGAAGCTCGCAATCAGCTCGCGCTCAGCAGTCACGCACACAGCTGTGGCCGCAGGTGAATGCGACGTAGTTGCGACGCGGCCCATACTCTCGTCAAGCTTCAGCCTGTTTGCCGCTTGGGGCGGGTCGGGGATCTACTAACGAAACGTCATGCGCAGGCCTTGTATTCTAGGTGGTATTGGCAGAACCGAGGGTCCCATATAAATCGATTTATCGTGCACGAAGATACCGCGCCATTTTCAAAACAAATTTAGCAGGATTATTAACTCATATTTTATTTTTGGCGTGTTCTAACCCCTTTGAATGCAAAACAGTTAGTTAAGGGTTGGAGGGAATGAAACTTGATGTGCGATGGACTCTAACAGCACAGAAGGTGGAAGCCACAGAAGACATTGCCTTTTCGTTGGGCAGTCCCTCAGCATAGAATCTTAGCATCCGCCCAATCCGCACTAAGCGCCCACCCGCAAAATTTGAAGCACCTAAAAAAATATGCACAGTACATACTGTATATATGTAAAATTGATGACCTCACATGCGCCCATCTCCTATATTTTCGCGATTATCTTCGAAGTTAGAGTGGGCGCTTGCTCGGTATTTTACGGTATGCACATGTTTCAAAAGTTTATGTTGCTGCTCCAAAAGGTGCTCTAAAATTACTTGGACCAATTGAATCACTGTAAATGAGAGAAAAAAAAAAAGCCCTTGAATATGTAAGTAACCTGTCATCGTAGTTTTGTGAGGCCATTCAACGACTCAATTCCCTTAAAATTTCATTTGGAAGTTCCAAATCGGCTTCAGCCTCAATTTGCATTGGCATATCAGTCTGGATATCCGCTCCAACGTTTGACCGATTAAATTTCCGATATTGAACCAATCACAGTCCGGGGTTACCTCCATTATTATTCCAATAATGGCATTCCAGTTTATTCAATTATAATACCAATGTCTCTAACCATTATTATGCAAATAGTTCCATTATTGGATCCTTATAATACTCCAGGATTTCTGATATTGGTGTCCAGTGCTAGGCCAAGATTTTCGATATTGGTATTGAATGATACGCTAGGATTTCCGATATTGTTCTCCAATATTATGCCACAATTTCCGATATTGGTATCCAGTGATATGCCATTTTAGTTCAATAATGTTAACCAATTATATTCCGGCTTTTCCAATATTGTAATCCAATCACAAAGCAATTTCTCCAGTGTAGTTTTCCAGCTACATACCAGCCCCTCCCCCCCCCCCCCCCCCCCCCCCCCCCCCCCACACACACACACACAAAAAAAATGCCGAAGCTACACCCCCCCGGTGCATTGGGCCCGCTCGCTACCGTGCTCCCGCAGTCGGTCTTGCACAGGGCACGGAGCACAGGGGGAGCGCGGACTTTCTCCAAATTATACGCTTTCGGGAGGAACGTTTGTGGGGTAGAAAATGCTCAAATAAATACAGTAGTCAATATTTCTTAATTCATGCTTATTTGATGGGAAGCGGAACTTGATCTCAGATATATAGAGAACGGATATTTCGAACCATTTGTGGGGTGACGGCCGATGGCGATTTCAAGGCAAAGTATAACAAACTATTCTCACTGAAATACATAGGTAAATCAAACTAAAGTGGACATAATAAAACGCACAAATGGTGATAATATAAAACAATGTCAGTGGTGTAAGTAATATTAAACTAATTGTAAAAACAATTGCACTGTAAGCAACGGTTGGCCTTGCGCTCAGGCACACCTTGTGTACTGATCAGATTTAGTACTTGCTTTCGACTAGAAATTACCGCGAATAAAAACGTAACTGTGAATATAGTTATTTCAGAAAGCAATTTACAGGATCTCTTGATCATTTCATTTATGCCAAGCGCCTACATATTAGGATGCAGCCGCCTGCGTTCACGACAAAGAATATCCAAGATGTCCACCGCTTGAAATTTAATGTCGAGGACGCTCTCAGGTATGTTTTCAACCGGGAGGCACTCACTTGATCGAATGACGTTTGAGCGAACGCCCACGTTTCACCGGATGACACTTTAGCAAATAGTCGGACGCCGCGAAGCGGCGTTTTCGGGTGGGCCAAATGGGTTCACATTTTTTTTAATGAGCCGACGCAGACTGTAGCCGCGAAGCGGCGTAAGCGCAGCGCGGCGGATGGGTTAACGCGCGCCCCCGTTATTCGCTAAAACGTCAATTCGCTCAAATGTCGCTGTTCGCTAAAATGTCATTCGCTCATGTGATATGGACCCGTTTTCAACCGTCGTAGTGAACTGAACGAGCGCTCAGCTTCTGCCGTTGTTACGCGCAGAGCCGCTAGGACCTTGAGGAGACGATGGACGTTTGGGAATAGGGCGTCCGGACAGAAGGCGACCGCCTGTAGCGCAGACGTGACGGGCGTTTCATGTTTTCCCCTTTCATTGGACGCCTAAAATTTCCCTATTTTTTTTTTTGGCGATGTTTCCCTCACTTTGTGAAATTTCCCTCCATCGAGACGCCCGTCTCGATGGTCGCTCATGGATGCGATTAAGCCCGTCTTGCTTTCCGCTTTGCATGTCGAGGTGGCATCCGATGCAATTCGTTATTAGAGTAATCTTTTCGTTGCACGGAACATCAGAAACTCCGAAGAGCCTTTATATTCTCACTACGCTTAGGTACAAGGGTATTCACATTCTTTTCCACGTTCGGCGTGTAGTTTGCGTGTTTGTGTGTGGTGTGTGATGTCATTTCTTTGAGTGACGGAACGACGAATTCGGACTGACGACTTCTCATCACCCCGAGGATATGCCGCTGCTGCCTTTGGACCACACTGCAAGTTAAAGCGGCCTAGCGAAAAGAAGACTCGCTTTCCTTCGGCATCTTGTTTTGTAGCACAAATTTGCTAAACCTTTAATAGATAATAGATTTTGGTTTTGTGATTGTTCAGAATTACCCTCACCCTATATATGGACCCCTAATGTTTGTGCAATCACAGTTGCTCTGACTTTCAGCGTCGAGATTTTTTTTGGTTTGCCGCTTAAATTAAGCTTCTGAGCTTATGTAGGAAAGTTCATGTGTCAGCACACCGTCAAGCTGGTTGTACAAAAAAGCCCCAGAAGTTTGTTACTTGCATTGAGGTGGTAGTTTATTCTATTCCACTCTCATGTGGTAGAGAATATACAGGACAAACCGGCAGGTGTTTAAGCGATCGCATAAGAGAGCACTTCTATAACACCCACAGTGTCGTTTCGGGACACCTGGGCATACACTGTAGGGATTGTGGATGCGTTCCGAATTTCGAAAAATGTCCTTGCTCATCATAATTCTTAGGTAAAGTTTTCTACTGTTTAGGACCAACGGTCTTCCAAAATTTTTTGGGGTTAGTTTTTTAATAAATTTAGGAGGTCACTTATGTAATAATTATTTTTTGCCTTTCTAATTTCAGATTTGTACTTTTTGTAGCACTCAGTATATTTTGACCAGTCCGTACCTAACGACTTAAAGGGGCTATGCAACAATTTTTTTACTTTGCGCAAATACCGCTTAGAACGGATCCCTGACGTTAATGACCTATGAAACACGCCTTCGTTTTTCACCCGACGCATTAGAAGTCCCAGAAAAAAATTAAAAAACAACGAGCAGCGTTCACGCCCTCAACTCGCAGCCAGAACAAGCGGCCACGTGATCTGGAGCCGATTATATGCCGCCAATGTTGATCATAGCCACGCGCTGGGGTTGGCAAAGCACAGGACACGCGCTGAGTTCCAGACATTGTTATGGCTCGGCTATTGTCGTCGTTGCAGCGATTGGACACGGGCCACTACTCGAATGCTTCTCGAGCTATCAATTATCACGAGCCTAAATCGAGTGCCCACGCAATGCTCGGGTCCAATCTATGAACCGCATTCAAATATCGTCATACGGGTGTACTGCGATCCCCGCGTTACGTCATCGAATTTTGCAAGGGAGAGATTGAATGAAAATGATCGCTTTTGTCCTTGAAATTACACCGCAACAAAGAAGTTTCTTGGCCAGTGGCATTGCATGCGAGTATCCTTGAGTCCCACTAGTGCCAGTAAGCTCGTGTAAAGTGAAAAACATTCCAATTGAATATCGTTGCACAGCTCCTTTAACTTTGCTCTAGAAAACAGACATTTAAACTTCGGGGTTTTCACAATGCGCAGAAAAGCAATGCTTGCAGAGTTCAAGCGGTCTCTCCACAGCGCAGTGGAACAAGTCAAACGAACAGATTGCACTATTACCACAGGCCCGGTAGCGCGTCTTCTAACCGGACGTAAACTGAACTCTCCAATCGCAGCTTTAAAAAATGCAACACAATAAAAAATAGCGTGAACCAGAACGGGGGACACTCATAGTTACACAAAGAAAAATAGACGGGTGGGTTATTATTGGTAAGAACCTTAGATATTGGGGTTTCTGGTTTGAAACTCCCAGTGTTCTGACTGTTCTGGTTCTGTATTCTGTTATTTTACTGTATGATCATATCTCCCGGGCTTCACAATACAGCTGTCTTTGTGGGATTTGTACTTCTGAAGACCTACGAAGGATGGGTCATTGTTGTACAAATTTTCATCCTTCCGAAGCTTTTTTTTAATTTTTTTTATTCAAGTGACATAATGTAGTGATGGGCCGAACTTTTTCCCAATCAAAAGTTCGGCGCCGAATCTTGGGATTTGGCAAGACCGAACTTTTGCCGAACTTTTCTAAAGGATGGATGGATGGGTGGATGTTACTGGCTATACCCCTTGTAGCGGGCGGTAGCTTGCGCCACCTGAGCCTAAGTCTAAGAAAGACAAACATTTGATTTCTCGCGCCCTTCTAAGCCAATTTTCTACCCCCTAACTATCACCGGGTAGTGTGGGATATCACCAGGATGACCTTTGGGGGATCGGGCAAAAAAACTAAAAACATCACCCCCGCCTCTTCCCTCTGGCGAGAGAGTTGCCAATTTTCCTCTGGTCAGACCTTGTCGGCGTTACCCCTGCACCGGACCCACTGGGGGACACGGTTGAGATTTTGGGCTGGAGCCACGCGGGAGTCCCAATTTTCCTCTGTCCCGCCTGTCCCCAGCTGTGCTACCTAGTTCTGCATCATTCAATTTTCCCTAGATAATTTCCGCCAATCTTCTAATCGCCTCTTTGTGACTGTAATCCTCTTCTCCTCCGTCCCTCCATCGTCGCCAGCAAACCTCAGGGCCCCGGCCAGATCTGTTACCCCTTCATGGAGGGCAGGACGAAGCCCCGTGCACTTTAATACCAAGTGCTCAAGTGTCTCACTCTCATTATGGCAGGCAGCACATAATCTGTCTATCTCCTGACATTTAGCCCTATACGTCCTCGTCCTCAAAGCTCCCGTTCTCGCCTCGAACAGCAAAGAACTTCCTAGTGAATCGTCAAACACATTTTCCTTTCTTATGTCCTGCTTTCGTGACCTGTACACTGTTAGAGCTGATTTATCCTGCATTCTTCCCTCCCACATTTTCCTCTCTGCCTCTTTCACCCCCTTTTTCACTGAAGTAGTCTGTTCAGCCCCATCACCAGTGTGTAGGTATTTAAATGTAAGCTTTCGGGTTCGGTTTGTCCATTTTGTGTTTAAACTTTTCATGTATAAATACTTGAATACCTTCCGTGCCCACCGCGTATCATCCATTTCGGTCAACCTTTGTTCAAATTTCAACTTACTAACTGCCTCCCTGCTCTCAAAAGACGACTATCCTATGACCCCCTGTACTCCCTCATTTGGTGTTTTTCCATGTTCTCCCAGTGCCAACCTGCCTACGCTTCTTTGTCGAATTTCCAATCCTGATTGAACCTCCGATTTCATGCACAGCACTGCATTGCCAAAAGACAGCCCTGGCACCATCACTCCTTTCCATATACCTCTGACCACTTCATATCTATTATAGTTCCATAGCGCCTTGAGCTTCTTAATTGATGAATTTCTTTTCCCCTTTCTAATTATATTCTCCTCATGTTCCTCTAGATATTTCGTTCCCTCATTGAGCCAGACTCCCAGATATTTGTATTTCCCTACTTGGTCTATTTCAATGTCTTGTATCCTCAGGGGTTCCCACTTTTCGTCGTTAAACACCATTACTCCAGACTTCTCACTACTAAAACTCATGCCCAATGTGTCCCCTTCCTCTCCACATATTCTAGCTAGTTCCTGTAACGTATCCTGGTTATCTGCCATAAGTACTATGTCGTCTGCATACATCAGTCCTGGTATTACCTGTGCTACATTTCTCCCTCCTTCCATATAACTCACATCAAAACCTAAGTTGCTCTGCTCTAATTTCTTTTCCATTTCCCTGAGATATATCATGAAAAGCAGAGGTGACAGTGGACAGCCCTGCCTGAGCTGATTCGGCCTGACCTGATTCGGCAAAAATACATTGTTACCAGACTTAACGTTGATATTTAGTTTTTCCTGGCGAAAGAAGGTTTTATTACTAAATAAGGTGATATTCTACAAGATATTTGTATCGGTGACGTTTTTGTGCATTTACTGGCAATTTTACAGTAACTTCTTGCAGAAGTGGCGACACAACGAGGTTGGGTAGTAGCGAGCGTGGCGCAGTCACGCGTTAATAGCGAGTTCGTTTCACACGCACTGGCACGGTTCGAGTTTTCTCCTAGAATGCATCGCACTTTCGGAGTGTCGCACGGAGAACTGGCCCCAAACAAACTTGCCAAATGCACCGAGTGCAGAAGACTGATGCTGTCGCCATCTATGTTGTAGAAAGAGTACCGACTTCAAACCGAAACTAGCGTCTTTCTGTTCGATGTGATGGGTGGCAATGCGAGAGTGCATTCGCTGCCAACGTTTATATATAAACGGTTGTGGCTACAACCTGTAGTTTATATATGCGATGACTTTAAACAAGTCGGCTGTCGTAGAGATATTTACAGACGGTGTAAATTTCCGCAACCGGCTTACTACAAAGCAGCTGGTTGTGATCTTTCAATTCTTATAACTGTTTATACTGGGGAAAACTGATGATGCTGTCCGCGCAGAAGCTTGATCCGTTTGAGTATGGTATTATGCGTGAACCACTAAAAGGGTACGGCTCAAAACTAGTCTGTTGAAATATCCAGCAAAACGTTTGGTGGGACACTCGATTTCGATCGTCGTTACAGGTGGATCAGATTTTAGCCTTGGTGAGGGCGTCGAGAACGAGAGCTTTCTCAAACAAAATACGATGGGGCAAGATAGCCGACGCAGGTAAATTTTAAACATGATGATGTTGCCCAAGTCTCGGGTAAAGTCACAATGTTTAGCTTTCTCGGATGCTTATTAGGCAGACACAGGTTCCTGCTGGGGTAGCTTTGTCGACAAATCTTCAATTTTTCACCCGCACACGAATGGTGATAAAGATATCGGGGGCCGCTGATGCGTTTGTTCTGAGTATTTCTTTACACACCGGTATACTTCAACGTCTGTACGGTAACGGAGCGACTAAGAACTTGCAAACAAAGCACGGGCTGTCAATTTGCTTCCTTCATGAAACACCAGACGCTCACAATTCAACCTCGCGCTTGATTCCGTTGCCCGCGGGACACGATTTCTAGCAAAAAATCTACTTTATTTTTTTTTTCGGTTCCGCTGTACGAATGACACATCGTAGCAGACGACCCCTTGTCATCTGCTCCCGCTCCTCTCCGGAGCGGGGCATGACGGGATTGCATTTGGGCGCACGCTCGATTTTCTCGGTGCTGCACGCACGCGTGGGGTGTCGGCGCTGAAACGAACTCGGAGGCAGAGCTCGGAGGGTGCAACAACTCGTGGAGTGCCGGCCGAAGCGAACTCGCTCCGCGCTGCGAGTAAGCACGCGTGGGCACGCGTGGGCACGAGTGCCGTGGAACGAACTCGCTATAAGAGAGTTTCGGTTTTGATGCATCATCAGCGCAAGCCTGCAAGTGTGTGGACGTTGTTAAAATGAAGGCAATACCACTACGTTCTTGCTTTCTTCGGGAGTCGCCGTTTCGTGCGCGAAAACTAATGCAACGGTTGCTCAGCCTTTACCAGAAGAGATAACAATATTATTATAAATATGCCTGTTTTTCGATTTAAGTCACTTGACGTCAGCTTTGCATGGAAGTGCGCGTCCCGTATTCGCAACGTCTCGTTTTTAACCCTTAAAATTCCGGTTTCAGGTGTTAAGACACACACGGACGTTTAGGAAGATGGGAAATGTCGGATGTGCAACGTCCAGCATTATAGTTGTGTGTTTACTTTTATGCAGATACGTGAAAATCGCGAAATAACTCTAACTGAAAAAGCGTTATTATTTTGTTGTTGCATACACTACTTGTGAGCCGAAAACAGGATTGTTATAACTGCGAGGAGTGCTTTAAAGTAATTGTCTGCCAATGTTTCAACTACCTCGTTGCATCACTGGGAAGGTCAAATGAAAATCACATTATCCAGAAGAGTAAAGCTATACGCACTCCGTAGTGCACTTCGGTCGGAAATGGCTATACGCACGTCGCGGAGAACTCATGCCATTTGGGTCACTTTTTCAAACGGCGCGTGTATCACTGGGGAGCAGCAGTCTTGGGCAGTAACTAGTTACTAGTAACGCGTTACCGGTAACTAGTTACTTTTTCCGGTAACTTTTACCTGTAACGCGTTACTCTTTAATACTGGTAACTTGTAACTGTAGCACTGTTACTTTTTTATTGGGTAACTGTAACTGTTCAGGCCGTTACAGTTACTTTTTTTTTTTACTATATAAATTGAACCCACTGCCGCAGACATGGAGAAATTGGCATCTTGAAGTATTTTTCTCCAAACTTCTCGCTGACAAAAAAAAAAAAAAAAAGCGTGGCTATGCTATAAACAAACAAAAAACAGCCTGGTTCAGCCCACGACCGAGGATGTACGACATTCGAGTCAGCACGAAACCGGGAGATAAAGGGAGCGGCGCCCGCGGTGGTAGGGGCGGCAAACAATGTCTGTTTCACCGACTGTGGTTCACTCTTCTCTCGTGCGTACCATCTGTGGGTGTTGGTGGTCGTGCAATTTCTCCGAGTATTCCGTCTGGGCTATGTCTGGGATATGTCCGTGCTGTCGTTTTTACTACCAGTCGTTCGCCGTTTCCTCATCCCTAATAGATTTCAAGAAAGCCGTCCCCGAATCGTGCAGAAAGCCGGCACTTGTTTAATTTATTATTTCTCTTCGAAGCCACTCTATTGAACAGGACTTCCACAGTTGGCGTTTCGGACATAGACGCCGGGGTGGTCGTCGCACACTCGTAAAGTACCTGAAGCTAATTGTCCCCTTTCCGCCTATATTCTTTGGAAGCTGCTTGACATGCTATGTTTAGGCCTGCTTCCGAGTAAATACTAGAATATAATTATGTGACCATCTCTGTCCTCATTCGTTTCAGAGTGAAAAATAAACCAAAACGTTCACTGACGCGGGCCAATGACAATTTTTAAAAACGGTTGATTTTAAGTTATAACAATTATTGCATATAAATTATGCACATCAAAATGCTGAAACGGCGAATGACGCAAAAAAAAAAATGTAACGAGAAAGTAACGGCGTTACTGTTTTCGCAGTAACTGTAACTGTAACACGTTACTTTTTGAAACCGGTAACTGTAACTGTAACAGAGTTACTTTTTCTCTCTAGGTAATTGTAACTGTAACACTGTTACTTTTTACTGGTAACGTGCCCATGACTGGGGAGCAGCCCCCCGCCTGCGTTCACGCCGCTTTGCGGCGACAGTGTGCGGCTGCTAATTACAAAACTTAACCAGTACACGCCACTTCGCGGCGTCCAGCCGGCAACCCAAAAGCCCCGCTGTCCCCGATCGCACCTCCGGAAGGGGAGTCCCATACCATTTAGGTCTGCAAAATTTCGTCGACAAAATTCTTTTTTTTTTTTGTTTTTTTGTTTTTCAGTGTTTATCGTAAAAAGAAGAAAAGAAATGTAAATATCGCCAAATGCCTCGACAAAACAAAATGTTTGAAAAAAAAAAAAAAGAAAAAAGTAGGCCCACCGCGGATCTAACCCGCGACCACTTGCGTATGAAGCCGACACCTTACCACTATGCTATGCCACCGCTTCGAAAACTCGTTTCAAGCATTCGTTTTATACGAGTTTCGCGGAGTGCGTATAGCCATTTCCGACCGAAGTGCACTACGGAGTGCGTATAGCTTCAGTCTATCCAGAATGTACCGCATCATTTTTCACTTGCGAAAAGGATTGCGTAAATTACTGGTCGATCTTCTATTCTTGAGGCAGAAAATATTGAAGAGGACCACACTCGCTCACAAACGTGCAGTTACCGTGTTGCCTACATTACACCGCGCCGTAACCGCTGGTTGTACTACAATGCACGATGGTAACCGCACGACTGCAGGGCGTCCAGTTGCAATCCATGGCCCTGCGTCGCGTTCTCGCGTGTGCGCAGACATTTTCCGAATTTTTGCCGAATCTTTGCCGAACTTTCCTTCAAAAGTTCGGCATTTGCTGAACTCTGCCAAATCTGAAGTTCGGCAGATTCGATCCATCACTAACATAATTGACTCTGTAAGTGTGACGTCATGGGTCCAAACAAACCGGTGCTAGGGTCGTTGTTATGGACAAATACATGTGGCTAGGTTTCGCTACGAAAACCCCACCGTTCAAAAATCAGGAGTTAGACTTAGACTTCTAAAAATCACAGATATCGAGAGCTTGAATGTCATATATGTTTCGACAGAAGTGCGCTGGTAATCGCTTGTTTCTGAAATATTTACGACTGCAACTTCCGGTCCTCAAGATGCCTGCAGCAGACGACGAATGCAAGTAGTATGTCGTCTGCCACACGCCCGCCGGCTATTGCATTTGTTTGAAATATAATGAGTTTCAGACACTTATAAGAATTCATAGTGGGGTGCGATGCAAAATAGTGTTTATCGAAAGTCCGGGCGGCGTCGATCGAGATGATCATCTGCTAAAAGATTGCATTGCACCCATGATAAAAGCACTTCACGCGATCGGTTGAGGTCCCAAATTTTCTTTGCGGACTCGCGCTATGGGAGGGTGCTTCGGACCTGGTTGTAACCATCGCGTGGAGAAAAATTCTTGCAGTTCGATCAGCTTTCCGCAAGGCCCCAAAGCGTGAAAGAACTGGATAAAAGACATAAGGTGAGTTTATTACGGATTGTACTCGCATCGCGGGTTCGTTGAAGATCTTCACCAAAATAGCACATCCACGGAATTTGATATGTATACCAAGGGGAAAAAAAAGCAAAATACTATGAAATTGCGATAGACATGCAATTCTTTAATAACTTGACAACCTCAATAATAATAATAACAAACGACTTACCTCGACGGCGTACGATTTGTTTCTCATGCTGGCCTGCACTTCGCCGGTAATGCACTTCAGCTCGTCGTCGTAACTGATCTGCATGACGAGGTTTGATTTTACGACATTTTCACCCGTCTGAACTAAGCTAGGTTCTTCACAAAAAAAAAAAAAGAAAACGCACATTGCGGAGGCCTCTACGGCCATGGCGATGCGTTTTTTTCGCTCGCTGCAACAGGGGCCAGCAAATCTATCGTGTCGTCTGCTACCAAAGCAAAGCGGAGTGTAATACTTCAGAAATGGCTTTCCTCATTGCAATACGACACTGAGACGACAAGAACATCTTCATAATTAGATATCAAGAAGTTAGGTTGCTTACAAAAAATTATTTACTTGTAAGCAAAAATCTAAGCGCATGTGGAGTCTCCATGCATTAATCCATAGCAACGTCCCTAGCAACGGTTTGTTTGGACCCAGAAGCCATGTTGTGACGTAGTCACTCACGGAGTCAATGTACACAAAAAGTGGTGCATCTGAGGGTTGAAAAAAAGAATGTAACATGTTTTGTATGTCTATAAAGATTGTTAATAAAAAGCTTAAAAACATTGTTTTTAGTCTTGGCTATTTTGGGCTATATTTTTTTCGGCTTTGGCTATATTTAGGCTATACTCCCAGCCGTTTGGCGGTTTTTTTGGTGGGACCACCTGTCAACACTGGTGTTGGGCCTCGCGGCCTCGCTGACGCTATTTCGGCCAGTTTCGTGGCAAGCAGAGCGGTGTCTGTGTTTGTTGCATGTATAATCATAGCATTTCCCTAGTCGCGGTGGCTTCGCGGCACAATGGCGAACTCCAAACCTTAAAAGAAGTACAGGGTGTCACAAAAGAAAATTTGCACGGTCTTTTTTACCGCAAAAATAAACTAGGCATCGCCGAACGCTCATTCTCCGCCCAAAGGTAGAGCTAGAGGTCACAACCAGATGCCAAAGTTTCAGCCCGATCCGATAGCTTAATCAAAAGTTATAAGTGATTTTCTGAAAATTTCAATGGAAAATTCAGCCCATTTTTGCCCGTTTTCGGTTTCTGGTGCCATAGAGCCCGATGTGTTCGAAAACTCCCTTGGCCGCCATTTTCCCATTAAAATTTTCGGAAAATCACTTATAGCTTTCGAACAAGGTATCGGATCGGGCTGAAACTTTGGCATCTGGTTGTGACCTCTAGCGCTACCTTTGGGCGGAGAATGAGCATTCGGCGATGCCTAGTTTGTTTTTGCGGTAAAAAAGACCGTGTAAATTTTCTTTCGTGACACCCTGTACTTACAGGCGTTCCTGAAATCTTACACGTTGGGTTTCCCGTGCTTCGTGCCGTCCAAGAAGGGAGAGAAGTTTGAATTCTGTCGCACGTGCACGTGTGATGCAAGCGTTTCGCACGGTGGCAAGGCTGCCATTAAGCTGCACAACGCTTCCCGTAAACACCAGGGATAAGTGACTGCCTCTTACTACTCCCTCCCTCCCCTCCCTCCGTCTCCCCCCCCCCCCCCCCCCCTTCACGCGGCCGCGGGAGTTTTACGAATTTGAAAGTCCACAGGTTGGCAGGTATGGCAGTGCGCACACTCAGCTACATAAATAGTCCATAGACACTCAACACATCAGTTTCGACGGACGCTGGTGCTCTACATGAAATATGCGGCTCGTCCTCAAACACAGCTTCTCCAGTGTAACCTCCTCGCTCAAAAACAAGAGCGGTTCTTCGCCTCGGAGCTATACTCCTTTTCCTCTTACGATGGACCTCAACGGACGCTACTCCAACCACAGCCAATCCAAAGCCCAGAAGGTGTCCATGACCTTTCGGTTGCGTGGAGTCGCGCACGAAGCGTGAAGTCACGTGTCACTCGTGGAGTGCTGGATTGGCAAAGATGGCTCTTAGCGTGCTTTGCTTTACATTGTAGAGTGAAACCGAAGTTTTCTGTCTTTTCCATTCTGTAGTTTGCCTCATTTTCCTCTTTGACCTCCTTTTTTTGGGGACTTCGGAAACCTTTCCAAGCACCACAATGGCCCTTGCTCTAAAGCAGAAGATTGTTGTCACCTTGGAGCACCCTCCTGGAAACAAGCAGCATGGTGATTGCTTCCATGTTGAAAGAAGCGCACTATTAAGAAGTGTCGCTCTTTTTCCCCATCCTGTCAAGCAAAATAATATTTATGCAAAATAATTAACGAAAAATAAACCTCCCACAAGTGCGAATGTGCTCTGTCTGCGTTCTGCGGCCATACACGTGACAGGGGAGTTTGTTGCGAATTCCCGCATACTTGTCCCATTGTGGAACGCGAATTCGCCGTACGTGTGATCTGTGGTATCAGTTCTTGTTTCACATCGCATTTTAGTAACACCCCCCCCCCACACACACACACACACCTCACCTCACACACAATTGTTTATAGGATTATGCTGTCGCATCTCTAAACATGGCTTGGCCCATATTTTTCACCTTTTATCTCTTCATTTTAGGTGGGCATTCTTTTGGGACTTTATGGTTTATAAATATACCTAAGAGCCTGCTGGCATGCCTCCACCTATGATCTCATCTCTGGGGAAAGCGACAACTATTTTACGAAATTAAACAAGCATGTGGTGTTTTTTTTTGCATTTTTAGGGTGTTTGCATTTGCTGAGATCGCTTCTGCGCTACTCATTCATGCCATAATTGTAACAATAAAAGCAATAATTGGTTGTTTCATCTTTAAACTTTCTTGTAAATGACGTATGATGCAAATATACCTGCTGGCACGCTAACAGCAAACCAGCAGGAGGACAAGGAGAACAGTGGATATGTCCTGCTGATCGACACAAACTAAACTGTTCTGCTAGAACGCATACAGGCAATTGACTTTTGAGGAAAACCTTCCTTTTTATGGTCTTGCTAGTTTTTTCAGTCATTTTTCTGCATGAAACCCCTAAAAAAGTTTTTTTTTTGTTTGAGTCATGCTTGTTCTAGTATTGGCTTAAGCACGTATGTATGAGCAGAGGATGATATCATGAAGTTTTTAATATTCTGAATTTGTACTTTTATCAGATAGAGTAGATTTGTGTTCTGTTAATATGAGTATTGGAATGCATATTTATGATTTCTAAACCGGGTCTTGGAACATTTGTATTTCTTAATAATGAAAACTGTAGTCACTAAGTATCGGCCTCCATTTCATACCATATTATTGAGTCTTGAAATGGCTTTGTTTTCAGCAGACTTCTAGAACTTTTCATTTAGGTTGTTAAATGGACACAGTGTTTTGTTCTCATGAGGCTCAAGTTGTGCTTATTTTGTTCTATGCCTTCTATCGGAAGTTCATAAGAGGATAACCAACCCACTACATGGACAGTCCTCAATAGCTGCCATTCAGATAAACTGCAATTATGCTATTTGCTTTTGATGCTACGGGCTGCATTCTATTTAAGGAAAGGGTATGTTTGGAAATGGTTCTGGAACATCTCATGAAGATACTTTTCCATTGTGCTATTCTTGTATTTAGAAAAGCACATCTATAGTCCCACGTTTGACCTGGGTGACCAGCTCCAAGATTTCCTTATACCGCTACAAAACTAACTTTTATGGCTCCTGAGCTGCATCAAAACAGAACTTTTACTGCTTCAAAACTGCTCCAAAGGGGCATCTTCGCTGCTCCCAGACCTGCTACAAAAGGCTGAAGTTTGCTTGCACTCCTATTCCCTGGAAAGAGATACTTACCCTTCCAATTCTTTTGTTTTGTTTTTTTTTCAACCCTTACTTTGACATCTTAAGAAATAAACCACACTTTTATCGTTCCTCCAACAGGCCAAGCTGCACCGCCTGATCAACTACATGGAGGTGAAGTCCTTTCAGGGCACTTTGGCGACCAATGTTTCCGGGGAAGAGGACATTGCCACAGCAACTGCCTTTATTTCACCTGACACAGGTAAGAGACAGTGTGGCCAATTATTGCTTGCTGGTACTCCCAGAAAAATTTATGATATCTCTTCCAAACATTATGAATAATGGAAACTAGATTGAAAGTGGTGTCTTGCTGGTGGCCCAGCCTGAGATAGAATTGGTGCAAGCCAGCACATCGTTGTCTTTTATTTATGCTTGCAGTGGCATGTATATTGCAATCCATAACATACCTTCACCGCTGGTTTGCTATGGCTCACAGTGCGATGGTGACCTTCTTACTTTTGATGATCTTCTGAATGCTAGGCTGGCTTCGAGAAGAGAATTCGTTGATGCAAGAGGAGGAGTGTCATTATGGTTGTTGCCAGTCAACAATTCATGGGGCTCAAGTGCTGGACGTTGTGGGGATACTGACACTGCAGGTGTCTTTTGCGACGCCATGTACAGTGTGGGCGGTTCTGGAGAAATGCTTGCATCCTCTGCTGGCACAAGACTAACTCTTTGTCGGAGAGGGTCACCATGTCAATGTCAAGTGGTTCCATCTTCCATAAATTGTGATGGTGATGCACTTGCTGTATGCAATACCGATGTTGGAATCCAGGCAAGTTCTAGCCTGAAATTCTTCACTCAAATATTTTCGCCCAGTTGCAGTGGCAATTGTTGCCAATTAAGCTCTATGATTATATCGCTGCTTCTTTTGTAGTTTGAATGAAACCTTAGAACACAAGTCAGTATACGGCAAGTCTATCGGAGTCTTTGATTTTCATCCCATGAGGATCTCGCCAGGTGTGAGCCCATCTTGAGGTGTGTGACGCTGCAGGAGGGCTCGTGAAACCTTGGTTTGGAAGTCCCCCACAAAAGTTTTCTTGATCTTGATTGATTGTTTGAACAACTCATTCTGCTGCCCCATTCAATGCTGGGTGGTACGGTGGAATTATCATATTATGAATTCTGTCCCTTTTCACGAATTCCACAAATAGGGAACTTGTGAAAGCTAGCATGTTGTTGCTGACGATCAGGTCCGGCAACCCATGCATATCAAATATTGTTTGAAGGCTGTTCAATGACGGTGACGTAACGACCATCACCTCTAGCCACTTGGAGAAGCCATCAACAAGAATAAAGAAGTAACGTCCTTGGAACGGTCTGCCTGCGTTAACCTAAAGGTGTGACCAAGGCTTTTCTAACATGGCCACAATGTCATTGGTACCGGTTGCAGTACTCGCTGGTGTTCCTGGCACACGGAGAAGCTGTTGACTTTGGCTTTGACGTCATCATCGATACCAGACCACCAAACGTGACTTCTTGCTACTGTCTTCATTTTGACCATTCCTGCGTGTCCCCCATGTAGAAGATCCAGGACATGCTTCCTGTCATTGAAGTTGGAACAACTATTCTCGTACCCCATAGTATGCAATAGTCTTGCATGCTGAGCTCTTGCATCTTGGCAGCATAGGGTTGCCACTCTAATATACTGGGAAGTGTTGATCCTGTTTATAGTATCTCACATACTTTTAATAAAATAGGATTCCATCCCGTGGCTTCGAGACAACTTCTGGGGACAGAATTGTATAGTCGCTTCTCAGCAAGAAGACATTAGCGGGTCTTGGCACTTCAGACTTCTTAGTCGTCAGTGGCAGACGGCTGATTGTATCAACATGGCCTAATCTCCTTCCAGGATGGTAGACCAAACTTGAGCTGTAGGGACAGAACGAGCGGGTTGGTAGGGATAATTTAAATTTGATAAAGAAAACGAGAAAATGACAGGACAACCACAAACTTCCAACTAGCAACAACATTTATTGACACCAAGAGTTTGCTTATGTGCAGGAAAAAGGAGGGGGTGAAAAAAAGGTGGAAAGGAGGAGCACTATGCCGTCAAGGGTACGTCGCTGTCGGGAACGGGGGGGGGGGAGAAAGCTCTTAACTGAGGAATCTTATCTCTTTCCCCAAAAGGACGATGGAGGGGGAACCGATGTTGTCCTTGGATCAACACATGGCGAAGGCTTTTATTATCTCTCGACCATACCTCGAGGTGTGACCCCCATTCTTGTAGTAGAGGGAAGGACGGCTGAGCAGGAAGTACATTCCGATGCGTGTTTGGCGATCGGGTGGTGACTAACATCTGAACCGTTGGAGACCGCTTTTTTAACCTCATCCGTGTGCTCTCTCAGGCGGTCGTTAAGCAGCGCCCCGTTTGGCCGATGTATCGGGCACCACAGGACATAGGAATTGAGTAAACATACTCTTTGCGGCAAGGAACGTAACAGGTTTTGTGGTTCTTTTGGTAAGGGGACGCCGGTCCGGGGCTGTTGACTTTTTTGCAAATAGATGCCAATTTAAACTTACACGAGAAAACCACGTTGGTGTTGAAGCCGTGCACTATTGATTTCAGTTGATGCGAAATTTTATGATTGTAGAGGATGCACACGAAGCGGGACTTTGGAGGCGGCTTTTTGGATTGAGGCCCTGCGACAAGTCTTTTGATGGTGAGCTCGATCAAGTCGTTTGGGTAACTTGCCTTGAGAAGGCAGGTCTATCTGATTGGTCAGACTAGTCTCGGAAAGGTGATGACACGACTTGGATTTGGCAGCAGTAATAAGGTTTCGAACAGGTTTCGATTGTTCAAAACCTTATTGCTGCTGATAAATCCAAGTCATGTCATCACCTTTCCGCAACTAGTCTGTCCAATCAGATAGGCCGCCTTCTCAAGGCAGGTTACCCAAACGACTTGATCGAGCTTACCATCAAAAGACTTGTCACATGTCCTCAATCCAAAAACCGCCTCCAAAGTCCCGCTTCGCGTGCATCCCCTGCATTCATAACATTTCGCATCGACTGAAATCAATAGCGCAGGGCTTCAACACCAACGTGGTTTTCTCGTGTAAGTTTAAATTGGCATCTATTTGCAAAAAAGTCAACAGCCCCGGACCGGCGCCCCCTTACCAAAAGAACCACAAAACCTGTTACGTTCCTTGCTGCAGAGAGTGTGTTTACTCAATTCCTATGTCCTGTGGTGCTCGATACATCGGCCAAACGGGGCGCTGCTTAAACGACCGCCTGAGAGAGCACGCGAATGAGGTTAAAAAAGCGGTCTCCAACGGTTCAGATGTTAGTCACCACCCGATCGCCAAACACACATCAGAATGCACTTCCTCCTCAGACGTCCTTCCCTCTACTACAAAAATCGGGGGTCACACCTCAAGGTATGGTCGGGAGATAATCGAAGCCTTTGCCATGTGTCGATCCAAGGACAACATCGGTTCCCCCTCCATTGCCCTTTCGGGGAAAGAGATAAGATTCCTTAGTTCAGAGCTTTCTCCCCCCACGTTCCCAACAGCGACGTACCCTTGACGGCATAGTGCTCGTTCTTTCCACCTTTTTTTTCACCCTCTCTCTTTTCTTGTATATAAGCAAACTCTTGGTGTCAATAAATGCTGTTGCGAGTTGGAAGTTTGTGGTTGTCCGTCCTTTTCTCGTTTTCTTCCTTAAGCTTAGATTGTAGCTGTAGCTTGCTAGTTTCAAGGCTCATTTCTGGATTCTGGGTGAGCACTGTGGTGGGATACTTTTGCCAGCACCTAAGAGGCTTAATGGTGGCTTGTGGTCTGTGACTGCCTCAAAGTTTCCACCCCAAAGGTTCTGGTGGATGCTTGGTTATTCAAAACATCAGTGCAAAACATCAGGTGGCTATAATTTTGCTCAGTGGCCGTCAGCCGATGTGGCACAAATGCAGTGGGCTTGTCTTCACCCATTGAATCCCTGTGCACCAGATCAGCTCCAACTCTACTAAGTGATGCATCGCAGCTCAACACGAAACGTTTTGTGGAGTAGTAGAGCACAGGGACACTAGCAGAGATCGCCAAGCTCTTGCTCGCTGGGATGCAGTTTGTTGCTCTTCCAACCAATTCCAGCATACTCCTTTCCTAAGCAAGCGATGCAATGGCTTCAGGATGCTTGAAAAGTTGATAACCTTCCATAGAATTGATAAGGATGCTTGATAAGTTGCTAGCCTTCTGTAAAATTTGATGGTGCCCAAAACGACTCTGTAGCTCTTTAGTGTTTTGTGGGCTAGATGTGGTCAATCGAGTGTCCCATATGCTCTATCTTTGAAGTGAAAAACTCAACATTTTTCAAAGTTTAACTTTAAGCCAGCATAGACGTTGAAGTACGTCTTTTTGAGGTTTCTCTTCTGGTGATCACCAGAAGAGAAACCTCAAAAAGACTTACTTCAACGTCTATGCAGGCTTAAAGTTAATGTCAAGATGTCATCAAAGTAGACAAACAACCATGTGCCTCGGGTCGCAAAGCAAGGTTTTCATTTCCTTTCGGAAAATTGTTGGCTGATGATAAACCAACAGGTAGACGGTTGTACTGAAACAATTCCTTTTGTTGGTTTTGATGGTGACATACTTTCTTGAGGCTAGAGATATATCCTGCTGGTAAGCATCCGTGAGGTCCAACTTGCTGATCTTGGTGCACTCAAGCAACTTTGTCCACAGCTCTTCAACTTTCGGAATCGGTATGTTTTTACTTGGGCCGCTGCATATTACCTTAAAATCTCCGCATGTTCACACCCGACCATCTTTTAGGGGCGAAGCTCCTTAGGGGCTAGCTATGTTCGTCCGTCCGTCAGTCTAGTGTCCAGTGCTCGTGTCCTGCTCGTGAGCTCACGTGCTCGTATAGGGAAAAAAAAAAGATGAAAAAAAAATGATAAAAAAGTATGAAAATGATAAAAAAATGTTTGCGCAGTCGACAGGATTCGAACCTGTGCGGGGAGACCCCAATGGATTTCTAGTCCATCGCCTTAACCACTCGGCCACGACTGCGGGACGAGTAGGGGGCTCTGAGATGTGGTAGGAACTCAAGAGCTGGGGATGTCATGGATGAAACGTTGCATGTAGCCGCCCAACGTCTATACAGGAGAGGGCGCTGCGGTCAAATGCGTATATAATCGCGTTAAACTTTGCATGCATTGGCTCAACGTTTATAGACGAGAGGGCGCTGAGGTCAAATGCTCAAATGCGTATATAACCACGTTCCATACCGCACATTCTCTTTCTGACATGGATGAAAACGAACGAAAGGCTCGGCATGCTGCGGCTCAGCGTCTACGCAGACAAGGACCACCAGAGCTTCGCCCCAATCAACATCATTCACCACGTGGAGATGCGGTCAATTTTTTGAGTACAGGGATAATCAGTGTGCCCAGTCAGACATTTTTACTTGCTGCAAAATTTCCTTTCATTCTGAGTATTGAAGTCCTTGAGTAATCAATTCTTGCAGGGAAAAAGTAGCTGACTGTAGTGTGAAGAACCATGTTCATAATCCCTCTAGTGTGCAGACCTTTGCTTCTACATTTCTCAGCAACCCCAGGCCATGATAAACACTTCTTGGAATTTGTTAACCAGGCTCTCCTGTGATTGTGTTGTTGTTGTTCACCATGCCAGCGATAGGGAATTCCTAGGCATCTCTCTAGTTCCGTCCTAACAGTGTAACGGTTCCACTAACAACGAACGAAGGCAAGAGAACTCCTCGGTCATACTTTACCATGACCTCAGCGCATCCCTGAACAGGTGTCAGCTGCGCAGTGTACCCCCTCAGGACAGCATAGGATGAAACAATGAAACAACCGGGAACATTTCTCGAAAGAGTCTCTCTTGCATTACGGAGATTTCGGCTCCAGTATCCAACTCCATGTCAATGGGCTTGCCTAGAGTCATGACGGTTGGCATAAATGGAGGAACATGCACTGTGTTCAGTTGCCACTTGTTGCACGTCACCAGTTCATCATCACTGTACTGATCATCTGGGTCATCCAGACTGTGAACTGGAACTGATGATCCAGCTTTCTTTGGCCCTCTCCCTGGCGAAATCTGATGGTCCTGCGGGGGAATTCCGCCCTTTCTGATGCCATTTGACATGTTGCAAGGCTCTGCTATGCCAAGCGAACCCAGGTGACTAACTTCTCCGCAGTTGTGGCATGTCATATGAGCATATCGACCTGCAGCCAAACCGTGTGGTGTTGTGCAGCAGTAACATCCTTACTACCATGGAGCTTGTGTAGACATGCAATTCGCATCAACAGCTGACATTGTTCCGGCTTGACTGGTGATTTCTTGGGAATCTTTTGTTGGCTTCCATTGCTATGATTGCTTTATCAAAAGTTAGCTCCTCTTCCAGAAGTCAATTCTGCACAAGGTTGTTTCTGATTCTGCAGACTAGCCAATCTCGAAGCATGTCATTGAGTATGGCCTTGAAGTCGCAAGAGTCTGCTAATTTTCAGAGTGACGTAATGAAGTCGCTCACAGATTCATATTGTTGACGAACTCTCGTGGTGGAACTTCAGATGCTCAACAATTACGGAATGCTTAGGAGCGTAATGCCATTTTAGAATCTCGATAATGGCGTTATAGCCACATCTCAAGGCCTGTTTGGAGACAGCAGATTTCTGAGAAGCGCATAATTCCATTTGCACAATTTGACAAAAATACTATTCGTGTCTTTGTCTCTGTGATGTCATTTGCAGTTATATACTGTCCAATTAATCTCGGTTCTCCAAGAAAAGGTTCGTGCATAGGCAGCATATTGTAATCGCAGAAGATCCAAAAGGAACTTGCCTTCCCAAGCTGCCTGGTGCTTCCATACTTGACTACGGCTTTTCCAGCATAGCTCTTTGACGTTTCTTTGTCACCACTGTGATATTTCTATCAAATGTCATAAATCATGGAGAAGATTTAAAGTGGTGTCTTCCTGATGGTGCAGCCTCAGATTGAACTGACACAAGCCAGAATGTTATTGTCTTTTGTTTATGCTTGCAGTGACATACGTTGCAATGTATAACAAAATCCTCAGAATTAGAACAGGATAGAGCAGTCTGGAAGAGGCTAGATGGTGTAGTGTATGCTCTGTTCAGCTCTCTTCCCGAATTTGCTTCAAGTGAGAGCTTGCACTATCCTTATGACACTCCCCCTCTGTGCAGTCACACATCCATTAAAAAGAGACTGACAGGGTATTTATGCTCGCCAAGGTTTTTATTTGTACTTGACATGTGAGAGCCCAACTACCTAGGAAACAATTTGCGACTGAAAATTCGCTTTCTCTCCGCCCTAAAACCACCGATTGAGATCTGGCCGGTTTGAGTCGCGCTCACTCTCTTCTCTGTGGTCACAGGCAATGCTCTATGGTTTAGACACACACCAAATGTAATCAAAGTCATGGGTCATTGAAGGCACGCACTCAATATTAAAAATAGAAAAAAATGTGACACCCGTTTTTCGTGGCTTCTAAAAAACTGCAAATACATTGATTAAAAAAAAAGTTGCGCAGAGAACTGGAAGCACTCTGTGCATTCTCTGCATATTTCTGAACAGGGCGTCGTATCGCGGGAGTCGCGGGATGAACGGCTGAACAAAGTGGACTAAGCGATGGCGGCAGACGACGGGCGTGGGGCCTTTACTTCAGAACTGTTGTTTGTGGTACCGGTAAATCTGTCTAGCTTCGAAAGAGAAATCATTTACTGATCAAAACAATTAGGACTTCTTTCGTACGACTTGCCCGACCACCGAGCTGATTCGCTCGAAAACTTCGCCGGGTCATCCCTTCTCCTGGCTGAAGATATCGCTTGTCTTATGTATACTAATTGGTAAGAGCTTGAAAAAATTACAGGAGGACGCTTAAGCTTCGCCTTTAAGAGTGGAATGCGATAGCTAAATATAAACCCCCGCTCGTTCCGAAGCCGTGCAAGCGTCTCTGTGTGGCCTACTGGGTAGCGTGCCTGGCTTGCAACCAAAGGGTCACGGGTTTGAGTCCCGCCTCCGCCTAAAATTCTTCGGATATTTTCTTTAAGGCAAATGAATTACTTCAATAAGTGAAATCATTTGAGACATGCGGCGACCTTCAATTCGCATCACGTCATGTTTTGATCACTTTCTTTCCACATGTGACGTCACGTTTTACGGGAGCGCTGTTGGTTGTTTGAAATTCCCATGCGAGGTCATGCGGCTTTAATGTTAGAACCTTGTCGACCAATCAGGATCCTTCCGTCCGCCACCGATGCTGGCTTTCCTACGACATGAGCTCCTTAAAGGCCCATTCACACACTTGCGACTTCTTAAGACCAAGTGCCTTGAAATCTCTTAAAATCTCTTAAGACGAGAGAAAGCACTGGTGCCACCTATCAGGTAGCAGTGGAACACTTGGCATTCCCGTATACTGTAAACGACTTAATTTTTGCGGGCTCAAATTTTCGTGAATCGGGCCAAAGCTTAAAATTTGAAATTATTCGCGGGTTCTGATTTTCGCGAATCGAGTGTAGCTTCCGTAGCATTCACATATTGCCCGAATTGTTCGCGGGACGTATTTTTCGCGAATTGTAGGCGAATCGCGAAATTCGCGAAAATTAGGTCCTCGCGACAATTTAGTCGTTTACAGTATTTCCTATTTTTATTCGCTCATCATTCTTCCTTTCTTGGCTTGAAAAACTTTTGTCAGCGTTATAAACGACCATTTTTTATCGGTGGTACATACATTTAACCTCGCAAATACCACAAAAACTTTGCTCTAGTGAAATGCATTTCCAGGGTCACCGCATAGATGGCGCCAGCGTGCCAGTGTGTTCTCTCGTGGCAAGAGATTTTAATTTTTAAGAGGTTTTAAGGCACTTTGTTCTAAGGAGTCGCAAGTGTGTGAATGTGCTTTAAAGCTGTCGCTTGAAAACACACAAATGTCAAGCACAAATTGCTTGACTGTGGCATTTTTTGTTGCGACTTGCAAATGTTTCATCTGCCTCACATAACCGAAAAAACAAAGGAAAAAAAAAAGAAACACAGTTTGGTGTATTTATGTGACTTCCAGCAGCTCTCTCCTTTTCTACATTTCTTCCTCCCCAGTCCAGTTTCGGTTTCGAGCAGTTGTATTTTTTTTGCTTTATTAAATATATATGTGATGCTATAGCAAAATATTGATTGGGTACTCTTCTGACACCATATTCGATCACCTAAAAAGAATATTTTTTTTTGGGGGGGTGTCAGTGTTTTTTTATGGACATCTTTGAGAGTCATGTGTTTGCACTTTCGTGCTTTGCTCCAGTTAAAGGAAACTGAAAAGAGTTTTTAGTGAGCCACACAATAAATTTTGACATTCTGTTGTTTGACTCGCCGTAGGAAATTGGTTGACCTCCTTATGATCGAAGTCTGCACATCCGTGTCCGCAGAAAGCGTGCAGAGAACTGTTCATTGTAGTTTATGAAAGGAGACGTACCGGTAAACGCGACGTCTACCGAGTGCCTTGTGTGGGAATGTCATGCGCTTAGGCACCCGGTGAGTATAGAAAAAAGCTACTAGCCTTTACACCTACCCACTAATCATCCGAACCAGAGCTCGGCACTCTAACGTCCCCGTGCGCTCTCATCTCCTCCTCTCCCTTCGTTTCTATCCATATAGGTTATGGCTCATTAGTTGGTCTCTGTTCCTAATGGTTGCAGGCCCTGAAGATGCCAAGCCATGCGGTACCCCGCGACCAAAGCGGACCAAGCTGTGTCGCGATTTTGTCACCTCCATTGACCAGACCGGAGAGCTGGCTGCAGCCCTTCGAGACTCCATCTTTGATGAAGTGAAGCACGAGAGATACCTCGTGAGTAGTCACATATACTGCAAGATTTGCGTATGGTGGATGATAAGTTTGTGGAGCCGCGCTGAATTACTTCCTAAGGATTGTTACATTACTTCATAATTGGTGAACTTGTTATGGTTGCATATATGCTACCTCTGTCTGCTGTGTGAGATAGCACATAGAAATCCTAATATCATATAATGTAAAGTAAGACTGATCTGTAGCACTTCTCCATATGTGTGGCTTTCCTGTTTTTTGTCAAATGCTTTCCTTGCTTTGTAGACTGTGCTCTGAGCCTTATATATATCATCAAAGCGATAGTTTTCTAGAAGAAAATCACTGTCTTTGAAGAAGGATGTTTAATGTGTTTTGCAAAGCAACTGCTACTATATTTGGCTTTCTTCAACAATATCTTTCGGAAAAAAACCTTGCTGAGAATTTGTGGCTGCCACTTTTTTTATAATATATTAGACATAGTAACTTCTTTTTGGTGACCTATGCATAGTTTAGTTTGCCAAAACCTGAAGCTTGTAAGTCAGTTTCGATACATTGTTTCAAACCTGGTTCTTCAAAAGTGTGGCTTTGTACATGATTGCAAGCAGGCTATCTGGCCGCCACCATGTCTCTAGTCATGGCACGAAAAACATACCTAATTACAAGCCTACCAAAGTTACCTTTACATGCATTTTTTCACATGCTTACACACAAGAGGCACCAACCAGAATGCCGTGCTTGCAATTGTGCATAGGTTTAGTCTGCCAAACAGGATTGGTAAGATGAAGAAAAGGGACTAGTCAAAAATTCTAATTTCAGCTGAGAAAAGTAGAGCTGTGAGATCATAATTTTAAGTGTTATAAATATTGCCAAAGCAATCCTGCCACCTGGTTGAAACTGAGATTGTCTTCAAACAAAAGTGATGAAACTACTATGTTTCTCTCATATTCTTATGCCTTCCTAGAACCTTACAAGGTTTGCTTGAAAATGGCACCACATTCTTTGATGCTTGCAAATTGTCTGTGAGCTTTCGAGAGCTTTAAGGACCACTGCATTGGCATTTCTCCCATTTCCACAGCCTCTGTGACTATGTTAGGGCATGCTTCCCACAACGCTCTTGATGTTCCAGACTGCTAATTCTCGAATACTCATCACATATGCTGTTCATGAGATCTGGAGCATTGTCTTTCATAGGTCTTTCGCCGCATAGGTCAAACTACTCATTCACATTTTGCTACCTACCCCTTTGGGATAAAATAAAAAGGGGATTGCAGTCATGTCAGTTGGCCAATTGAATTAGGTAGCACATCTCTTTTTGCTGGGATTCTGGTAGTCCACCTGTCAGCATGGTTGCTTAGTCACCCATAAAACAAACTTTTATTCAATTTTACATTAAATTTTGCGTTAAATTTTCCATGAAATTTATGTGATTAGAACTGCACAGTCATGGACAAAACTGATGAGGTGGTTGAAGTGTGTCATTGTCCACGACATTCCTTGGCTACCAATTATTTTATTTTTGTACAGAGGGACCTTGTGTATTCATTGATTAGTATGAACACTGCCATTGTACTACGTTCACCCATAAGCTGAATCTGGGGTAGAAGATGCACACTCGCCGGACCAATCAACCACCTCTGGTTCATCACCTGACCCCCATTGTCTACACGTGGGTATGGGCTCGAGCGTTATCACGGGTGAAAAATGAACAGGGTATGCTAGAAATCGTTTATGAAGTTATGGCTTCTCAGAATAAATGCACATGTAAGGGATCATGTAAAGTTCCTGGGAACAAAGCAAGCCAAAGTAAACCATTTCGATTAAACTTGAGGAAGAAAACGAGAAGGGACGGACAAACACAAACTTCCGACTGGCAACAACATTTATTGACATTATGAGTTTGCTTATATACAGGAAAAGGAAGGGGGCCTATATAAGCAAACTCTTATGTCAATAAATGTTGTTGCCAGTTGGAAGTTTGTGTTTGTCCGTCTCTTCTCGTTTTCTTCCTCAGGTTTAATTATCCCTACCAACCCGCTCATTCTGTCCTTAAACCATTTTGCATTGGAAAATTTTAGATTGAGAGACACAAAGATGGGAACAAACGCACACAAAATCTTTGCAGTCCTCAACTCTCAGATTCTTTTTAAAAGGAAAAAAATGTAGGATACAACCAAAAGGGAGAGTAACGTTTTCCTTGTGTCAGATTTATCATCCAAATCAATACAGCTCGGTTCGTTTACTTAAAAGCTGCTGAGATAGAAGTTGTGATATGATTAATTCTGCGAACTTCTCTGATCTTTGCTCATTTTGCAGAGGGCAGAAGCACAGACCCGGTGCATGGACCAGGCACAATATTTTGAGTACAGCAATGCCAGGAGGTCATCTTTTTGTAAGTGCAGTGTTTTCGGCATTATGTACATTACAAGGGCTGTTTCACACGTTTGCGACTGCTTACGACGGGAGAGGCTTAAGGGGAGGCACTCCCTTGGAGGGTCTACTTTTTAAGTATTTGTGCCAGGTCAATGAAATTTTTAGGGTATGTTAACCGTCAAAACTTAGGAGGCTACACCAACTTTCAACCCAAAAGGTTTATTTTTTGACAAGTTACAGCCTTATTCGTTAAAAAAAATGTACATGTAGCAGTGCCAAAGGAAAAAAACTATCGTTTCAAAATATGAATAAAAAGGCACAATTTCTTTGTTGGGATATAACGCTGAATGACTAAACTAATCGGTAGTAGGCTTGAAATAATTTTTAAGGCCATATTTTCTGTAAAAATTATCTTTCAATAACAGTATGAATTTTTAATTTTTTTCTTGTTTCACAAACGTCAACATTTTTGTGTGAACAACTAAAAATTTGCAAAAAGTAAGCGCATAGCCGAGTTCTCCAGTAAATTTCATGCCAAAAAAGCCATACATTAGACATGGGGGCGCTTAACTCATCGAACGATAGTTTTAGAGCTGTGAAAAAATGGTGAAAACATGAAGCTGAGAAAAACAGGTTTGAAAGTTCAAACAGTGTTTTACTTTAGATGGGGCTTGCCATTTCATCTAAAATGCTCCAGGGGCATATGTCACTCCATCCTCTGCACGGTCCCTCTGTGCCTTGGCCACAGCTTCCATCTTCCTTTTTTTGTGGGACATCTTGGAGGACTCGAGCGCTTTCACTTGGGCCTTCGCAACCTTGATCTTGGTGGCCCTCTCTCCGTACGATGCTTGGTAGCTCCCTGGCTGGATGCCCATTTCCAACAGAGCTTCCTCAATCCCTCGAGGCCCTAGGTTGAACTCAAGGACTGCAAGGGCCACGGCACACTACGCAGTCTTGAGGGAGGCGAACTCCACCTTGGGGCACCTCTTCCACACCAAGGCATTGAAGCTCTCATTGTTGTTTTGAGTCTTCATCCGGGAACACCTCTCCAGCAAATCCCTTTAGATCCCTTTGTGACAGGCGGTTGTACAAGGGTACCATCTCCCTTGCAATTTCCTTGGAGAAGGCTGGCTTGTGTGGCCGGAACGCAGGTGGTTCTCCTGCTGCCTCGAGGGCCTTGCTCCGATTATAGTGGCACCAGGAGTCCGTGCCAGTGGGACAACCTACATGCCTTGGCTCCTCGTCAGTGGAGTAGGAGTGCAAAAGGCTTGCAAACACTCCTCGCTGCATGGCTGTCACGTTGGGTGCATTGTCCTTTAGTGAACAGGCATAGTAGTTGGTAAGCTGCTTCATCTTCAGGTTTGTCAGCTTCCCTTTCCCGCCTAGTCCCTTCTTTGAATTCTTCAGGGCTTCTAGACCTGCATACATACGCTTCGCAACATGGTTGACGCAGTCCTCTTTGTTGATTTCCTTGTTGTAGAGCTCAAGGCCAGCTACCTTGGAGAAAGCCTTGCTGTCGCCATCACACAGCATGGTGGTGTACTGCATACAGTGTTTTTCAACTGAACGGCCAAAAATAACAGTGGCTGCCTCCACTTCCATGGCACCGGCAGACCCATTGAAGTTCTTCTGGCAGTTGGGTCGGTGGTCTTCCATCCATTCCGTGTACCCCTCTGTGCCTGGCTTTGGTCCCTGGGTGCACAGCTGGCAGTAGTTGCTGTGGACGCTGTAGTCCAGCACGAGACCATTCTCAAGCTCAATCGCGACACCAACACCGAAGTGGGACGTGTGGCCGCGTTTATGCCAGGTGCCGTCGTACGTGACGCACACGTCTAGGAGTTCCCCCTCTTTGGCGTTCTCCCTTTTTCGCACCGACTGCGCAGCGGTCCTCATCACATTGCCGGCGGCCGCTGTGGCTGCATCGTGTACCTTCGCGGCAACTTTCTGGGACGTCTTCAAACAGATCGGCGGCGGCATGTTCATCCCGGTAAAAAGATGAGTTAATTTTGTGAAGCTCACGCCACAGTCGCGTGACGAGAGACCGATGCGCGCAGCGAGATCGTTCTGTCGCGTGTCACCAATATTCACAGAGTGTGGAGCTCTCGCGACTTCTCCACAAGTTGGGCACGAGACAAAAAACGCAAGGAGGACGCCCTTCCCGGTCTCGGACAGTTTGAGAGAAGATCCTGCGCACTCGGGGCACAGCAAAGCACTCACTAAAGCTTCGATGCAGGACACGCCAAGCAAGCGGTAGCCGTCGAGCTCTTCGCCTTCGGTTAGGCCTAGCTGCTTCTCGGGATCGTCGGGCTCGTTCGGCTCGGAATATTTTGCGGGCGCCTTTCGTTGCATCATCGCAATCTTCCGCTCGATTGCAGTGAGGTCATCTTCACTTGAGATTTCGGTCACCGGCAAAGACGATGCGGACGCCGATGGTTCCGGGTGACGTTCGGCGGGAGGCAGCGAAGCGATGGGCGATTCCAAGGCACTCGGCGACGGCGGAGCGCTTGGAATTGGCGAAGATGCGCTCCCGTCGTCTTCCTTGGGAGGTCGTCCGCTCCCTCTTCGCTTCGAAAACCGCTTGCGGCCACCGAACTTGAACGGCGAAGGCTTGCTACGGAAAGTCGCCGGCATCGTAGCGATAGAAAGTCGAAGAACGGTCAAGGGCGCGTAGAGCAGCTAGCAAACGAAACAACGACTGACAGAAATTGCGCGCTAGCAGACGATTATGACGTCACGTGGCTCGTCCTAGCGAATCAGAGCTCTTGTTTCGCCAGCTTGACCAATAAGAGCGTGCTCAGCTATGTTTTCTACGGGGTTTTACGGTTTGTGAGCATGATATCGCGAACAATGCTGCGAACAAAACGAAAGAGGGCGAGACGCTCATTCCAACGAGGGGGGCCTGTCCATGCTAGTCCTAAGAAACGCGGAGGGAGCGCGCTTTGAAAATAGAGAGTTTTAGAATAGGGGGCCCCAAAGCTTGG
Organism: Ixodes persulcatus; assembly: GCA_013358835.2. Taxonomy (NCBI): domain Eukaryota; kingdom Metazoa; phylum Arthropoda; class Arachnida; order Ixodida; family Ixodidae; genus Ixodes; species Ixodes persulcatus. The sequence continues at coordinate 166,287 of JABSTQ010010759.1, read as the reverse complement.
GGGCCCCAAAGAAATAGGGGCTCACCACTGCGCATGCGCAAAACCCAAACTCCGTTTGGGGCTTTGGGTTGGCGCTTGGGCCCCCAATTTCTTGGGGCCGGGTTGCGTCGGCAAACATGGCGGCGCCCTTTCCGCTCGCTTCGGAGCAAATTCGTCATGGTCGCTGCAGCATTAGCCCATTTCAATGCCAATGAATAGTGCAACCGCCTTTCGCTTTGCTTTATCTCGCTCAAATCACAAAGAATGAGCGGTGGGCTCGCCCCATTTGAAAGATCGTCCCCGATTCTGGCCGTTCCTAAGCCTAAACATACGCGGTAAGCGTTTACATGGCAACGTATTTCTACTCCGTGGCTCCAAGTAGAGTTAGTTCGTGGCACGATACCTGCAGCTTGAAAACAAGTATTTCAATTGGCTTCAAAGTCGCTCCAGCTCAGATCTAAATAGTGCAGCTGCTCGCAGAGTATGCGCCCTCGCGTTCGTCTGTCTAGGCATAGTTGAAGGCCTATATCTTCGGATGCAGATGGTCAAAGCCCACACGAACGCCCAAAAAATTCGAGAACGAGCCATACCTAAAACAGCGCGCAAACACGGGAGGAAGAAAATAGAGCACAGGAAAGAGCGCTGACTCACAACTTTTGTGTTCTGAAAGAAAGAGAAAGAGGAAGCTTCAGACATGAGCCCACGCGCACCCACAAGGTAAAAAGAAGAAAGAATACAAACAGATACATTACTAAGTTGCAGTAGAAAAGGAGAAAACTGACATTATAAGGTCACGACGAAAAAAATATGAGAAAAAAGAAGAAAGAAAAACAACAACGTGGGCTTCATATCTGAAGCTTCCTCTTTCTCTTTGTTTCACAATACATAAGTTGGGAGTCAGCGCCCCTTCCTGTGTTCTGTTATCTTCCTCCTGTGCTTGTGCGCTGTTTTAGGTATGTCTTCTAAGTACCAGCTAGCTCAACTCTCTATGTTACTACGAGAACAAGCGCCAAATTAGAGCGCTACTGATTGGATTGTTTCGGCTACACCCGAAGCGGGATGGCCGAACGAGTCGAGGCCGATCCAAGGCCTGAAGAAAATGGCGGAAGAGAAGGCTCCCGCGCGCGTCCGCTTCTCGATCGACGATGACGTTTATGTGCTACGCAAAGTGTACGCCACTAACCCATTCCAGGATTCCAGGAGATGGACTTCAATTGCGAAAGGGTCTCCGAAGCAATTGGAAAAAATTTCTCCACGCAGTCCATCCGCGACCGGGTCTACCTGCTGCTGGCACAGTTTAATACGAAGTACAGGTTTCCCGGTGAATTTTCGTAACGTAACGTAAAACAACGGGTCTGTGTGAACGAGCCTTTAGCCACGGAGTAGCAATATGTTACCATGTCAACAGTTACGACGTATGTTTAGGCTTAGGAACGGCCAGAATCAGGTACGATTTTTAAAATGGGGCGAGCCCACCGCTCATTCTTTGTGGCTTGAGCGAGATAAAGCAAAGCGAAAGCTGGTTGCACTATTCATTGGCAATGAAATCGGCTAATACTGCAGTGACCATGACGAATTTGCTCTGAAGCGAGCGGAAAGGGAGCCGCCATGTTTGCCGAGACAACCCGGCCCCAAGTAATTGGGGGGCCCACGCTATTTCTCGAATTTCACGTTTGGTGCGCGCGCCAACCCAAAACCTCAAACGGAGTTTGGGTTCTGCGCATGCGCATAGCTGAGCCCCTATTTCTTTGGGGCCCCAAAGCTTTGGGACCCCCTATTATAAAACTCTTTATAACTGTCGTGCTGCTTCAGCTAGAGGATGGGCTAAAAGCAAGCTACACCTACCAGCGTCGTGCCTGTGACCGGGGAATGGGCCGTCGAGTTCGCAGATAATTCCATTGGCGCACATGATAGCCTGGTATTTGAGGGCGTGCACTCTCTTGTGACCAGAGAAGTAAATCTTCTGATTCAGAGACGGTCGGCAGATGGGTCTTGCTGTGCCGTTCCAACTGGTGTTAAGGCCGGTTCAGACACTTGCGTTTGACTGCGTTGCGGCGAGAACCGAAAGCGAGTCACCGGCACATCTGTGCTTCGTATGAAGCGTGGAATCCAATTCAAGGAATCTTCTTGGCACGCGATATAAGCAGCAGGGATGTCCTGGTGTCTCGCTTCCGCAACGCAGTCAAACGCAGTCAAACGCAACTGTGTGAACCGGGCTTCACCCTCCATTATTTGAACCGCAAGCCACAATAAAGTGTCGTTTCAGCGCAAATGTTTTGCGTTTTAATAATTTTTCATTGTTAAGAAGTTCGTTCGTTGTCCACAATGGCGCTGCATGCGAAAAAGGCGAACGTGCCGTGTTGCGTCGTCACAAACCCTATTCTATAAGCACGCTGCGTGAGGTGTCGTTGCGTTGGGTACCCCAAAGCGTTGGGTTCCCCAAAGCGTTGGCGCCCCCTATTCTAAAACTCTCTAATAGCACATTTTCGTAATCGGCCGCGTCGTCGGCGCATACGTGCGGCCGCCAGCTCGTCTAAAATAATTTATTTCGGAGTAAATACTTTACTTACAGGAATAAAATTTTTGGACAGCATTCTTTATGAGTTGTAAAAGCTGGTCAGCCTATTTTCAAAAAACGTGACTTTTTTGAAAAAATCGCGATTCCTAGGCCGTGCCTCCCCTTAAGCAGCCAATTTTAAGCCTCTTGTGTCTGCTCACAGCCAACTGTGTTGCAGCGCAGTGAATTGTAAGCAGTACGGGAAACTTAAAAACCGGTTGAGGCACACTCGGCTGCAACCAGATACCAGCGTGTGAATCAGCCTTAGTACTGCGGCAATTACAACAACATCGCCTCAGGTCTTTTATATTTATAATTAATACTAGTATGTGCGAATGGTGGATTTTTCGGTTCGGAGGGAATCCGAAGCAAACAGTGATTTTAGTCAAATGCTTTCGAGTCAAGTAGTTTCTTCAAGTATTTCGCTATTGCACCAGGCCTAATTTAAATGAAAGCCCAGATAAACACGTGAAGGTTGTTTCTAAGCCTCCACTTCTCCATTTCTAAGCAAAGTTAATTTTGATCTAATTATATTTATGGATTCTAGCCTCAGAAGGTACAATAACTACATTGGGGTAGCGGGTAACTGACGCATTTGACACGAAATTAAACTTTTAAAGACGCCCAGCTATACCTAATCGAGGAGATTTATAAATCTTTCTGCTATATGCAAATATTTTTTTATTAAATTTAGAACTTAAAAAAAGAAAAAAAAAAGACAATCATGATTCACGAACGCAGGTTTTCAGAACATCTCTGCCTAAATATACTCTCGTATAATAGCCACAGTTTAATTTTGAAAATTTCACTGTAGTGCAGATATCAACATTCACAAAGTTTCTGTTTCTTTTTAAATACACCAGGCACACACGTACATCATACCGCTTTTAAATTGTGCTTTCCTCCTGAGCACGCGACTGCAATATTTGTACTTTTCGATGTGACGATTGTGGTGGGTTCGCCTTGTCGAGCCTGCTTCTTACCAAGCTCCAGAGCACTGCGGAAAAGTAGCACCCGCGGAAGCGAGCTCCGAGGATGTTGCTTTTCCGTAGTGCACCGGTGCTCAGTAAGAAGTGCGCTCAGTGGGGCTATCCCATTGTGATCAACACTTCAAAGACTATGAATATCGCAGTTCATCTCGAAGTGAATATTGAATTGTATTTTATTCAAAACACCTGTTTGAAAATTTGAATACTCACACAACCCTAAATAACACTACCTAACCTTCTTTTGCAGGTTATGGAAGTAGGGCTCAAGTTATTGAACAAGAAGTCATATGAAAATAAAGATTGCACAGTTTTAGAAATACTCAGTAGTAGTGCATACCTTAAAATACCGAGCAAGCGCCCACTCAAAATTTGAAAATAGGTAATCGCTAAAAAATAGGGGGTGGGCGCATGTGAGGTCATCAATTTTACATATATACTGTAAACGACTTACTTTTCGCGAATTGTCTACAATTCGCAAAAAATAGATCCCGCAAACAATTCGGGCAATATTTCAACACATAGGAAGCCACAGTGATGTGCTTGCGGCTCGCGAAAATTAGAGCTCGCGAATAATTCCAATTTTTTAACTTTTGGCTCGATTCGCGAAAATTTGAGCCCGCAAAAATTATGTCGTTTTTACAGTATGCGCTTTGCACATTTTTTTTTATGTTTCAAATATTGGGGGTGGGTGCCTAGTGCGGAATGGGCGGATACACAATGTATTACAGTATGTGTAGAAATGCAACAACAGCAATAATACAACATAAAAAAGAGCACATAGTCAAACCTAGTTTACAGACAGCTTTCCAATACTTCCGGAAATAGATTAGCTAAGGACAAGTGCAGATATGCTTTAGGATGGCTATTTTATTTCTGAATAGTTCTGGCAAAAAAAAATAAAAATTTAGGAGTTACAACAAGGATAATACAGCCCTATTATGCAAACATTGTGGACTCGAATCTATCATGGAGCTAAATCACTGAGCTACCTAAGCTAAAGCCTATAGTTTCATAAAAGTTCTTATTTGTGTGTATGACTTCACGCATCTTTTTCTACTGAAATTTCTGTTGTCTATATTATCTCTCAGTTTTTTTTTTTGGGGGGGAATTACTGGCCAGTAAAGGATCCAACTAGTTGTGAGTATTTTAGGTGAATTATAATGTGCTGCAATTAACAGGAACTGATAGCTGATGCCTACTACCTCTTTAATATCTCTTATGAGGCATGCATGCCAATTCAAAAACCAACAAAAAATATAATGAACTACTATAGCAGGTAATTTTTTTATAAACCAGCTTGCCCCAATTCACATTTGAGCGAGCAAGTAACCATTTCAATTTTTTACATTTCCAGTAATAGCTGTTATGGACTCTTGCCCCCCTCGAAATGATGTAGGGCAATGTAGGCCATCGTAGGGCATTGTAAGGGATTGTAAGGCAGGCACCTGTCATCGATATCGTGAAATGTTTGAAAAAGAATATGAGTGCACTACCACAGAGTTACACCCACTGCTGCAATGCGCCGCCTAATAATTGCGTGTGTTGAGGACACCTGCACATATGGGTCGCACAGTGCTCACTAAGCGCCGTAGCTGCAGTGATGTCCCACACCCTGAGTCTCATGCCACGTGTGTTAAAGAGTGCGTATAAAGTAAATGAGTTCGTAACTCTTCAAGCGGACATTGGCGATGGCTCCTTGACGTAAGGTGTTGTGTGTGGCATAAGAAGCGGAAGAAGCTCGCCATCGTCGTCAGGTGCATGCTCGTGAGAACAAGGCCAAGAGGGTTCGTTCTCACGAGCTTGAGCAGAAGTTCTACATAAGGGATGCAGTAGGGTCTGATAAGGTGTGGCAGCTATTGCTGTGGCTGTGCTGTGGATTCACATGGAACTGCTCAATTTTAAATTGACCTGGAGTTCAGCAAAAACAAGAACCAAAATCATAGAACCTTAACCCAAGCTGAATCATGGTTTTGTAAAATTGCTACAATGATCACTGCCAGTTAGAAGAAGGGATCAGTGTCTGAGAAATGGCTGAAACATTAAACTGACATCTCAGTAGAGTGATGCCTGGCATACGGGCTAAAGCTGAGCAAGTTGGTTCGTAACTTGTGAAAGTGACCAGCTAGATGAACAGTGTTTCTGTTCTGTTCTGTTCAGCTGGCCACATCCACATACTGTAAGCATTAACCCTGGCTCTGTAATGGTAGCCCTACAAATAATTCAAAGTTCTTTCCACAGATTACCATATTTATACTCAAAAATAGGTCAACCTTTTTTATGGACAGAACCTGTGTCTGCTTTTCCACAGAGGCTGTGGAGGCCAGTCATCAAGGCTTATGAAAGGAGGCCAATGAACGATGAGACAGGGATAATGTTTAAATTCAGAAACACATTCTTTCAGAAACTGCTGACTTATTTTCAATGGGCATTGCTTGAACTAGCCTTTTTTCAAATATAGCTTTATTACACTAAATTTGTCATTAAAAGCTTGCAGGCATACTTTACTTCCATCACCCGCATATGTAAGAGATACGTTATGTGAAAAAAAAAAAAGAAGATTAGTAACTGATCTGAATTGGCATATTATATTTTATGAAGTAGTTTCATTGCACTTAAAGATATGCTGGAGTACAAGCTTTAAAAATTAAACGATGTATTTTATTCTATTTCAAGGTGCAAAACAAAAATCGGCAAGATTTCGAGACTGGCTGTTGAAAGACGTAGACTTGGACATCAAGCCGACCAGCAGCGTACTTGAGGTCTTCAATTACTTGGCTTATGAGACTGTTGCTCAGGTAGGTCGGTCTCCATGGTTTAATTTGTGTCTCTTTTCGCTTCACTTCTGCCTGCTGCCTTCTAATCAAGTTTCTCTCTCATGTTACAAAATGTTGGGCAAGATATGGCTTCACATTTAGTGGAACCTTAACGACTTAAAAAATAGTTGTAGTACTTTCGATAGCGTAAAGAAATTTGAGGTCGAAACACAGAAATCAAGAAATGGCAACAATAGAAAGACCTTGAACTCTCTTTGGGCCCGCCCCTTGACACGTCTTGACGAGTTCCCCTTTCTTTAGATCAAGGCCGTGCATATTGTAATACAGATCGCAGTAGTATCTTAGAGATACTTTCGAGTAGTATGTGTGTTTTTGTATCGAGATACATTTGAAAAATGTATTTGTATATCTCAGTGGCGAAATACATTTATGATGCATCGGTTGTATACAAGTAAGTGGCATAGCCAGGATTTTATTTCGCGGAGGGTCCAATGGCATGAATTCTCTCCCCCCCCCCCCAATAACGAAGCAGGGTGAGCTCAGCGATATGGACGCCTCATGCAAAGATTAGGGAGGCACTGTTAAGATAAAACGGGTAAAGCTGCATTGTCAGTTTTGAATACGGAGCAGGCTCCATTTACAGAAATACGGGTGTGGTGGCTCACTGTTCTACTGTCGTCATAGTTGCGGCCCAGCAACTTTAAAAGCTTCCTCACAGCACACAACTCCCTCCGCTTTTTGCGGTAGCACTGCATTACCAACGCGTGAAGGCCAGACAAAACACAAGAATAGCTATAGACCAGTGTCTCCTCTGTTCCATGAGTGCCACAATGTTTGTTTATGCTAACGCAATGACACAGTAAGGGGAAGGGGGGGGGGGGGGGGGGCGGCGGTGCTGCGCTTTTTGCAAGGCTCTATTTTTTTTTAGAAACCTTCGCACATATTGTAGTGCAGGACTGTCGGAAAGGCACAGTCACGAAGCTCCATAAACAACACCAATGCCAAGGGTGCTGTAAAGAGCAAAAAACCCCTCTCTTCACAAGAGCCTGCGCTTGAGATTATTATTTCACATTTTTATCGCTGGGGGCTAGGATTTCGGACACTGGTCTATAAGCAACCTGCAGTGCTGTTTGGTTCGGCGCTATCTAGCAATTGAAGCAAGAAACATTGGGTATGCCTGGGAGTGGCAGCTGCATTGTTCAAACGTTAGCTATTACAGTTGAACCTCGATTTTACGAAACCCGATTTTACGAATTTTTCGATTTAACGAACAAATTAGAATTCCCCGCGCAGCCTATGCGCGAGGTCTCACTTCCTCGATTTTACGAAGTTTCCGATTTAACGAAATAATTAGCGGGTCCCGGTGACTTCATTAAATCGAGATTCAACTGTACTCTGGTGGCACCACTATAGCCTAGTGTCTGAAGCAAGAAATACTGGGTAGGCCAGGAAGCCGCGATCGCATAACATGCAAGTACGGCAGAAGCTGCGGCATGGTGGGCCGATCGAAACGTGACTATATATTACCGGAGTTTTACTGCGAAGAAGTATCAGACTTTTCGCTGCATCATGCTCCAATATGTGTGCGTTGCACTCGTATAAGCAGCGGATAACGAAGCCGTCGGCACGCAATGTGGGGCTTATCGTTCACCCTTTGCCAAGTTACACCGAGGCTAGGGATCTTGGGCTCTCGCCCTACTGGTGCCGCCTGGCTGTCACCGGCAGGCTATACTGTCGCAAGAAATTAAGCAGCAAAAAAAAAAAAATAAATCTCGACGCTGAAAAATTAGTGCAACCGTCCTCGCACAAACACTAGGGGTCCATATATAGGGCGAGGGTAATTCTGAACAATCACAAAACCAAAATCTATTATATATTAAAGGTTTAACAAATTCATGCTACAGAACAAGATGCCGAAGGAAAGAGAGTCTTATTTTTGCTAGGCCGCTTTATCTTGCAGTCTGGTCCAAAGGCAACAGCGGCATATCCTCGGGGCGATTGGAAGTCATCAGTCCAAACTCGTCCTTCCGTCACTCGGAGAAATAACATCATACACCACACACAAACATGCAAACCACACGTCAAACGTGGAAACAAACTTGAATAGCCTTGTGCCTATGCGTAGTGAAATATGAAGGCTCTTCGGAGTTTCTGATGTTCCGTGCAACGAAAAGATTGATCTAATAACGAATTGCATCGGATGCCACCTCGACATGCAAAGCAGAAAGCAAGACTAACTTCATCGCATCCGTGAGCGACCTTTGAGGTCGGCGTCTTGATGGAGGGAAATTTCATGAAGTGAGGGAAACTTCGCCAAAAATAGAGAAATTTTAGGCGTCCAATGAAAGAGGGAGAAACTTGAAACGCCCATCACGTCTGCGCTACAGGCACTTGCCCTCTGTCCGGAGGCCCTGTTTCAGAACGTCCATAGTCTCCTCAAGATCCTAGCGACTCTGCCCGTAACAACGGTGGAAGCTGAGCGCTCGTTTTCTTCACTACGACGATTGAAAACATACCTGAGGGCGTCCACTTCGAATGAGCGACTGCTCGGTCTAGTGCTTTTGAATGTTCACCTCGACATTGAAGTTCAAGCGGTGGACATCCTGGATATTCTTCGCCGTGAACAGCAGGCAGCTGCATCTTCATATGTAGGCACTTGGCATAAATAAAATGATCAAGAGAGCCTGTAAATTGCTTTCTGAAATAACTAGTCACAGTTACTTTTTTATTTGCGATAATTTCTAGTCGAAAGCAAGTAATTCTGATCAGTACACAAGGTGTGCCTGAGTGCAGCGCCCCCTGTTGCTTACATTGCAACTGTTTTTACAATTCATTTAATATTCCTTGCATCACTGACACTGTTTTATATTATCACCATGTGTGCGTTTTGTTATGTCCCCTTCAGTTTGATTCAGCTATGTACTTCAGTGAGGATAGTTTGTTATACTTTGCCTTGAAATTGCCATCCTTCAACCCACAATTTTTCTAAACATCCGTTCTCTATATATCTGAGATTAAGTTCCGCTTCCCATCAAATGAGCATGAATGAAGAAGTATTTACTGTTTTATTTATTTGAGCATTTTCTACCCCACAAACATTCCTCCTGAAAGCATTTAAGTTGGAGATAGCCTGCGCTCCCCCTTTGCTCCGTGTTCCGTGCAAGACAGACTGCGTGAGCAGGGTAGCGAGCGGGCCCAACGGCACCAGGGGGGGAGCTTCGGCATTTCGGGGTGGGTTTCGACCCCCGAACCCCCCCTCTGCCTACGCCACTGATAGAAGTACTCTGCCAAGCCTAGGTGTCTCATTACACTTGTCAAAAATTATAACTGTTGGGTTTAACTTATAAAGCTCCTAAAAAACGAGGACACGAGGAAGAAGAGACAAGACCAAGCACTAACTTACAACTGAACGTTTATTAAGACACACTTACTAGTATTTGTGCAGACAAATTCGGGCTCCTGACACAAAAAGGCATACTCTTTCTCAGTTAAGTGCACTGACAGTGCACTTACGCAGCTATCCTCGCCCTTTACTCTTAAGCGCCGTTCACACATTTACAACCGAGTACGACCGAGAGAGACCAGACCGGTTTTTAAGCCTCTTGCGACGTCGTAGGACCGGATGCGCTGCAGCGGAGCTGGTGTTAAGACATCGCAAGAGGCTTAAAAACCGGTCTGGTCTCTCTCAGTCTTACTCGGTTTACGTTGAATGTGCACCGTTAGTTGTCTACGAAATACCCATGACTTGCGGTAAAGTGTATATAGGGCATACGGGGGGGTGCATCAACGACGGGGCACGTGAGCATGCCCTATCTGTTAGAAGTCCCCCATTGGGTAATGTAGCAATTCATTGTGATAGGTGTCCGTGCGCGCCTAATCTTGACGAAACAAAAATAGTTGGAAAACTCAAAAACAAAACTGAGAGAAAATTGTTTGAGGCCTACTGCATAAGAGTAAAGGGCGAGGATAGCTGCGTAAGTGCACCGTCAGTGCTCTGTGTTTCAATAAATGTTCAGTTGTAAGTTAGTGCTTGGTCTTGTCTCTTTTTCCTCATCTCCTCATTTTTTAGGCACTTTACAAGTGAAACATGTACCAACTAGCCCACCTATTCATTTTAACTGTTGGATTTTGACGAACTGAAAACCACCGTTTTGGTACAAAGGGTCCCAGAATTTATAAAAAGGCTCGAGGTGAACCTAAGCACTTCTTATGAGTTGTGAACGCGAAAGCACGCTTGCCGCTCTTCGCTCCCTTCTTTCGTCTGTGGCGTACGGCGCGCTGACCTTGGGTGTGGAGCGGTGGAGCCGCTGCCTCGCGGACATGCAGCGCCATGGGGTGGCGGTCGTTGAAACTGACTCGCAGCGGCCAATGGGAGCCTCGTCGACGCGTGCCAGCCACTGGGACCGAAGCCGAAATCTATTAGCTTTACTCCGCTCCTTTGGGATCGGGGAAACTAGGTGCCTTTTGGCTAGGCTTTTCACGTGGTTTCATAGCTGGGAGCTGGCTTCACTTGGAGAAAGGGTGCCGTTTGGCGCGTCTTCAAAGCTGATGACGTCGGCTCGCTTCATGGGACAGTTAGTGCTTTCGCATTAATATGAATCTGTCATATAACGCCTGGTTACCTGCTACATCTAAGAGTAAAAAAAAACGAAAAAAATCTACAACAACAACAAAGTTGTTTGAAGGAAGGTCACTGCGATAGCAGGATAAGCTCCTCCACAGTACCCTCCACTCTTTCTACCTAGTGATTCAAGGAGTGGGCAGGCTCTTTAAATCGACCACGAAATTCGGTTTCTTAAGCTATCGCGTTCCGATTTTGTACAGCGTTGGCCACAGGTGGTGCATTTTTTCTATAAAATTCGCAAAGAGCGAACTTAACCGAGGAAAAAGTAAAAAAAGAAAAAGGCTTAACTCCTATGGAAACGCAGCGAAGCCACCGGTCTTCAAACCATGGGCACCCTATGGTTTGAATACCGGTGGCTTCGCTGCGTTTCCATAGGAGTATATGGTCAGAGTGTTCCGCAGTGTTCCCGTCTACCTTCGAGGCTGTTGACACCGTTTTTTTGGCTCTATCGCTTGTATCGAATTACCGCTTGTATCGAATCTTTTTGTCATCCCGTTAACTTTGTTATAATGAGGGATGACTGCATCTGCGGACATGCATCAACCATCTTGAAAACATGTTTGCTATGTTACATATGTGTTGCACATGCCTGTAGACACTCTTTTATGACCAATTTGACAAGATCATCATATAAGGAATAAAGGTGCCTCATACAGTATCTGGAGACTGTCTTTTGAAGGATGCATTGGCGGTGCTACTGCAGCCTAAGAGCACACCACCAATACGTCTTGCCGTCAATATCCCCAGAAGCCCAGAGGTTGCCCCCCTCCCCCCCCTTTGCACCCCCCTCCAGACGGCCCTGTCTGCACCCGAATCGCATCCGCAGTGTTCTCAAAATTATTGCATCTGCTTCCGATCCGCATTTGCATACTACTTTGCATAAGCATCCGAACCGCAACCGCAAAATTCGGAGCCCCGTCAACCTGCAATCTTCCCATTCGTGCCGTTATCATGAAATCGAGCATGAAAGAAAAAAAAAGAAGCATCTGGCTACCTTGTAATCCACTCGCTTATCTTTGTACGAAGAACTCTTCGAGTCGGTCGACAGTAAAAGTCGTATCATATTCTGTTTTATCGTATTTATATTACGAGCGATCATTCTTCCAGAGACACTTCATGTCGCTGGAAAGACTACTGCAGTTATAAGAGCATCCTGTCAGTCTGCATGCGGCACTCTGTCCAGAAAATGCGCAAAAAAAAAAGTATAATTTTTCTTTATTTGGTTTTGTAACACCTACTTTAAGCAGATGCACATTTTCTAATCATTCTATAATAAATAAAGGAGAGACTAATAACTTTGTGTCATTTTATTTTAGTCGAACAACAAAAAAGTGGGAGAAGAAAGGAAGTCAGTCACCGCAAAGAGAAGTACTCAAATACACGTGGTAAAGCTTTGGTACATCACTGGGAAAAAATTGACCGCATCTCCACGTGGTGAATGATGTTGATTGGGGCGAAGCTCTGGTGGTACTTGTCTGCGTAGACGCTGAGCCCCAGCATGCCGAGCCTTTCGATCGTTTCCATCCATCTCAGAAAGAGAATGTGTGGTATGGAACGTGGTTATATACGCATTTGAGCATTTGACCGCAGCGCCCTCTCGTCTATAAACGTTGAGCCAATGCATGCAATGTTTAACGCGATTATATACGCATTTTACCGCAGCGCCCTCTCCTGTATAGACGTTGAGCGGCTACATGCAACGTTTCATCCATGACATCCTCAGCTCTTGAGTTACTACCACTTCTCAGAACCCCCTACTCGTCCCGCAGTCGTGGCCGAGTGGTCAAGGCGATGGACTAAAAATCCATTGGGGTCTCCCCACACAGGTTTGAATTCTGTCGACTGCGCAAACATATTTTCACCATTTTTTTAATTTTTTTTCATCTTTTTTTTTTGCTCCACATGAGCACGTGCTCACATACTCGTGAGCACGTGAGCTCACGAGCAGGAGCACGAACACTGGACGCCAGACAGACACCAGACAGATGGACAGACGGACATGGCTAGCCCCTAAGAAGCTTCGCCCCTAATATCACAATATTCAATAATGGAAACAACTCACACTGTTTTTCGTTTTAACACAAACCTGCAACTGCTTGCTCCAAACCACATACCAAGCAGCAACTTGCCAATTGTCTAAAAAAAAAAAAAAAAATGCGCACACACGTCAAATTTTACTTGCCGGCTGCAGGCCTCTACTTTCTTGTGGATTGTACGTTTTGGGTATTTTTTGCCTGAACAACGTTTTCCGCTTCTTCTCTCCCAGACAAGAACACACTTTCCTGGGATGATTGATGCCCGTGCATTCTTTACCTTCTTCTAGAGACAGCATATTTGGCGAGATAGGACGCTCTAAAGTGGTCTTTCGTGAGAATCAAGTCTTTCTTGGCATGAGGAACAATTTTCTCCATGATTGGCACCTTTTCTCTAAGAGAGTAATTTGTTCCCGCAAAATGTTTGATGATGCACTGCTTTTAGGGGCGAAGCTCCTTAGAAGCTAGCCATGTCCGTATGTCCATCTGGCGTCCGTCCGGTGCTCGTGCTCCTGCTCGTGAGCTCACGAGCTCGTGCTCACGTGCTCGTGTAGGAAAAAAAAAAAGAAAAAAAAGGATGAAAAAAAAAATGATGAAATATGTTTGCGCAGTCGACAGGATTCGAACCTGTGCGGGGAGACCCCAATGGATTTCTAGTCCATCGCCTTGACCACTCTACCACGACTGCGGGACGAGTAGGGGGCTCTGAGATGTGGTAGTAACTCAAGAGCTGGGGATGTCATGGATAAAACGTTACATGTAGCTGCTCAACATCTATACAGGACAGGGCGCTGCGGTCAAATGCGTATATAATCGCGTTAAACTTTGCATGCATTGGCTCAACGTTTATAGACGAAAGGGCGCTGCGGTCAAATGCTCAAATTCGTATATAACCACATTCCATACCACACATTCTCTTTCTGACATGGATGAAAACGAACGAAAGGCTCGGCATGCTGCGGCTCAGCGTCTATGCAGACAAGCACCACCAGAGCTTCGCCCCAATCGACATCATTCACCACGTGGAGATGCGGTCAATTTTTTTATCACTCACTTATTCATTCCACACTCTGCAGTCACACACGCTTATGGGTCACCTCGGCAGAATTGTTGATCTGGACCTGCGGATATCCGTATCCGACCTGCATCCGCAGGCCCTGGCATCCGCGTCCAATCTGCAATCCACCAAATCTGATTCTTGTTTTATCCACTTTCCGCCAGTTTACTGTGGATATCCGCAGATGATCCGCGAGTAATCTGCAGATATGCAGGACTCTACCAATCATACACAGTAGAGGATATCTACGTGGGAAGGGCTTCTCTTCCTCTCATGTTGCAATAAGTTCTGTGAAGACTAGAGTGCCTTAGTGCAGATCAGACAGACCTGACTCTCTTCTTTAATCTCCCCAGCCTTGGGGACTCAGAAGCACGACGGTGGATTTAGGGATCGTCTTTTTATGGCATGAACTCAATCTGTGTACCATAATCATCCTATAAAAGCCAAAATTACAATCACGCTTGTCTTTTTTTGCTCTTGATGGTCCTTAAATTTAGTTTAATTTTATTTTGTTAATTTATTTATTGTGTTGAGGTTACTGATGTATTTCTCAATAGTGATCTCAAATGTGCAATTAGTTTACAAATAGCTGTATTAGATTTTGACTTCTCGATAAATTTGTAATTTTAAGTAGGTCCTTTAAACTGAACCCAAATTTGGAGCTCACAAAACAAGGCTGGAGCGATAGACGGGACACTGCGAAACCCAAAAACATCACTCGTACAGTGATATCTGTAACGAATGACCATATTTTTGGAAAAGAAGTGCGCGATTTAACACGGCTGACGAAGCAGACAAGACGTGTCCCGTCACGATTCTCATTCCCTTTTCTCTTCGCTTTGTCCTCTTTAGCAGGTGAACCGAGGTGAGGAGGAGAGAAGCGAGGCCGATTCCCCTCATTCTCAACTGTTCGAAGAGGATTGTGACATCACATTCCTCGATTGATCGCGCCCTTCTTTTCCAAAACTCCAAAGACTCCTAAGCACTTCTTATGAGTTGTGAATGCGAAAGCATGGAGCCTGCAATGTATTGCTTCTGCCTCACATTGTAGACGGGCCTCGTCCTCTTGTCCCCTGAGACGCTTTGAATCACGACCCACTTGTGCCTCCCGACAGCCGAGTGCGTGCTCTTGTGAAGTGGCCGCGCCGCGCTGAGCTTGGCCGTGCAGCCACTGCAAAGTCTGCCTGTGCGGGCTCCATTGGCTCTACGGCCAGCCGATCTCTCTTACCAGCATCTGGGTCGCTGCACTGCCATGGTGAGGGCTTCTTTGGGGCGGTCGTTGGAACTACGCAGTATGGCAGCCAATGGGAGCCTCGTTCCTTGAAACTATGATGTGCGCCAGCCAATGGGAGCCTATCCATCAGATCGCTGCTTAGATGACAGGCTTGGCTCCATTGTCTAAGTAACTGTTTCTATAAGCCAGCATTGCTCGACTTCAATTTCGCCAAATGTTTTCCTTTGTGGCCTCTTAGATTGTCGACCTGGCCCTGTTGGTCAAGAAAGATGCCAAGAGCTGTCCTGGAGACCCTATGTCCTGGTCCATGCCGCCTGCCGTGTTCAACCCCGGCTTCCCCTGCGTCCAGATCCCCAGCCCCCAGGAGCGGCAGGCGTCGCTCTCTTCTGAAGCAACGCCCGCTGGTGTGAGTGACCTCCTGTGTGCTCGCTTCAATGTACTGGAACTTGAGTGGGTTCGACAATACAATTTCTTATTTGTATTTTGCCCATTAAACTATGGTCAAAACCTACTGAAACAAAGTTTGGTACAGCAAATTAACCCTTATACCGAACACGTAAGAACATTTTAGTATTCAAGCAAAATATATCTCACATAATGAACTACACAATGGATATATCGAACTCCCAGTACCTACGACATCCACCAAACGAGCGGGCTACCAGCACTTGCAACTGTTGGTCTTTTTTGCAGCACAGATGGAGCAAGATGGAGCGAGGATGTCATCGTTCGATCACATCCTCGCCCTAAATGAACACAAGAGAAAGAAGGAAACAAAGCCGCCCACTTCTCCGCTTAGGCATGCCCCAGCACCGTGGCGTGCTATCACATTTCAAATTTCATATGACGCTTATGAGCTAATCAGCTTCGTTTTTACCGGTTGTCACGGAACAGAGCCTGGGCGCCCACAAAGTGCTGACCGAACCTCAGCATCAATGACACTTGTTTAGAATTTTTGCAACTTGTGTTGTTCTCTGTCATTTTGTTCTGCAACCTGGTGCTGTGCACGGTTTGTGACGACAGCAAGGCAGCAGCCAGCCTTGCTGCTCTTGACAAACTGAACATTATTCACCGTGCTGAACGTGGTGAGAAAAAATTGGATATCGCCGTCACCTTTAAGATATGCAGAAGTATGCTCAGTACAACTGGCACACCAGTTGTTCGCTGACGTTGGTGTGTAACGAGTATGAATCCCTCCAGGTCACTTTTCTCCACATTGACGTGCATGGTAGTGTCTGATGTTGCTTCAGACGCTCTTATATCCTCATCTTGGTCGTCATCGTCAGGTTCGTCATCATTTTCTCCTTTGCGTCGCTTGACACCCTTGACCGCTTGACCTGATATTCTCTCTTGGCGTGGCTGGCCGGCTTGATCTTTCGCTAATGCTGTCGCTGAGGGGCCTGATTTTGGTCTTCCATTTCATGAAGGCTCACCATCGGAGTCTTCCATGATGGAAAATCCGGAAGCACCTTTATAGGACCCAGATTTAAAGGGTCCACGTAGCTGACGGCCTTCAGGAGTTTTATTTGTAGGTCCGGGTATAAAAGAGGCTTACGTTTTTCGTAGCGAAGGAACAGATCAGGCTCTAATCCAAAGGCGTCGGCAATCTTTCAGAAATAATGTGGCACGCAGAAAAAGGATTGACCATCTACTAGGTGCTTCTTCTTCTTTCTCTCGCTTTAAAAGGAGTCGGTAATCTAAATGGAAGCATATTGTGGAAGAAAGAGGAGGGAGAAAAAAAAAGGGCGAGGCTTGTGGCGGTCGCGGAGCGAGGCAGAGTTCCAAGGGCAGTGACGAACAGTTGAGCCGGTGCCAGGGCAGCCACCTCAACAGAAGACCCAGACCAGAAGGCAGCCTTGGCCTTCTGCAGCATCCGACTCACACCTTGAGTATCGATAAAGTATTTCTCCATCATAGCGCTCCCCGTGTGACTTCCTCGGAGCGAGTGGAACTTGGCCTGATCGGGCAATATTGATAGGCGACCCACAATATGAACAACCGAACACCTGGCAGCAAGCACATCCGGACTCTGGCCTACTACAAGGTAAAGAAGGTTGTCTACTAATGGACATTTGCTCTTGCGCACTGCCTGTCTCCGGTCCCATACTGCAAAAAAAAGTGAGAGATTTTGTCTGCACCTTCGTGACTGACGGCTTCACCGAGGGATCTGAATGGCTCCAATGACTCAAGGATCAGTGCTCAATTGTTGGCAAAGTAGTCACTACAGAAAGCCATGCTGTGGACACGGAGGATGTCAAGAAGCAGATAACCAACAACTGGCCGTCGAATTGTGATGTAAAGATACAAACTGTGTGATATCTACAACACGGACAAGACGCCCCTTTTTTGGCAGCTGCTGCTAAGCCGGATCTTGGCGGGTTGCCATAAAACATGTCGTGGCGGAGTACTCAACAGGGCCCGTATCACAATCCTCCGGACAGTCATGATGGATGGTTCCTCCGAACTGAAGTAGCTAGTATTTGGGAATTTCAGGTTGCCCTTGTGTTTGCAAAGGTGCACCTCCCTAGCTGTGACATACGCTTGTAACGGCAAGGCAACGAGTTCTGTTCAAGAAGTGGCTGCACGACTGGGACAATGATCTAATGACAAGCAGGCCCAAGGTTTGCTTGCTGTGGGACAATTGTTTTGCGCCCAATTGCGGTGTCACGCTTAAGAACATGGAGTCCCGCTTTCTGCAACCCAATGCTACTGCAGTACCCCGGTCAGATGACTAAGGTATCATGCGTACTTTCTGCTTTCTAAAAAGTGTATCAAAAACACATAGAGGAGCAGCTTCTCATCAAGCTGCATGTTGGTCAAGAGCTGAAAATTGACCTGTCTGTTTGTCGCACTAGTCATGCCAGAGGTCCAATTTTGGTCAAGGTGAGAGCAAGAATGTTCTTGGCTACTGATTAGATGTGGCACCACAGCTTGCACGTAATCAACCAATAGAAACTCTTGACCCATTCTCGAGTTCACACTAAAGCGCCGTTCACATATATGCAACCAAGTAAGATCGAAAGGGACCAGACCAGTTTTTAAGCCTTTTGCGACGTATTAGGACCAGACGCGCTGGAGCGGAGCTGGTCCTTAGACGCCGCAAGAGGCTTAAAAACCGGTCTGGTCTCTCTCGGTCTTACTCGGTTGCATATGTGTGAACGGCGCTTTAAGCTATATTTTGGTAAGATTGTCTCACCAACATACAAATAGTAGCGAGAGATTTTGTGGCCTCTGATGTGGTTGTCCTTAGTACTTCTTTGTCCACTGGTGAATGTCAGCTTGTGTACGGCAGCAGAACAACTTGAGGTTTGCAAATAAAGTGCGGGTTGTCAGTGGCTTCCAACATAAAATAGCAGACCACAATTTCAGCCTACATCCAATCTGACTTCTCCGCGGCACTCAGTTTGTAGCAGACGATCAACTTTTTTACGTAGAATTACGTCTTTCACCGCACTTGGAAGGGGGTCCAAAGTGTTGAGTTGATATCGTAAAAACTTGGTCATGTAAGTGACGTCTCTGGAGGCATACACCAATGACGCGGCTAAACATGCTGCCGCATCAACTGCAAAAGCACCATCGGCTGCTTTTTTTTTTTTAGGTGTAAATCAATCACGTGCGGGAACAAGCTGTCATGTCAACCATGAAGGCTCTTTTAGGGGCGAAGCTCCTTAGAGGCTAGCCATGTCCGTCAGTCCATCTGTCCGGCGTCCGGTGCTCCTGCTCATAAGCTCACGAGCACGTGAGCACATGCTCATGTGCTCGTGTAGGAAAAAAAAAAGATGAAAATAAAATGATGGAAAAAAAAATGATGAAAAAAAATATATGTTTGCGCAGTCAACAGGATTCGAACCTGTGCGGGGAGACCCCAATGGATTTCTAGTCCATCGCCTTAACCACTCGGCCACGACTGCGGGACGAGTAGGGGGCTCTGAGATGTGGTAGTAACTCAAGAGCTGGGGATGTCATGGATGAAACGTTGCATGTAGCCGCTCAACGTCTATACAGGAGAGGGCGCTGCGGTCAAATGCATATAAAATCGCATTAAACTTTGCATGCATTGGCTCAACGTCTATAGACGAGAGGGCGCTGCGGTCAAATGCTCAAATGCGTATATAACCACGTTCCATACCACACATTCTCTTTCTGACATGGATGAAAACGAACGAAAGGCTCGGCATGCTACGGCTCAGCGTCTACGCAGACAAGTACCACCAGAGCTTCGCCCCAATCAACATCATTCACCACGTGGAGATGCTGTCAATTTTTCTTCTCTTTTTCTTCTTTCCTTTTTCTCGAGGCACAAAGCATTGTGGTGAACAAACTGTTGTATCAAACATGGAGGCGCTGCCGGGTCCTTTTTTCATTTGTTTCTTTTTGGCAACTGGTTGCTTTCTTTGTGTTCGCACCAATAACGCAGCAAACATACGATCGCGTCAGCCACGGAGGTGACTTCGGCTTTTTTCATACGTGTGTGCTCCTTCCCTGAGAAAACTTTGTATCTGTGTGTCTGAAATGGCCCAATAGCATGCCCAGGCCTTCTCCGTCAACTTACTTCGCACGCAATTACGCATATGCGCCTTGGAGATGGCGGCACTGGGGGGCTGCAAAATTGCCTCTACCGGACTTCGACCCACGGGCATTGACTTCTTGCGCACCCGTCATCGTCACGCAGCACGAGCCCGTGGGCGTGTCGCTAGCTGCCACAGACAACACACATCTGGGCAAGTTAACAAGACATGACCTCTCATATATCACCCCCCTCTCATTTCTTGTGCCACCCACACATAGTTCTACGGAAATGTACGCAGCATAGTACATCTATGCACTGATTGATTTTTTTTCCGGTCTCTCCAGTGTTTATTATATTTCCATCTACAAATGCCACTTCACAGCAGACAAACCGCATTCTTTGTTTGCATTAGTACACGAACCGTCATTGAACAGTATCCGAACTCGCTACGCAAAAGACAAATTAGGTAGATCTCACTCTTGCTCTTGCGGTGACTGATATCGAACCCCTGGAGTGACGTTACGAAGAATGTTATTTGCACCTGTTTCCGTCATGGTGCACTCTGCCTGGAAGGTGCCAAAGCAGTGGACCCACTAGGCGATGACAACGATATTGGAGAGCCGTAACTGCTGTAACTGCAAGCCCTGTAGACACAAACATTGTTGGCAATGTGACAGCAGTTGCTTGTACTGATGACTGCATGAAAGCAGGGTATCCTGTAGACGAAGCTCCACCTTGTCCGACACTTGACACTTCGTGAGAAAAATATTAGCGGTGGATGTGCTCTGTCATTACTGCTCCGTTATCAAGAGGGGGGAGGCCAGACTGGAACTTGTGCAAGTGGTGTTGCTCGGAAACACAGCAGTGACAGCAACACATGTTCATCATCAACAGTTGGTCAACTTTGTTCTCGGTCACGCTTTTGCCCGACAAACCTGTCACATCGCGGGAACATCAGCACAATACAGGCGACAGCAACAATGTTGCCTCGGTGTGACAGCTTTCGGCTACAAAAACGGCAGCAACTTGTGTTGGATGACGCTTGTTGCCCAGGTCGGTGGATGAGCGAATTTTGTGCCATCGACACAACAACACGGATTACTTCGATGACAGGGTTCCCTGTCAATGACGTGTTTTTTTAAGAGCTTAGTCAAATAAAGGCCTGGAAAATGCTATTTAACAATAATTGAGGCTGGCGTGCAGCTAAAATAGTTTGATGAATGTTTTAATGTGAAAGCATTAACTGTCTCATGGAGCGAGCCGACGTCATCAGCTTTGAAACCACGCCAAACGGCTCTTTTACACTGCTCCGATCCCATTGGCTAGCGCGCGTCCACAGCCAACGGCACCTTTTACACCGCTGCGATCCCATTGGCTAGCGCGCGTTCGACCAGGCTTCCATTCGCCGGACACGCAGTGCCATGAGGTGGCCGGTCGTTGAAACTGACGCTGCGCGTCAGTTTCAATGACCGGCCACTTCATGGCGCTGCATGTCCGTCAGCGCTAGAGTTCCTGTATAGGCTCCCTACAGGAGCCAGAGTTGCGCGTCTGTTTTCCACTGTGCCGCCGCGCCGCTATTTGCCGAGATCCGATCATGTGGGAGCCGGATCAAGTGTCCGTGCAGGAGAGCAGACGTTGCGCGCGCCCCGCCGTATGTTCTCCTGCTTTTGAGTGCACCGCGCGCCTCGAACGCGCGGCGCCGCTATTCACTGAATTCGGTCACGTGAGGAGCTGGATCTGCATGCCGTGCAGGAAAGACGGCACTACGGGGATGAATGCGCAACTCTGGCTCCCGTAGGGAGCCTATACAGGAACTCTAGTCAGTGCCAGTCAGCGCGCCAACACGCGTAGAGCAAGATTGATGTACATGCTTTCGCATTCACAACTCATAAGAAGTGCTTAGGTGTACCTCTATCTTTTTTACTTCGTAATTATTAAAAGCGATTGCCGAAATGCTCACAGCTACGATTGTGAATGTTCAGATGGCTGTTGAAATTAGAACTGCCGAGACACAAGCTCACATTACTGCTAGTGAAATAAAATGACATGTCTACTCACCCGTTGCTAAAATTGAAAAAACATCATTCACGAAAGTGAGCGATTAAAAAATCAAAGCATGAAAACGACCACTCTGATCGTGATTGTTGATGCTTGGAACTTGAAAACAGCTGCTGCCAGACACCTGAATTGTTTAAAAAATCACCAGGACATTTTTGGGGAATGAAGCGATCACAAAGCAGGAGGTAAAGGCAAATAGACAGCGTTGAAAAATATCTCTTCCGCCGATCGTTATGAAGGCTGATCGTGTCGGTGTTGCATTTTTTAAGCACTGTCAGTTCAGCTGAACACCATGTCACATAAGACACTTTGCGGTACTGCCGGTAACTTAATTTTACACTAGAAATAGGAATTGCTTGAAAAAAAGAACCAGACAGAAAAAAGATAGGTACACCTAAGCGCTTCTTTTGAGTTGTGAATGCGAAAGCATGTACATCCTACTTGCGCTACGCGTCTTGGCGCGCTGACTGGTGCTGACCTGCGCTGACGGACACGCAGCGCCATGAGGTGGCCGGTAAATGGGAGCCTGGTCGACACGCGCTAGCCAATGGGATCGAAGTGGTGTAAAAGGTGCCGTGGCTAACCGGCGAATGGGAGCTGGCTTAACTTGGAGAAACATTTAAGAGCCGTTTGGCGTGGTTTCGAAGCTGATGACATCGGCTCGCTCCATGAGACAGTTAATGTTTTCGCATTAAAACTTCATACGATGGCGTAAATCCCGAAAAAATCGCGATCTCAGGTACGGTACTTTGGTTAGGGCTAGATGATTCGTCAGCAAATGAGAAAATTGTAGAGCCCTTCCACTTCACGTGAAGATGGAGGACCAGCGAAGCTGTTATCTTCACGACGTCTGGGACGATGCCTGGAGGATGTTGCTAGGACGACCTCTAGTGCCTCGTCCCACTAGAGCGACAAACACCGGTTTTTGTCCGACGACACCACAAAGTTCCGTGTCGCCGATGCTGTCCCACTGCAACGACCAATACCCGCGACAGTCGCCGGCAAGCGCCGACAAACGATCGACGACGGACGAGTTCTTGTCTGTCGTTGGACTTGAAGCGCAGCAAGCAGTCCCACTGAGGAACATCTCTCGAAGACAAACTTATCCTCCTCGCCCGCTTATGCCTTCTGTTGCCTTCCTTCCCACCCTTCCTCCCGGAACGAGAAGCCCTTGGCGGCCACTCCTCGTTCCCGCAGTTCCGGTCCCTCGATTGCACGTAGTGGTCGCGGCGCGGCTTGCTGCCTGGCGCGGGGCGGTCGTGTTGCGAAAGGGAATTTGCTGTGGCTGGTTTTGCTCACGAAAACTTGGTGCGCGAGGTGGTGTTTCAAGACGCCGAAGTGTGCGCTCCTGCATCAGGATGGATACACCCATGTGCGAGGACTGATCAAAGCAAGACCGCTCACCGCGAAGTAGGACACGACGTTCCGCGGCAAGCCATTCCGGCAGACGAGAGACTTGTCATCGCGTTCTGTGATAATCGAGATGCCGTATAGTCCACCGAAAAACGCCTGCCCTCGATCATTCGAATATAAAGTTATAAACATCCTCAAAATCGGCGTGATATTCCGTGGCGCTCACCTAGAATGCCTCGAACGGTCCAAAAAAGGAACGATTCGGGTATTCTAGTTCGGAAAACGTTTGGTGTCGATTGTCACGACTGTTTGCGGAAAGTCGCCAACGGCAAATGAAGAGACGTGGAAGCTTTAATAAAGAAATAAAGTAATTGTCTCCACTTTCCCCCTGTTTGTCGGCGTGTTTTATGCCCAAAGAGCAAAACACGAAAACCGCGTCTCCAGACTCTGTTTGTTTGTGTATTTTGAAGTGTTTTGTTGACAACTCCAGTCCCACTAGGAAACAAGTTTCCGTGCCGCCGTGTTCTGCGTCGTGTCCGCCAGGTGGGACAAACAGGCTGTCTGTCGACAAACAGGCTGTCTGTCGGTGTCGGTGCCTGTTTGTCGGTGACGACACCGACGAACAGGCTGTCTGTCGGTGTCGTCTGTCGCTCAATGTCGTGTGTCGCTGTCGTTTGTGGCTGTCTGTCGCTCTAGTGGGACGTGGCTATAGGACAACCTCTTGGACGACCTCGAAGACGACTTCTAGAATGACCTCGAGGATGATGGCTAGAGATGATAACAAGGGATCAGGACCTCACTATATCTAATAATGCCAAGGAAGGCTGACTCACGCTGGTTGCCCCCTCTTTTTGTTTTTATTTATTCATACTTGCCACAACCAATGGGGAGTTTTCTGTCGACATGTGAGGACACATTTTTTCCCAGACCCTAGCGTATAACAGCTTTGCTGTAAAACATTTTGATAAAATAAACAGTAGGAAATACTCCCCATGTCAAGTTTTCTAATCACAGTCACTGGTTGATGTTGTTCCGTGGTAATTTCCGGCCCTTTGGACGCACCAGCATGTTGTAAAGTCACATTTCCAGCGCCGCCGCACCGCACATGAACGAAGGTAAACAATCAAGATGGTGGAGTGTTCTTCGTGTTGGCCTTGCCATCAGCATGGCGTGACAGGGTGTTCTCTGACTGTCAGACAACAAACTGGCGAACACGGTTGCCTGGCGACAAACATATTTTTCAGGCAGTTCATGTTTCCCCAAGTGTCAAGGTCGCCGAAAACATGTTTTCTTCGTGTTGATGGACAGAGTTGTCCAACTGTTTTCCTCAATGTGACAGTGCCTTTAGTGGCATGTTTTTCTGTGTTTTCGTTTCACTGACAAAATATTTGTATGGTATATAAAAAATGTATCATAAAATATTTGTTATAACTATATCGAATTACTGCATATATAAAACGAAACGAGGTGTTTAATGCAATTCATTATGAATGGGTTTGACTGCACAGAGTAAGAGACAACTCATTACAATGTGAGCTTTGTTTGTTGTTCTTTCTCGCTTTATTCGTGTTTTAGTTTCTCTCGGTGCTGCCTTTTTGTTAGGTAGATTGCACTTTTTGTTATAATACTATATCATGTTTTGTTTTATTCCAACTAGGCTGAATCAAGTACAGTGGGCACCCTTGCGGAAACGGAGAGTATAACACCGAATGAGATAAGGGAGGCCATCAGGCGTTACTGGAAACATCGGGGTCCACTTGCTTGTTTCATGGTGAGTAATCCATTGCTTAAAGGGGCCCTGCAACGGCTTTTTTACTGGTTTTTAATTTGCACCGAACCTGAGCGCACTGAACGTAGTAACTTAATGAAACTTTTCTTTTCTCAAATTCCGCTTTATTTTAAAAGTTATAGCCAAATTAGAATTACAAAAACAAGCAAAAAATAACCTTCTTCATGACGTCGTAGGTCCTCGCTTGAGTGGCCGTGAACTAGAGGAAGGGTAGTGGGCTCGTCTAGCGTTCACGGCTACCGCACTCCTTGTCGACGGCTCGAGAGGGCGCCACTAAAGCATGTTTTGGATAGGCTGTATGAAGCAGGCGGCCAGGGCGGCTCGCATTGCATTTTCTGCGCGATTAAAGACTAATTCAGCATGACACTTCATTGGCCACAAACGACAGCAAACACGGGGTAAAGATCAGTTCAGAACGGGAGCCACTTCGCGCTGCCATACCGACAAATGGCCAAATCGCCAACCAAGCCCGCGCCGAAGGCCTTCGGAACGCTCGGAAGCTGTCGGATGCTTGAGCCGGTATACGATCGCAGCGCCGCCGTATACACCCGGGATTTTTCTACGCTCGCCGTTCGTCGGGGCCTCATCCCACTAGCCCTTTCTAGTATGCGCCGTTTTTTCCGCCGATTAGTGGCGGGTACGTCGACGGATCATTTCTTGTTTCCGTACTTTACAAACTGCATTTGTTTCTTTTCTGATGTAAAATACAAAAAAAAAACTTTCATACATAATTGAAACGGTTCGCGACACTTATATTTTGTATCTCGACTAAAAAAATTGACCGCATCTCCACGTGGTGAATGATGTTGCTTGGGGCGAAGCTCTGGTGGTGCTTGTCTGCGTAGACGCCGAGCCGCAGCATGCCGAGCCTTTTCATTCATGTCAGTAGGAGAATGTGTGGTTTTCTTCTTTTTCTTTTTTTAAGCAGACAGATGGGATGGTATCTCAGAACCCCCTAGGTACTCTTTTTTTTCTTCTTTTTCTTTTTTCATAATTTTTTTCATCTTTTTTTTTCCAATTTTTTTTTTTTGCCCTACACGATCATGTGAGCATGTGCTCACGTGCTCGTGAGCACGTGATCTCACGAGCAGAAGCACGAGAACCCGACGGCGGGCCTACGGCGGACGGCGGACAGACATGGCTAGCCCCTAAGGAGCTTCGCCCCTAAAAAAGCTTTTAGTGGCTCTGACCAGTAGTAAGCCCAGGACCAAAGACGTCACATTTCGCGCGCTTTCGGCAACGTGGGTCGCCCTCGTAGGCGGAGGAGGTTTT
Source organism: Ixodes persulcatus (assembly GCA_013358835.2). NCBI lineage: Eukaryota > Metazoa > Arthropoda > Arachnida > Ixodida > Ixodidae > Ixodes > Ixodes persulcatus. Next base: position 140,058 of record JABSTQ010010759.1, on the reverse strand, counting down.
TGCGTCGTCCGGTTAAAATATGGCGCACTGATATTTAGTTACTCTCTCCATGCCCGCTGGCTTTCCCGAACCCCAAGAGACGTGGAAACCGCAAAAAAGGTAGACGCTTAAATATAATTTCAGGGCCCCTTTAACCCAGGTGTTATCAGAGACTGCCTCCCCATATTTCAACAACAAATCAGTCCACATATTTATAATCTTTGCTGATCTCACAAAATTAAAATACAGCACTGCGTGCATGCACCAGGAAAGGAAGGGCAAGAGCTTTTTGCTACAAGCAGCAGCACCTGAAGTTTGTCAGGGATGTAAAAGCACTTTACTAGGCACCCTAGTCCTATGGAGCTGGATGAATCCAAGAGATCAAAGGAATTTGGATTGTGGCACTTAGTTTGAGAATGTGTACCGTAAATACAGATTGGCACTTGCCCTTACTTTTGAGACAGCTGAAATACTATATGCAAAGAACGTGTCAAGTGCCCACCCCAGGTAACTTTTGAGCCTACGAAGCGAACCAAGGTGTTTCTCTGCGTCAGCAGCTTCTCCAGGAAGCTGGTGCAAGGCAGTGAAGCTTTACCCGTGTGCACCGGTAAAAAGCAGGCTTGGCACGAGCTGTGTGGCTGTTTTCAAAAGATGGGAGGGTTCCGCCAGACTGCTCTTATACCGCTCCATTGGATAAACCAGGGGCCTACCCTACCATGTGCCCCTTCTGCTTTTCTGATCTAGGACTTAACAAGTGCCTATCCCCATTGTTTCATCCCAGGCGAAAATCAGTCCACTTCCAGCTGGATTATGGAACTGGAAATGAGGCGGTCCAGCTGAATTCCAGCTGGACCCTGCTGGACCCTGCTGGACCCAGCTGGAATCCAGCTGGACCGCCAGAAGTTAAAGATAATCATATGATTATCTTTAACTTCTGGTCTGGCACTTGCTCAGTATTTCATGGTAGTAAACTGTCCTAGCTCATGAGAGCACCTGCCTTAAAGAGCATCATGCATGAAATTCATCATTAGGCCATCTTTTTAGTAGAGACACTTTTCTTAGCCTTATCCAGTATGCAAAACCCCGAAATGTTGCCGTATGGCTTTTAAATCTTACCTGTTTTGTCTACAAGTCGCTGGTTTCCAAAAGTCTGGGTGCACATGGAAGGGACTAGAGCTGAGTAAATGAGAACAAGTGGTCTAGTCAGTAACAGTGAACCATGGATGTCACATATTTCCTTGTACTGCTACTACATGCTGCTGTCTTTTGTTCTGGTTTGCCCATTTTTAAAAGAAACATTTGGCACCACAGCAAGATTAGCCATGGTGTTACCTTTGTCATTGTCATAGTCATAGTCTTAGGGATGTTACCTTTGCAATACAGTAATCCCTCGTTATAACAAAATCGCTTTTTTCGAATATTGCTTTTATCGAAGTTCAACCTGGTCCCGACCGAAATGCATGCATTTTTAACCGGATTATTCTAAGTGTATCGGCGGCCGACCACGCTTATTACGAAGGATGAGGTGCCGAAAGCATGCAAGCCTACACGAAGGTGCACGGAGACCCTCGCGTTCCCTCCCCCTTCTCCACTGAGGCAAACGACAAACTAGGAAAGCGGCAAACAAGTGAACGGGACAAACGGATGACGGAGGCAGAGCGCCACTTCCGATACCGATGCCCTGACGCGGGCAGGTAGCAGCGGGAGCAGCGTCCACGTTACGACGCTACTCACGGCGCCCGCAACCGACGCTGCCCAATTCCTGTCGGAATCGGGTCAAGAGAGCGGTGGAGCCTGGAGATCATCCCTTCAGGAGCCCCCGACGCACCCACTTGCACGCTGTGCGCCTGCGGCGTACCACACGCTACACGCACACGTGCGTCGTATGAGAGTGGGTGTGTTTACCAAAAGTCGTTTAAATCTGCGAGGTTTAGAAAAGTGGCCGGCCGAAGTCTGAAATCGCCAAAGAATTTTACATCCCGGCATTGGCTGTTGAACTCTGTCCACCGTTTCGCAAAACAAGCAAGGTATTGGGCAGGTTCCAGAAGTTTCTCATGCAAGAGAAAGAGCACCCGCGACTCGAAGACGAAAGATCGCCAACTGTTTTGCGACCGTCGTATTTCCCCTCGCGAGTATGCTTGCTGAGCCGGCACACGATTCCCAGAGCTGCAACGGTTGCTACAGGAGCATGTGAAAACATGTCGGTGAAGCCATCAGGGATAACTCATTTGTTCGCGCTTGTTGATACGGACGTTCCCGTTGTTGCTCCTGCCACGGATACTGCGATCGTAGACCTTGCGTGCGACCAGGGTAAACACGAAACGACGTCGGAAAGGCACTTCGGGAAACGTCGAGGACTGCGGCGACGCGAACATCCTACAACTGCTTCAAAACAAAGTGGAGTGCAGCGGCGGTGACAGTGTTCTTGCGATGCCTGGAGCAGTTCGAGGAGAACTGATGCCCAGATGAAATTATCGGCAAACTCCACTTAAATAGTTTTTTACTCGGTGAAGCTGCCGCTTGTTGTTCATAACCAAGGTTTGTTTGATTAAATATACTACGGTCAGAGTGTTCCTAAGTGTTCCCGTCCACGTCGAAGGCTGCTGGTGCTGTTTCTTGGGCTCTATTTCTTTTATAGAATTACCGCTTATATCAAATTTTTTTGCCATCCCGTTGACTTCGTTATAACTAGGAATTACTGTATTTTCTTTTTTTTTTGTCTGCAATATATTAGAATGACCTTATTTTTTTTCTGGTAATTTTTAATTATTTTTGCTTGGCTATTCTGATAGTCCAAATGCAGCATCCTTCTACACTTTGTAAGCTCTGTGCAGTATTCTGGAGCATGTTGCCAGTAAGCCCAGGAAAGTGTCTGACCTGGTGCATATGGGCCTTTTCTCAGTGCTGCTCAGAGCTTGGAAGAGTCAGTTTTATGTCTCCTGAAGGTCATCCAACTGTGGTTACCGAGAGTATGATCTTGCTTTATGTTGGTATTGAAATTGTCTGACTAAAAACAACTTCCAAATTTTCTCACTTTCCATCTTTTCCGGGGCATTATCTCGGCCAAATGAATTCAAATGGACTCTGCTTCCTGACTCGCTTTTCTTTTGAGTTTCTAGACGGGCTCTGGAATCATGAAATGTTATTAATTTACTTGTTTTTATAGCTTCAGTGCTTTAAGCAGCCTGCCAGTCTATGCATTCCCATTTGGCAGAATGGCATCCTGGCATGCAGTCATGCCAGGATGCATGCAGTCTGATGGAGGCTTATTGTGGAGAAAGTGGCGTGCAATTGAGATTTTAGCTGCATGAGAATCCTTTGTCCTTCGCTGGGGCATGCCAGATTCTTTCCATTGGTTTGGCACTTAAACCCTCAGAATATTCTTTCAGTTAATATAACTTTATACAGGCAGTTGCTGTGTCCATATTAACTAAATATTGAATTTAGATCAGGCATGTATTTTTTTCTTCCCTTTAGTGCCTTATAAGCATGTCTTATTTTTTATTAGTGAGAGCTAAAAGAATTGCTGGAGGTATCTGTGATATGGATTTCATGTTTAAGAAAAGTCTTGCTCTTGCCTTTTCCAGAAACAATGGGGAGATTGCCCGGGTAAACGCCTGCTGAGCTGCTGAACAGGCCACCCCTAACCGTGCAAGGATGCATTCATCTGGTCGGTTTGGACTTCTCAGCACACAGTTCAGTGCTGCTTATTGTCGCATTTGTTCCGTACACTCTGGTGTGAGGGTGTGAAGAGATTGAGACTGCTATTAAATTTTTAAGCATTGCCACGAGACCTAGCTGAATTTTTATATAGGAATAGAGGGATGCATCTAAAGCACTCGAGGACAACATTACTAGGCTGGTGAGCTGGTTGTAATTCGACGTACTAAAACCCAAGATAGAGACAAAGAAAGGAGGACAAAGTACTTGTTGCAGTTTCCTTGTTTTGTATGTAATCACCCTCGTAGGAGCATCATACCCGTCATGCGCAGTGGGCATATTACAGTAGTCGCAGAATTAGTCGTTCTCGCTGGTAATTAATGAAACACTGGCATTTAATAACTCCGAGATATTCACATGTGTACACGGAAGGCAGTTTGTTCGGTAACGGTGCTCGAACTCCTATCTATCAGCCGATTTTCTTCCCTGTCTTCTCACGACAGATGCCAGTGCAAAATTAGACTTCGATCTGCAACTGGGTAAGGGGACCGGTGGCCGAGCACCGCCGCTCAGTGCGAACACTTGCGCTGCAGAACCCAGGGATCCTGGGTTCGGTCCGCACCCCGGCACATTCTGTATCGAGCTGAAGAAGCGACTGCACAGCTTGATGTCCAGACCAACAAAGAGGCTGGTTATTGGTGGCACGCGTGCGCTATAGGGCGCGGCGCACAAACAATGAACGGTCCGATACATCACCTTTTTTTTTAAGGGAAAAATAAACATGGTCATAAACTCAAATGGCAGAAAACCCAAAGAGTCAGGGGCACAAATGACACTGTCGAGGTGGCCTTCTTGGGTGGCTGGAAAGGCGACATGGTGATGTTTGGGCGAGATCTGGTGCACTTGGGGGGTCCGTTGCTGGGGTGTCCTGGAAGGACTGCGACGGCACGTGCTGCTCTGGTTCGTCTCCTAAAGAAGACAGGGATTGATCCTCGTCGCCGTTCGTCTCCGAGTTGCTGCCAGAAGGGACAAACACTTCAGGTGTTTTCTGGAGGTGCTGTTGTTTGCGACGGAAAATACGGCCATCCTCAGTGAGGACTGTGTACGACCTTGGGGCCACGAAGTCGTGCACTTGCGCTTTATGACCCCATCTTTCATTGTCATAGATGCGTACAATGTCTCCTGTTCGGAGAGGGGCCAGGTGTGTCCCCTTGGTCTCATTCCGTGCTTGCTTTTTCACGGAAGACGTAGGCGGTACAGTGAATCCCAGGCAAAAATCAGTTCACTTCCAGCTGGATTATGGAACTGGAAATGAGGCAGTACAGCTGGATTCCAGCTGGACCCAGCTTGATCCAGCTGGAATCTAGCTGGACTGCCTCATTTCCAGTTCCATAATCCAGCTGGAAGTGGACTGATTTTCGCCTGGGATTCTGGAAGTAGTGTCCGTAGTCCCCGTCCCATCAGCAGCTCCACTGGTGATCGGCCATCTTCAAGAGGAGTTGCCCGGTACTGTATGTCTGATCAATTGCAATTGAGGTCCACTTCATGTCAGACTTGTGTTGTTTGAGTTTTAGTTTCAAACAAGATCATTGAGCATGTTGATCTGTCTAAAGAAAACAGAACTGGCAGTCTATAATCTTTCAAATTTGTTAGATGCACTTACTAGAGTTATTTTGTATACATTTTTTTTAAATTTTATGTTCAAAATAGCGTGTTTTGTCCAAATCGCTGTAGTTGACTGTGCCACCACCTCTTGGTCATGCTGTGCACTACCACGAAGAATTATGACATTGCCTTCAATAAGTCAGCGTGTCGAATTCGAAACTGCCGGCACGCACTTTCTGCCAGTCGCGGTTCTATTTTGAGGTGCCACGATTAGCCGCATTACATTAACGAATGAGGGAAGTGGCTTGCTGAGAAGGCTTCATTTAAAAAGCACTCTCTGCCGTGAAGTTCAGGCGAGAGAATATATATAGAATATGCTCTAGTTGACAATGAAGCAAGCATTTCCATCTGAAAGGACTGAGAAGACCGTCATGAAATGTTGTGTTGAGTTGATGACAAACAACGAAGCACCGTCTCGGCTTGGCCATGACTCTCGCGAAATCATTTACTCTGTTCTAAAAGCCTTGGATTCTAAACATGCCATAACTGCTGTGGCTGTTAAGGACGGGGTAAAGGAAGGTTAAGTAAAATCAAGTAGTTTCTATGCTTAACTGTCAGATATTTTCTCTAAAGCTCAGCAACTGGATTGCATGCCACTTGGCGTGTGATTCAGTGTGCAGGAAATTAGTCGCAGCTAATTCTCCAGCCACTGCCCATGAAGGAATTACCGTATTTACTCGCGTAATGAACACACTTTTTTTCCCAAAAATTTGACACATATTTGGGGGTGCGTTCATTGTGCAGGGTAAAATTTTTGCATTTACACTTTGTGCAATTGTCATTTTAGGTGCCAATAGGACACGACAGCGTACTGTGGCACGTCTCCACTGATGGAGGCGCACCCGCAACTGATTGTGAGCGCACCGCAGTAACCATGGTCTCTAAATTGCAAACCTGTTTTGTGGGCGCTTTCGACGTGCCTTTTACCGAAGGAAAAGCGCCCTACGAAGCTCACTTAGCACGAACAGCGACGCGACCATTCTCAAGCCTAACCACTTTCACAATTTCACTGTCCAAAAGTGGACCACAGACGACGGCGTGTTTGTTGACATCAATGCATCTGATGGGCGGAGAATATCCGGGGCTGGGCAATTCGTCGACCCAAGCTTTGTTAGGGGTGCGTGTCGCTCGGTTTCATGGTTGATCGCTTGCACAACTAGTACGCACTTGCAGCCATTACGAGAGTGGCTTGACTTGGCTTGATTCAGCCTGGCCGCTTGGTGGCAAAAGAAAATTGGCTCGGTGACTAGCTGTATTGGACGCAGCTCGAGACTCGCGAAGCCGAAAATCGGAAATGCGTTTGTTACGCGAGGGAAAAAAAGAAGTCCAAATATTGATGCCCGTTGTGGGGGCTGCGTTCATTATGCAAGTGCGTTCATTATGCGAGTAAATACGGTATTTGAGATGGCTGAACATCTTGGGCCAGAAATAATAAGTACCCATGTTTTCGCTACAATCTCAGCATCAGCCATGTTTACACTGTTTGGCCGGTAACTGCACCAATCCAATACCATTATTAGTCTCCTCAGTGAAATTGATGATGAATGCTATATCTCTTGTGCCAATGAAGAAGTCAAATTTAGTGACTTTGAAGTTCTGTCTTTTCACTCGCTGCTCGATAGCCCTGAAAGTGCACTGTTGCATTTGGCCGAGCAGGGCTCCAGGCCTTGGCAAAAAGGCGACGGAGAAGTCGGGCAAACGGCTTTGATAATGGGCGAATTTGCCGGCAGAGTGAGAAAGAGCAATATGCAGTGGCACAATGTTCTTTCCATAGGGTTTGACTCTGCCGCTAGAGAAAACAAACAAACAAACAAAAGTAAGTAGTATGGGAGATGTGACTTCCAAGGTCATTGGTGCCAATTATCAGTTCAGTCTACAGACTTTTGGTGTCAGTTATCAGTGTAGTGTTTGTGATTCCAATTTGCTACAAGGCATGAAATGTGTTGCTTGCATGCTACAACCGACATCTAGTTCTGCTCTGAAAGTCTCGATTTGCTGTTGTATTGTCAAAGAGTGTTTCCACTAGTGAAGAAACTGCCCATCAAAATTGTTATGTATTAATTTGAAAACTAGACTTGAAGAAGCCAGTGATTTATTGGCCGTTTCTGTAGATGTCTTTGCTGCATATGCTCATCAGGTCAATTGAATTAAGAGGCTTCAGTAAAGGCTATCTTTCAAAGGAAGAAACCTCCCAACAGATAGAAAACACGTAAGTGCAAGTTGAAATGCAGTATCACTAGAGCCAGCAAAAGAGGCAACAAAGACATATAGTAGAAAGAGCAGCTCAATGTTTGACTTCTTTGGCATGTGGCTGGCATATTCCATGGACACTTCCAGTATATTGTAGTCCTTGGCAAAGGTTTTGGTTCAGTCAATGAAGAACAGGGATTGGCAACTTGTTGAAACTGTGAGAACATGATAGCGCTTCAAGACAGGGATGAGAGTAAGAATGAGACAACACAATGCACTAACTTCAACCAATTAATCCTCAGAAAAGCAAGGGAATAAATACTCTGCATCATCGCACCAGTCAAGCAATCCCATGCCACGCCAATGCTCTTAAGAACTGTCTCCTTGTTGCCCAAATCGATCGACACCACACTGACACATTGACCTCGTAGTTTTTTTTTTTTTTTTATCAGGTCTGCCTTTATGATTTCTCTAATGAAAATAATGAATTTTGGGTTTGAAGCTAATTCAAAGTGAATACTGTAAAATCCAGAGATAGCCCATCTAAAATCGAAAGAAAGTTGGTTAAAAGTAGAGTAAGCTAACTTTCGGTGTGTAATCAAGAAAAGTTGAAAAGTGCTACTTTTAGATCATGTGTCTGTCAAACTTGTTATTGCGGCAAGGGGTAATGAAGCAAAGATGACTGTACTTCTCAGTCAGCAATGTTCGCTTATACACCACCATAGCTAATTAAATGCATTTACACCAAGGTCATCATTGATCAGAACACTGCGATTACTAGGAGTAGGCTGTATTTTCGTGTTTAAAAGAAAATAGCAAATCAAGCCAAAAGTAGGGGTGGGTAACCTCTCGGAGGTCTCTCGGGATATTACGGTTGTGGTTTTGGCCGAATATTTTTTAATAGAATATTGAATAGTTGTTGCGCCTCTCTCCATGCCTTTCACTACTGTTACACCATGCTTAAACAAAAATTCTGCTGAATTCGCTAAGGTTGTTCCCAAGATTCTAATTGCCCACTTATGAGCTCTGTTAAATTTAATCTAGCTATAGTTATAGACCGTGGCCTCAGACAGTCCAATGCCTACATTAGGATGGCAAGTAAATGACAGATTTGACATAAAATTAAACCTTTAAGGGAGCCCCGCCACGCCTAATTGAGGGGATTTATAAATCTTCTTGCTATATGAAAATATTTTCTTACCTTCTGAATTAAAACAAAACAAGCACAAGTAATGGACACAGGTTGTTAAAACATCGCTGCCTAACATAGACCCTCGCATAAAAGCCACAGTTAAATTCTGAAGAGTTTACTGCAATATCAATATCAACAATGACAACGTTTTTTTTTTCTTTTTTTTTCTTTAGTACGCCAGGCGCGCACGTGCGTTATACAACTTTGAAGGTGTGTTTTTCGCCTAAGTGCGCGGCTGGGCTACGGCGAAGGGAGCCGCGAGACCGCGGTGTCAGCTCCGCGGGTCTTGCTTCTCCGCAGTGCATCGGTGCTTGAGGAAAAGCTCGCCCAAGGGGGCTAACCCGTCGCGATCAACACTTCGAAAAGAATGAATACTGCAGTTAATTTTGAAGCCAATATAAAATAGCTTATAATTTGAAACTAGTATTTGATAATTCGAATATTCGCGCAGCCCTACTCATTGCACATAATACTTAAGCCTCCGAAGAAAAAAAAAAAAAAAAGTACTTTCTTAATTTTTAGTGGCATGGCCAAGAATGCCACGTGCCAGAAACTTTCAGTTTCCTTTTTGAGAACAGCTCCCTTTTGGCGCAGACATGGCTCAAATTGTGCAAAAATACAACCTTTGGAGCAGCATTTCGCCGTGTTTTCGTTCTGGTGCAGTTTGGCGAAAATGGAGCAGCAATTCCACCACTGCACTTGGTTCGAGTAATGAAAACTGTATAAGGAAAAAGCCTTCACCCTAATTCAAGGTGAAGGAAGCAGAGCTTAGTACAGTAAACTCTCACTTGAGCGAACGTCGGTTGAACAAATATTTCAGAATAACGAACTTTAAAATAATTCCTGGCCATTTTCCTATGCACTCTATGCAAACATGTTTCAGTTAAACGAAAAACGAATTTCGGAATAGCGAGTATTTCAGTTCAACGAACTTGATCGGTGGACCCTGGATTATTTTTGAAATCAGTTCAACAAAGTTTTGTGCTCTGCAGTGCTGACGTAGACAATGCCCACCGCCTCTGCAGTGGCGGCGTATCATCGCTGGTGTTTACAGCGCTGCCGAGGCCAAGCGGCGATGCGGTAGACGAAAACGAACCACGTGGTTTGCCTGTTTTTTCTTCGTCATTGGTTTCGTATGGCCATCTTACTTTTGGGTAACAACGGCAGGACGGCAGTTTGTGTACCCACTTTTGTAATGAGTACAACGAAACAGAAGCAGTTGTCTCTATCAGACAAACTCAAAATCCTTCAGTGTTTGGACAACGGTCAAAGGCAAGTGGACGTTGCGAAGGACTATGGGATTCCACTGTCAACGATAGTGAAGCAAAAGTTGAAGCTTGAAGAGAAACTGCGTTCAATCCCAACAGGAAACGACTCTGCGCGGGATATTTCGAGCCAGTGGACAATGCCATTGCGGTATGGCATCGTCACAGCAACAAGCTGTGCCAGAGGAAGTGCAAAAAAACATAGACTATCTGGACAGCTTTGTTACTTCATGCGCTTTAAGAACGCCGGTGCAAATGAAAATTACATTTTTTTTTTCAAAATGAGTGAGTAGCGTAACTGTTTGGCACTTTGCGTATATCGATGTATGTGACTCCATAAATTGCATATCACACTTTTGACTCAATGTATGCTGTGCCCTATCCTGTTCCATATTCTAGTGAATATATTCAGTTTAGTGAACTATTTTCTTGGGTCCCTTGAAGTTCGCCCAAGTGAAGTTTTACTGTATTTAGCGACGCATCATCAAAGCCAAATGTTGACTGCCACATTTGTCACATGCATGGAAACACTCAAAAGATTATTCGAGTGCTTTCAAAGAGGAAATACAAAACAATGCACCGAGGAAATAGCCAGGAACACCACATACGAACAAAAAGCAGCATAAATGCCGTGGCATAGAAACATTGGGTCACGTCCAGCTGAAAATTGGTTGTGTCAATTCAACGCTATGCATTCTTCCTCTACTTCCAATGCTTCACCCCTGTGTGCAAGAGTCGACTAATCCATGAGAGTTGCAACAGGTTATAGTCCATTGCAAATCAAGAAGAGCAGGAGACGCTATAGCTACGAAGCACGTTTCAAATACGTGCTTTGGAAACCATCTCTGATGGTTTCCAAAGATGCTCGCAGCATGTGTCGCTCTCCTGTCGGCTCACCCTCAAACTCTGGGTAGTAGAAACAAACTTTATCATCTTGTTGGTTGAGCCGATTGTTGCGGATACACTTCAGGATGTGCACCGGATCTATCACGAAAAACAGTGGCCTGGAACGATCAGATGGGTGTGGACACGCAATCCGTGGTTCTTTCGGTGGTGGTGTAACAAAGTCGGATATTGCCTTTCTGTTCACTGCATTGTTGTCACTCGACACAGACAACCCTGTAACCGATGTTCTCCAGCTCACAAATCACATCTCTCAACATCTTGTGCAGAAACTTGGCGTCTGCTCGGTGCACAGGGACGATGTGGGCAACTTCCTTGAAGTTGGACGTGATGCTTTGAAGCATAAAAACAAACGCACTGTTGGCTGGTTCTGTGGAGTTGAGTGCCACGCCGGTGATGTTTCCGCCTTTATAGTCGAAAAAAGGCTTGATGTGAACCTCATCCACCTATAAGTGTCACAAAACGCTGGCGATCATCAAGGTCAAAGATCCTCTTCCTCATATAGCAGAGGAATGTTGAACTTTCATGCTCGTGTTGAGGATTCATCCCGTAGGATGAGCAGATTGGGCGGATGGTCATCGGGTGGGGGAGAAAAACGTTTCCAGTGCTGCGGACATACTTGTAAGCATAGGGAGATATTGTAAAAAAAAAAAAAATGCAGCAGAAAATCATGAAGTTGACCGAGTAACGCCTCTGCTCCTTCTTCTTCGAGAGTAGCGCTAACTGCTCGCTAAGGAACTGAATGGCATGACTTTTCCTCTGCTGGTGTCGTGGACAACTGGCCAAGCAGCAGATGAATGGTCTCGAATATGTCCTCATCTGCATCCCGGGTGCTTACGCTGTCGTCCCAGATTTCTATGCTCTCTAGGAGCTTGATTAGTGCCTTCTTGCTGTTGACGCCAGCAGGAATCTGTAAACTAGATCCTAGTCTTTTGGTCGCAATTTTCCCAACGTGAAATGTAAGACGCAAATCAGCATTCACGACAGTCGAATACTTGATCCATGGTGCTTCATCGTCAAGAATGTGCATCAAAACTAGGCGATTGTTGCTCTCTATAACATGCCAAAATCCAGACTTCTGCCGAGAATCCTATCGGCCTCCTCCTCAGCTTGGAACAAATCCATAGATTCTGCAACTGCAGTTTGGAGAACATCGGCTTCCTGGCGTACTCTTCTGGCCTCAGGATCTTCTCGCATATTCACATCCGTCGACAAGTAGTTGGGGCAGTTGCGGAACCTGTGCGGCACAGCACCTTGGCGGAGTCGAGGGTACTTTAAGGGTGGACGTAGTGTTCTCTGCAGATTTCAAAATGAGCAGATTGACGCCCTTCCTGTCAGGCCACAAGGGCTGTCAGAAGGCCCATCGGGAACCTTCAGTTCCTTGTAAGGAGAGTGTAGTATATGAGATACCGTTGACATGTGGATTTAGGTACGTGGGACAAACCTCAAGATGCCTCAATGACAGGTTACTAGAACACAAGAGGAATGTACGCCTGCATGCGCCGAACTCCGAAATAGCAAAACACATAGAGGAATGCAATAATTGTAATGCGCATTGGTCAGAGACAGAGGTTCTGCATAATGAGCGAAATGACATTAAGAGGGTCGTTAAAGAAACAATAAGAATAAGTTCTATTGGAAACTGCATAAGCCAAGCGTCAATGCAACTTGGACGCAACTCCAAAAAGTTTCTCAGACTTTGAACGAACGCATTCGGTTCACGAGGAAAGGGGGGAGAGACGATGTATATATATTTTTTTTTCATAGAGGCCACCTGTGTGTGTGTTTATAGACCACTTGTCTGTGTTTTTTTTTTTTTGTGTGTGCGCTTTGACGCGGCTGTTAGGATTTTTCGGGACATATCTCTCTCAAGGTCACTGCGATGTTCTGCAGTGTCCCTTTGTTAAGTCCTCGTTTCATGTGGGGTTGTTTTGTATCTTTTGTGCGTGTCCCATCCGGTTCGAAATGTGTGCAACAAAGGAGTTTATCTGTAGAGTGTGGATGGGAAAGAGTTCCGTGGGTACTTAAAGGCTGTTTGAGAAATAAACCAGTTAGCTGAGTTTGAGACGTTCTCTGTGTCTGTTCCTTCTACTGAAAGTTCTTCCGTTTTCATCCACCGCAGTCTCAGGTGTAATACAACATGATTAGCTACCACCAGCTCGCCTGCACTCTCACCGTCTTTTCATCAAAACTAGGCGATTGTTGCTCTCTATAACATGCCAAAATCCAGACTTCTGCCGAGAATCCTATCGGCCTCCTCCTCAGCTTGGAACAAATCCATAGATTCTGCAACTGCAGTTTGGAGAACATCGGCTTCCTGGCGTACTCTTCTGGCCTCAGGATCTTCTCGCATATTCACATCCGTCGACAAGTAGTTGGGGCAGTTGCGGAACCTGTGCGGCACAGCACCTTGGCGGAGTCGAGGGTACTTTAAGGGTAGCGTTACAGTACACCCCATAGCAACATCGAGGTGCGATGACACTCGAAGAATGTCGCCGTCAGCGAAATGAAGCTTGCACATCTGGAAAACAAATTTGCCTTTGTATAAATAACAGCTACTTGTCAGTATTTCTTTAATTGGTTCCCACGGACCACGTGACGAACAGATGTCCCAATAAGTATATTCAACAAAGACACGCCTGTGACCATTTTTCACATGCACCATTTTTAGCGGGCCTATATGACGCTTTTCACTAGCATACAATCTTTTTTAAACGCCCTACAGCGTCCAAAATTTGGGGAAAACTTCTGGTTGCCAAAAAGAGCTATAAGTATAGGCCTGCGAGAGCAATTTCAGGCACAACGCGTGCCCTGTGTGGACAGGCTTTCAGCTACCGGCCGTATTCTCGTCCTCGACGCAAGCTGTTTGACGTCATCGAACGCTACTGCCAACGGGCGTTGAGCACCAAAAACGCACGACGTATGCCACCAGACTTGTACTCTGTCTCACAAATTTCGTGCAGTGCTGGCGAAGGCAGCGGCGCGAGCCCGTGGCTTTCGGAAATGCCTTCCTTGCACAAACGCTCGTGCAAGCATTCATGTTACGGTGGTCAAGGAAGCTTGTCAACTGACTTTGATCTATAGGTGTATATAGGTGGTATTCACCATAGAGTTATTACAATAAACGCTAGAGGCTCAGCTGGCGCTAGTGTCTACGGGACTTCCGGCTGCAAATTGAAGCAGACAACATGCAGTCTACTTTTCCAGTCTTCCTGTGTATTCCTATGGGAAAACGCGCGTGAATTTTGTCTCTTCGCCGGAAAATAACATGATTAACTTTTGTTATTTCGGTTGTACCGGATAGTATGTACCTTTATTAATATGGTAAAAGTGTCATTGCTTTTGTTATTTCGGTTGTACCGGATAGTATGTACCTTTATTAATATGGTAAAAGTGTCATTGCTTTAGTTAGAGCATTTTTTCTTTACCACTGAACGATGTTAAACTTGGCTATATTTCAGGCCCAAACCTCCGTTCCATGGCAGGTATGTAGAAACGAGCGACGATTCTAAGCAAAATAACGATCGAAAGGAATGTAAAGTGTGTTCAAAGTTCGCCAGCATTCCGTTGGTGCTTATATATTGTTAATATGCCCGTTCTGTCACTATATGAAAATGACCCCGTCGTGCATCTTTACGAGTGGGTAAAAAAACGTTCGAAACGTAAAGAATAAATTACGTGGGCTACTAAAGGTGTGTTTTCTTATTATTTCCTATGTCGGGCAGTTTTTATCGGGCACCTGTTCTCTGGCTTCTCCCTATTTGCAAAGATTTGGAGCGTGCGGGTGGTGATTTGAACCCAGAACAAGCATCTTCGCACATATTCATGAGCAGAAAGAATAAAGCGGTACTTATTTATTGCAAATCAAACTATATTACGCGACTTTAAATTTATTTTGATCGTCTGCGTGCACAAGGAGTTACTTATCCATTGTTACTGCGTAGTTCTTGCCGTCTCTCTTGGTTTTCCACATGTCATTCGTTCGTTTGGTACGTATATCCCCCATGCTGGAAAGCGCCGACGCCGTGTTCGCGCTAACAGTGTCCGACAGTGCACATAAATACACGTACGAAGTGGTTTTAACACCGTTTTTCATGCCACGAATTTCAAATAAAAATGCTGTAACTGACCAATTATTTCGTCTGCGTGACTGAGAAATGTTCCAATGTGCCTAGTACGTGCAAATTATTCGTTATATTTGCTCTTATAATCGAGCGGAGAGAGAAAATGCACTCGCTTTTTCCCATAGAAATGCATTACCGGAAGTCAATTTCTGACTGCTTGCTGTCTGCTTCAAAATGCAACAGCACACTAGCGCCAGCTGAGCCTTGTCGTTGTCTTTTTTACCTCAGTCTCGGGTTTTTCACTAAAATGTTTGAGCCTCTATCGTTTATTGTAATAACTCTTTTGCCAGGGAGCGCCACCGTCGATCGGCCATCCTCGAGGTCGCAGTTTGTTTGACTGGCTTGGGTACGCGGCGGTCGTCCGTTGGTAGTGTGTGCTGCTAATTTCATATCGTAAAGAAGCTTCGTTGAAAAGAAGGGAGAAAAAAAATGTTTATCTCGGGGGCGGGACGTTTTAATTTCCTTGTTGCCGCCGAGCACCGTGTGTAAAGGCTGAACCGCATAGCAATTTAGCGAGCGACGGCGACCGCGACGAGACGACCCGCTTCGCTGTCGCTCGGTCAGTCGCGCGACGAGGCAAACCGCATGAAAGCGACGGGACCAAACGACTATGAGCGACGATTTCTAGAAATCAAAAAACGGAGCGACGCAACGAGCGACCGTGAGAAATCTCCGTCGCTCGTCGCCGACTCCTGTCGCTGTCACCGTCGCTTGTCTCGTCACTCGCTAAATCGCTTATATGCGGTTCACCCTTCATTGTCGCTCGTCGCGTAGCTCGGTTTTTGGATTTCTAGAAAACTTCGCTCATCGCCTTGGTCGTTTGCTTTCATCGCTTTCATGCGGTTTGCCTCGTCGCGCGAGTGACCGAGCGACAGCGAAGCGGGTCGCCGTCGCTTGTCTCGTCGCTCGCCAAATCGCTTACATGCGGTTTTTAAATTGTTTGGGCTAATGAAACGTGCGCAGCATTTTTCATTAGCTGCGCACTCGGTGCGCCGCGCTGCACGTTATGTTTCTGCACTGGATCGAACACCGAAGGAACGACGTACGACACGGAGGCGATGGTGCAACGTGCGCGGTTACACGTCCGTAGTGCAGAAAATCTGCTAGAGAAAAAAACAATAACAAAAAACTAGCAAAGAGTAATCACATCGTGCTACAAAAGCACCAAAGTAGAAAACACAGTTCTTGCAAAAGAGCTGCCGCCGTGGGCACGGCGCGCGACACAGAGCGCTGCATGGAGCCGATGGAGCAACGCGGTCGCGGTGGACAAGTCCGATAGCGACAAAAACGAACTAAAACACACACAACAAATATTCCTACTGCGCTTCAAAAGCACCAACGTATAAGAATAACCCCTAGTTTCGCCCAAAAAGACCCTTTAAAGTTGTAAAATGTTGTTAAACCACGCTGAAAGGTCTGGCCCTACGACACTTGACGACCTCGAAGATGGCGACCGTGGTGGTCGATGCCAGCGCACCTAGCGAGTGACGTCAAGTTAATGTCAGCTATACTCCTTTCATCCTAAAGCTGAGACTAAAAGCTCCGCCTTCAGCGCGAGCTTTCTGCCCTTGCTAACACAAGTGTGAACGCGCAGGCACGCGCAACCAAAGCACTGCGGAAGCCAGCGAGATCGTGCTGAAAGAGGAGCTTATAGATTCGGCTTAAGGGTGAACGGAGTATAGCACTGCCCACAACTTGTAACATCTAGGGGAACTCGAAAACCCCAGAAAGCGGACGGAACTGTGCAAGAGAAACGGGAATTCTAAGCAGTGGAAAGTTCTCACCCTGCAGTGTTGCGAGACAACGAGATTATCCCGGGGAATGGCTCGTATCCACGCCTGCCGCTGGTCGCCGTCTTCGGTAAATTTGTACATGTGCACCATTTCGGTGTTCTTGTAGTCTCCCCGACAACCCGGAACACAGCACTTGTTTGGCGTGCCGACCAATGAAACGTTCGCGCGCGCGCGCCGACAGTTTACGGAGACGAGACGAGCCGCTCACGAGGCGAGAATCCGAAACAAAAATAACTGCAACAGAAAAGTTTGAACGCCGGCCGCTCGCCGGAGCATGCGCATTCAGTGCCACTCCGCGCGACGTCTGCGACGGCGGCCCACCACGCTGGTCGACAAAAAACGTTTTTTCACGTTGATTACAGAGATTTTCTCACGTAGTTGCGCCATGGCCTTCCTTCTCCGACATTGTGACGCAACGACTCGGAGCGCTACGGCCTGATTTCTAGGAGGTGTTGCTCCAAGTCCTTGCGTCGTGAACGACACGTGCGTGCGTCCCTCCGTCGCTATGGCAACTGGCGGTTGCAGACCCTTGCAACGGTCGTTTCGGTTGTTCGAATCGTGTGAACGGTCCATCACTCTGAACTTTTGCTAACCGAACACAAGACCCTCCTTTGTACTCTTGCTGTACGGCAATACAAAGTGGACCACAAACGAACACGTCACCCTAGCGTCGGACAACACAACCAACACTTGAACCCACAAAGAATGAAACACAGTGGCCCGCCAAAGACACAAAAGACGTCGCGACTCCCACTTTCTTTTTTACTCTGAATCATCGCTAACAGAACACTATCATCTTCCCTTTGTAGTGGTAATATACTAAGACTGGTAAACTAATGTGAACCATAGAACAACACGTCACCCTATAGTTTCTTGGAAACACAAACACAGTTGACTCACAAGGTCACCTTCTTTCAGAGCCCTAGAAACAGTCTCAGTTCAGGACTTAAGCAAAACGAAGATTTATTAGCCAAGTTTCCTTGGTTAAGATTGTCAATGACTCTTTGATCAAGCGCTTGGGATCATTCTTTTCCCGAACTCCACTGAGGTTAAGCTCCACAGTGGCACCCACTTGGTACATTCGGCAACATCTCTGAATAGTTCCGAGTATGGGTTCTTGTTTTTTATACATATTTTGTGTTCTGTCAGGCGGTCATTTATACATCGTTTAGTTTGTCCGATATAACATAGTCCACAATCAAAGGGTATCTTATATACAATCCCTGGTACACACTCCACAACTTTTTGTCTGTATTTTCAGACAACCTGTACTTGGTGATGCATGGGGGTCATGCGGCTCGGCGTATAATCTGTGCAGAACGCAGTGCCAACATTAAACTTGTTGGCTAGCGTTTTTATGTTGTGGGAGATTTTGTGCAATTATGGAAGGTCTCTACCCGCTTAAAAGGTTTAGCGCCGTTTTTAACGGCCTTTTTCGGAGATACCAGATACCACAACTGCCTTAAAATATATTCTTAAGGGTATCCTGCCATTCTGAAATGTTCCATAAGGTGGTGAAGAGATTTACTTATCGAATGGGAACAAGACTTTTTTACTGCTACATTGACTAGATTCCGAATTGAGCCTACTTTCACACGCTTTGAGTGGCAGCTACTGAATGGAAGAAGTGGTTTTGCTGCGGATGTTCTACACTCCCGTCAAAGACCTGAACCAGTTTTGAGTTGAAGATCAAGATACTGTAAGTAACCGTCTTCTGGCCTGTCTAAGGAAAACTTTCGCTCGGGAGCCATCTTAAAAACCAATTTCTCTAGACAATCTGCTAGAGAGACGTTTGTAGTACATACCAAAATATTGGCTACGTATCTCTTCACCAATACTTCGTTAGGGGAACTATCCTTACCATAAAGAGTTTTAAATCCAGACACCTTAGATAGATGTTAGAAACAGCTGGGGCTACCGCTGTCATAGTATCTAGGCAAATGAAATTTAATGATATATGAGCACCTTGGCAGTTATATGTACTGCTCCAGGGCTGAAATTCGTACACTAATAATTATGTTCGAAGCTACGTTACAGCTCTTAAGAATTCGGGCGACAAACAGAATTGGTTTTGACATATGTATGTTTTTACATTGTGACCAGTGTATTGAACTTGTCTGCATGTGTTGCAAAAGAAGGCGAGTCTGTACGCCATAATGTTCGTCGACTGCTCGGACGCTATTGTTTTTTGCCACTGGATGCCATACCTACGATGACCGCAGTTCTGTAATTACTATATTGTAGGATGCAAAGTTTTCGGAAGAGGTGATTACTGTATCAAATTATATTTTTTGTCGAAATTAACTCAATAGGCCTCCTGCGGTGTTTAGGGGGCGCCGCAAAAAGGGACTCGCCAGAGCCATTTATGTAGAGAGTTCGGTCATTAACTGGTAAAAAAATAGGGCAAAAATAAGGGCATTTTATTGGCTGAAATTGTTTCAATGACCTTGGGCGCGATGATTGACAGCTTGTGCGACCAACCAGTAGCGTCAAATAGTCCCCTAGCGGAGGCGATGAGCTTAACAAATACCTTCCAATCACAATTTCGAGGTAAGGACGTATTCAGGTATGCCATTTCAGCACAAATTGTTGTGTGTATGTTTATACAGCCGGAAGTTAGCCTGCCTCAGTGGGCGTCTGGTGTCTCAGCTGTAGATGAGCAATTTAGCCAGTGCGGTACAACCGCTAACCTGGGATCTTTAACGTGCACCACGAAGTAGTGATACACGACCGCACGCCGGTACGATGCTCATCCAGATCGAAACGGGCAGGGGTGGGGATTGCACCCACGATCCCTGGGTTCTGCAGCGCGAGCTTTTGCTCCAAGTGCTCCGAGCTGGTGTGCGCTAGCCCACTCGGCCGCCGATCCCCCCTTCATTTCAGCACGCTAGAGTTGAAATTTGCGACTCTTCGTATTTGAAAGGGCAACGCACGTGACGTTTTCGTCACGGTGATATTCAGAACGCACTCAATCTTGCTTTTGGTTGCACTCGCAGTGGCGACCGTTGCCGCGGCCATCACGAAATGGACGATAAAAAAAAAAGAAAGACGTGCACAAATCTTTGTAATGCGAAGTTAGAGTGCAGCTCTTGAGGAGGAGGAGGGGAGGGTATGCTCCTCTTCTGTACCCTCCCCTCCTCCTCCCACAGTTTCCCCGCTAAATTTAGCTGGAAAATTAACGCCACGTGAGCTCAACACCAATTCAGTCTCCCCGTTAAATTTAGCGGGTAAATTGACGTCACATGACTTCGTGTGACGTCACCCATGAACAAATTCAGTTTCTTCGCTAGATCTAGTGGGAAATTTTACGTCACATGACCTCAACACCAATTTAAATTCCCGCTAAATTTCGCGAGGAGGTTACGCCGACGCTGCGAAACGCGGGAACAGGCGCCAAAGAGCCGCGCTCTAAAATGAGGATTCAGCTCCGTAGGAGTTTTGACCCAAACCCCGAACGTGCACCCCATATTTGCTGTTGCGCCCGGATGTTTCAGAGAGATTTTCTCGTCAATCTCACCTTTCCTGGCTCAGTAAACGCACTCAACACCTTGAAACTGTCCTTTTCCACCAATCTCTAATAATTATACATTCATGTACCTTCAGCATCATCCAGAAAAAAAAAAAATACCTGCGCCGCGCCACGCAAATTTTCTAAGGCCATCCCAGCACATTCTTATGTTGCAACTGCTGGTTGTGCCGCCGCTTTCGCCGCTCCACCCCGGCTCCCGCCGGCTCCTCCCTTTGGCCAGACTCTCTCTGTACACGGCTCTGGGACTCGCTAGGACTTGTTTTGGGTAGTACAAACTTGAGCGTCTCAAACTGCTACACACGTAGAAGCGTGCCTGCTCAGGTGCGGAAGCGAGATCACGAGGAAAATACTAAGAAACAACAAAAATTCGAACACCATCGAAGCAAAGCTCAAAGCTAAGACCTACGGGTGTGAGCCATGAGACGCCATTTCACGCGTTCCAAAGAAGAAAAAAGCGTCAAGGTACGCCATATGTTTTGACGTCACCACGCAGAGATAAGAGACGCGTACCCTAGCGGTGGTGACATGAATCTGGTACTTTCGATTGTTTTGCGGCGTTGAATTTAACCGAGTTTGCACGTCGAAAGTAGTTTCTTCCGTTCTTCAGCGCTACACAAAAAGATAAAAGTTCAGCGAGGGTTCCATAAGTAGTATGAGGCTCAGTCAGCTGAGCTTGTACTACCCAAAATGAGGGCGCCACAGTTCAGAGCTTCAGCACAGGGGGCCTATTGGCAACGACATGTTTTGGTGGCGCCACCTCGCGGGCGCCCTCCTGTAACGGAGCGGGTAAGATGAGAGCAGACGACGCTCTATGTCAACGCACGGAGTGGCATGCTAGTTTGCATCTATGCCGATTTAAAAAGGTCTATTTATTAAAGAAACGTGTATGATGTTTTTGTGAGTGAAGTTGCTTTTTTATAATAAAAAAAAATCAAAATGTTCAAAAACAAGCCCCATGCTTAACATTACAGCTTGCGCGGCATGTCTCAGGGCTATTCACAGGCTCCCTGATTCTTGTTTTTTCGTATTTGTGGAGGCTGCTGTAGAAAAATGTTTTGCATTCACCAGAGTAAATGACGTGCTGTCTTCTTAGCTGTGCACGCGCGCAAAGTTGTGTTGCAAGGCGCAGCACACTTGTTTTAGGTACATTGAGCTTGCCGATACCGACGATTCTATCCAAGTGTGACTCAACAGTCGTTGACAAGCAAATGCTCGTGAGCAACTGGCGCTTAGCTCCTCCCGCATCCAATACGTGGCAAAGAAGTTTGTCACATCGCCACTTCTGCTCGATGAAACGCAGAAATTTTCATAACTTCTTAAATTGTCAGACATGGCCCGGCAAATTCAGTCGATTAATTAATTTATTCTATCCAAGTTTTACCAACAATTATTTAAAAATTAAAAATTGCTCGCTGAGAAGCGCATCACGCAATACGCGCATTTGGTCCGCAGAATTAAACATACAAAGGATAGTAATTCGTAGTTGTATACCTCATTTTTTTGGGACTCTGAAGTGTCAGCAACTACTAGATTTAAGACTTCGATCGAAAGGGGGTCTTGCATGTTTTGCGTCGACGGGGTGAATAAGCAGGGATTGAATCGAAACGAATCGGGAAGCCAGCCATCGCTTCTTTCTGCCGGTTAAATTCAGGAAATGTTTGTTTATTGGTTTACAAAATTCGAAAAGGAATCAACTTGGAACTTATTAGAGACCAGCACTCACAGAACACATTGGAAGCAACAGGATACATGCAGTCGCTTTCACTGAAGTGTTTACTACACACGCGAGAGGTTTTCGAATTTCGCTTTCCTAGTTTCAATTTGATTAGAGATTTCTTTCTCGGTTTTATTTTGTCCGAATCATAATAAAAAGACACCCTATTCGCCGAGGCAGGTGTTGTAGTGGGGTAAAGCGCTGGGTATCCTATTTTCATCTTCCAACTTTTTGTACTGGGGTAGAGGACAGCACACTACCATCCCAGCGCTTCGACACCTCAACGCCAAAACTGTTTGTTAGCGCGACTGCGCGTGGCACGATTTCAAGCATTAGTAAAATGTTGTTGTCCCGTCACCTGTCCTTATGTCGAAAACTCTTTCTAAATTTACAGAAATATCACTTCACCAAATAAACACAACGCGTGAAACAGGCTTATCCACGCGTTACCGAAACAACACATGAAGCGAGCTGACGAGCCGAGGGATCTAAGTCTGTCCCACCCATGACGTCACAAAGGATGATGATGATAGCTAGAGAATCGCCCCCTGTAGTTCGCACACGCCGTCAATAGACAGACGTTGTGTGGGCTTGCTCCTTTCGTCAATTTCCTGCAGCGCTTCGGTGCACGTCGGAGAGGTGTTTTTTTTTTTTTTTTTTTGCAACACAGGCACGCATCTGCTTCTTCCCTTAACACTTTGCTTACTGGGATTTCTACACCTCAAAGAAAACCTTTTAGACACTCACCTGAAATGCTGTCAAGATATCATTGATGTTGAGGTAAAAAGAAAATATTCTTATCATATGCATGATTGCCATCAATGTGATCATGCTTTTGATTTAATCTCTGTGGAGGATCTACCACTTTTATTGTGATACTACTTCTAGCGTACGACTAGCATTTCAACAGTTCACCGCTCCCACGGTAGAAGACGCGCGGGCTCCGAATCCCTGGAAGGTTCCTCCTCCTTCGTGAAGACGTACGTTTCAGTCTCAAAAACATCTGCCCTCGTCCCAAACGTTGCAGTAAGTGTCTTCTGAAGTTTCTGGCAGCCATTTCTCGAAGCGTTTTCAGCGCCATGCCCTTGCTCCGTGGAACGAGAATCTTTCTCGAAGATGCTGTCAAGGACAGATCCCGTGATCCGAGGATGGATGTCCGACATCCGTCGTGTCGCTCTCCAGTTATTTGCAAACGACGTTGGAAGTTGTGTGGTGTGGCCTTCGTTGCCAAACATTCTCGTTTGGTAGAGGGTTTGCTTTGGCTCCAGATCGGGCGACTTGACCGTGAAGTTGGATCGCTGGGAGTCCATGGAGAAACGGCGGGCTGCTTGCGGTCGCCTGATATTGCCTTCGAAGATGGTGCCGCTCAGGTCTATCTCACGGAGCTTGGCAAGCAGCCGCTCCTTTTTCTCTCGATCGAGGTTCTGCAATGATTTAGATATTTCCAGGATTAATGTAAGGCTACTTCAGCTGCTACACATTCCATTAACACCTTGGCTATTAATCGCGAGTGTCACTTGTGCCTCCTTTTGCAGACCAGAAAGTTTGACTACGAGTCTGGCTTGTGTTTGGGTTCTGCAGCTTGTTTTGTGCCCTCTCTGGCAGATTGCAGTACCACCTAAAGCCCCTTGATCTGTTTGTATTTGTCTTGCAAGTAGTGTCAAAAGCGCCAAAGCACGAGGACCGTGTGTCGGGCCTCGGGCTATGAACTGAAATGAGCAGCCTTTGGAAGTGAACGGCGGCTAAACACTGGCTCGAGGCACGTGTTTTGTGTGTTTGCACAACAATGGTTATCGGTATACTAGAAGAAACACGAGTGAATTTTATCGAGAATCTTTAGCACTACCACAATTTCTTTGCCCCATTCAGCTTCTTTTGTTTGTTCCGAATTTTTACCAAGATAAGGTTCTATTAAAAGAAATTGGAGTCTGCAAGCAAGGGAAAAAAACAACATGGCCTCAATGTGGAAGTTCACTTTAGCTGATGAATAAGTAAAAGAAACTCTTATTTGTAAGTGATGAGTGCCCTACCATGTCTGACGACCACAGAAAGGTGATATGACGAGTCATACCACCTCTTTGTGAACGTGTAAACTTCGTTTAAAATCAGCGATTTGCACCAAAATAAAGTAAACATTCACTCGGCCTCCAGATGTTGTTTGTTCAACAGTACTACAGAGTGAAAACAAAACAAAAAACGGAATGGACAGCTCAGATAGCCAGGAAGTAATAATGGGAGCGAGGAACATCTTGAGGCCAAGTGAGTGCTACCTTTATTTTTGTGCAAATTTTTTATCTTAAATAAAGTTTATGGTGCGCCCCATGAAAAAAAGAAATTAGTATGCAGTAAGTTAAAACTAGAATTCAATGCAAGTTTTTTTTTTAATATAGCCATTTAAAGGCAATAATGACAATGTAAGCAAAGCCAATGCCATGAATTTGAGAATAATGTTCAATAGCACAAAAAGAATAATTACTCCATGATTCTTGGTGCTATGACACAGAAGCAAGGGTGGCATTTTGTTAAAGATCCTAGCTATAGTTTTTGTTTTGTATGAGCATGCTAATACTATATTGTACATTTTGAATGACATTTAATGGGGTTCTTGATACTGATTTTTCTTAATACATATTGTATTCTCTGGGTGAAATTGAAAAAAATATCCAGCTGATGTCGCCATTGACCAACCATTTTGATGGCACGTTTTCAGCTTTGCTAGCTGCCGTAGCACTGGCCTATGGGCTTAAATATACTGACACAAAATAGAGGTATTTTCTGCGATCTGGTTGCATCTGACCTTCACAGTTTTTGAAGAAACAAATAGAACGACCTTGCATAAATATCCTTTAGCTCTCAAAGTTCTGAATTGCAAGTTTCTTTTTAAGAGCACATTTTGCAATACACAAAGTAGTTCACAGAAGCTGCCAGCAAGCGCTGCCTTATTGGGAGGGTTCCATGTTTTCTGAGTTTAATGTTCATCAGATTCGGAGGGTGTTTTTCTAAGTTCCTTTTTGCCGAAAATTCGAAATTTATCGTAATTTATTTTTGTTCGATTCCCAATTCTCCAAAATTCAGAGTTTAATTTTGCAGTTTCCTATTATTCTACGAATAATAATAAATAATACGTTGGGTGTAAACGTGTGGTAGATTCAAAATAATGCACTTGTATTCTTTTGAGAATGCAAATGCAAATTCAAAAGAATGCACAATACTAATCTGTGCCATGACAAAACTTGCAAACAAGTGTTGCTTCAATAAACGTTGATAGCTTAAAATCACAATTTCTGAACGTATTCGCTGAGATGCTCATTTTTGCTGCTATCCTATTCCATCATTCTTCCCCGTAGCTGTGCGGGATTGAGTGGTAAATGAATATAGAAGCTTCAACAACCCCCCCCCCCTCCCTTTTCCCCCTTTTATGACATCTGTATGGTTAATAGCTTTCCCTGCTACAAAACCACAACCCATCCTTCATCTAAGAAGCACATAGTTATGGTACAAGCTCTAACCCGGAACAGTGTTTTTTATCCTTACCCTGAAGTACAATGTCCTGTTGTCCGTAATGAACCTTGGCGTAATGAACGGTAAGACCCCTTTTATCAATGATCTCAGATTTTGAAAGGAAACTGGGATGGCATTTGCTCAGGGATATTAACCTTGTGCATTGGCCAAACTGAATTGTATATTATTACTATCTGTCTTTCTTTCCTTCATTTTTTTTTTTTTTGCATTCGGACATAGAAGTTTGGATTTATGGGATAAATCCGAATTGTCGAACATTTTACCTGCGGGTGTTTTTCGGAGTGTCTATTTATCCGAAAACGCGGAATCCTACTTATTGGGCATAAGACATGGTCATAAAGCTTCATATGTTTATATATTAGCTATTCGGCTTTGTGCAGGCCTGTTTTCAGTGTACGTTAGAGTAGTACTTCTTTCTTTTTCCTAATGTTGCTGTTCCATAAAAACTGATTCTTTTATACCTTCTTTGATAACGGTCTCACTTTAAAGGAAAATACTTTTTCTAATTCCCATTTTATACGTGATTCATATTCGCCTTGAATTTAATCTTCCGTATACTATTTACATTCAGTAAAAGCAACTAAAGGTATGAGCAATGTTTTTCTTCAGTATTTGAAGGTATTCTGATAAAATTTAAAGACTACTCCACCGCTTTCAATCCTAAAGCCAATCGTAATTTTTACAGCCCTGGACATTGAAAGCAAGCAAAGTTTGGGTCACACGGACAAACCACTAAACAAACAAAAAAAGGGAAAAAAAAAACATTGATCTTACGGACGAAGTTGGTATAGACGAAACTTGTTTCCGTGGAATTCTCTGGGGCTTCTGGCGGGCTTTGCAGTTACGATTTTGTTTTTCATTTTCTTTGGTTATACAGCAGGCGTGTTCGAATAGTGGAGTTTTAGTTCAAAGCGAATAGTGGTTTTGGCCGAATATTTTCGAATTGAACATCAAATGGTTTCTCCAAACTTCAAATTTGACAAATAAGAAAAAAAAAAAAGCACGAATGATGAACGTTGGTTGACAAGACGTCGCTGCATAACATATACTTTTGCATAATCGCGGCAGGTTAGCCACGTTCAGTGCGCTTGTCACCAAGCACCTGTGCGCTGCTGGAAAGCAATAACCGCGAAGCCCGCGAGCTCCACATGTATTGCTTCGCAGCTCGCAGGTGCTCATTGAGAAGCGCACTCAACCGGGCTCAGCCGCCGCGATCAGCACTTCGAAAAGTATGAGTATCGCAGTTCATCTCGAAGCGAATATTGAATAGCGTATTATTCGAACCCACTATTCGAATATTCGCCCAAGACTCTTATACGGGCAGGAACTGAGGGAGAGGAGGGAATGAGAGCATGGGGCGTCGTCAGAGGACCGAGCTGTGGTTGGAATGATTAGTGGGTAGACGCAAAGCTAGCTACTCTTCTCTCTACTCATTCTCCAAACGCAAGCACTGGCATTCGGCGTTCGATCATTGAGTGGACGGGTTGTTTCCTCCTCACAAGTCACTCCTTTGGCACAGTGGTAGATCATCGGGCTCATAATCATGGAGTATTGGGTTTGATTCCCATACGGTTGCATTTGGAATTTTGTTCTTCTGAATTAAATACAATAATGTCTTCTCAATTATGGGTTCTTTTGCGCAGATTGTCTTCTGTAGTACGTGTTACACATTTTGTAACGGTTTCCGAGGCATTCCGTCACACTTTTCTTGGGGATCCCGGCCCTTAAACACATTCTGTGTTAGAAATTACATTATTTGTAATCAATTTGCAGTGAATTTTACAATATATTTTATTCGCAGTCAAACTTTTGTCATTTGCATATCTCTACTTGTAAGCATGTCAGAAGAGTGATTTTGGAAGTTTAAGCTTGAATGGAGCATCTATATTTACCCACCTGTTGTCATGGCATGAACTATATTTCCTCTCCTCACAAAGAGTAACGACACACAAAAAATATCTTTGCCACATCATAATATGGAATGCTAAGTTAGTATTAGCTTTTTCTTTGTGGAAGTTTGACATCTAAAAATACTGGTTGTTTAAAGATGACTATCTATTTAATATGAGGTTTTGACAAGCACCCTATAATCGTATTCACCTCAACGACCGTAGTAAAAAAAAAGGCCAGCTTGTAGCGGAATTTGACTAATTCCGCCCTTCATGTTTTGAGTATAAAGACATATGTAGGTGCATCTGAGATTAGCTTTATGTTATTTTATCAAGATGTACACGTTTCAGACTTCAAAATCATGGTTTATTGCTTCGACAACCAAATATTGTAAGGACTCCCTCCCACAGCTCATGACTAATGTACAAAGCTTCATTGTTTTCTTTATGTGACAAGTAGTAGTGTAGTAAAAATCAGTACCTGTAATGTTAACATATTAAGTGTTCTGTCCATATTCATAGTTCTTTTTCGTTTCAGTTTACAGTTGTGAAGTTACAACGTGCTTGCAGTACATTTTCGTGTATATAGGTAACAATTAGTATGTGACTCACCGTCAGGAAGGAGCCTATGCCCTTGTCGAAATTCTGGCTCTCGGAGTTTGCATTCTTGAAGAAGAATGTCTGAGGACTGTGTTGCTTGCTCTAGAGAAGAATATACCATAATTTAAAAGAGTATTGCAACTTACATGCCGTAAGAAGAAATCAGTGCAGTTGTGAGTGCTATTTAACGAATAGTTGTTTTATATTTAATTTCGGTGTTTTATGTTCAGTGAAAGCATAAAATTGGCAGCGCCCTTTATCTCCAAACTCCTGGGATGCATGAAATGCAGTATTTAAGGTGTGATAGTTTGAAATTGTTTAGAAGACATTAAATCGTCATTTGAAGGGGTGAACAAGAACTTTAATTTTTATCCATTTCCCCGCTACATTGAGCGGGTAAATTGGGTGCATGGGTCATGTGACGTTAATTTTTCCGCTAAATTCAGCATTGAAACTAAATTGGTGTATGGGTCACATGACATCGGTTTGTTTGCTAGATTTAGTCGGGAAATTCAATTGATGTATATCTTACGTGTCCGCAGGTCACGTAATGTAAATTTTCCCGCTATATTTTGCGGAGAAACTGAAGGCATTTAGGTCATGTGACATTGATTTTCCCGCCAAATTTATCAGAGAAAACGTCACTTTTTTTGCTAAATTTAGGTGGAAACGAAATTGGTGTACAGGTCCCGATATCGTCTTGCGATATTGAATGTTCCGCTAAATTTAGCGGCCGGGCAAGTGAATTGGTGTATAAGACACGTGACGTTAATTTTCCCACTAAATTTAGCAGGGAGACTGAACTGGTGCATAGGCCACGTGACGTCGGGTCACATGACATCAATTGAGATCACGTGACCTAAACACCAATTCAGTTTGCCTGCTAAATTTAGCGGGAAATGCATGGACGAACGGACGGACGAAGTTTTCAGATTGGCGTAGCGTTGAAGAGCATTACATTCTTTAATACACTAGGATCTCATTGAATAGAACATATACAGGTGGAACTTTCTGGATAAATGGAACAATTTTGCCAGGTCCCTTATACCCTATTCACACGACCGTAAAGGTACCTTTAGCTAAGGGACCTTTATTCCCTGCGGCCAATCAATTAACGATCTTCCGCGCGTGGCGTGTGCTCGCGACCCAAGAGCACGGGCTGATTGTCCGATAGCAAAGAGACCTATGTTAAAGGTACCTTTTTGTTGACCGTGTGAATGGGGTATTAGAGTACTGTCGCTAAGGTTTCTACACGCTTGAATAGGGTGGAGCTAAATTTAAATCTTTTATTTTAAGCTAGGCCTTGACCAGAGTGCTACGTAGCTATAAAAAATTGACCGCATCTCCACGTGGTGAATGATGTTGCTTGGGGCGAAGGTCTGGTGGTGCTTGTCTGCGTAGACGCCGAGCCGCAGCATGCCGAGCCTTTTCATTCATGTCAGTAGGAGAATGTGTGGTTTTCTTCTTTTTCTTTTTTTTTTCTTCTTTTTCTTTTTTCATAATTTTTTTCATCTTTTTTTTTCCAATTCTTTTTTTCTACACGAGCACGTGAGCATGTGCTCACGTGCTCGTGAGCACGTGATCTCACGAGCAGAAGCACGAGCACCCGACGCTGGCCTACGGCGGACAACGGACGGCGGACGGACATGGCCAGCCCCTAAGGAGCTTCGCCCCTAAAAGTGGTCATTCGGGAACACATTAAACGACAATGATCCTTTACTCACACTCAGTTTCTTCTGGAGCATTTCATGTTCAGTTGAAAGTGTATGCAGCTGCTTCTGGATGTCTTTGCTGTGATTCTTTTCTTGGGCCAGCTCCTTCTTGTAAGCACTCTGGACTGTGTCCAACTTTCGTCTGAGCTCCTGTTGTAGATACAAAATGCGAATCTACAGGGTGTTTCTCGGAATGCCGGCCCAATCGTTCCCGCGAAAAATATATGCGTCGCACAGAAAAAATGTAAATCGTTTTTGCGAAAATTATGTGTTGCACAGAAAAAAAAAAAAGAAGTTTTAGGTTGTATTACTGTCTTCTGAAGTGCTAAAGAGCCTATTTGGAAAACTTAAAACAATTTTAAGTATGATTAGCTTATTAATTACTTCTGAATAATTAACTTTTTAATGAGCAATTTTAAAGGTATGGATTTAAGTGGAAACTTTCTGGGCGTCATTCTAAACCGTGAAATCAGCCCACATGTGCATATTTTACGGTGTTCCAAAAGGATGCTCAGTTTAGACGCATTTTTATGTTTCGGTTTCCTATCCGAATGTAACCACTGCATCACCTCCCTTATAGGAGGGAAGGAATGGCAAGATGAGATGTTTTGCCGTTTGAATGACATTACAAGAATAATCTTTCAATCTGGGTTTCACCAGCTTTGTGCGAGGAACGCAGGGTGGCACACGTTAGTTGCGCGATTTGGTCATAAGGATCAGGACCGCTGGTGCAAAGTTTCACACCGATAGGAAACTGGAACCTATACTCCGTTCACCCCTAAGCTGACAGTGCGGTGGAAGCTACTTGCTCGTTGGTCCAGTCATGCGGCTATCCTTGGAAATGTGATCCCGCTCCCGCCCAGACCCACGTGCAGAGGGACCTGGGTCACGTGAGGCGAAGTAAGCGGTTGATTGGTCCGGCGAGCGCGTAGTCGCCGCCACGCTGCCATGCTTAGGGGTGAACGGAGGTTAGAAACGTCTCCCCATTTGAGTGGTATTCCGTATAATGCCGCGCATAGCTTATAGCATCTTTGTGAAGTGAGTTAGTGATTTTCGACGATGCTCATCAATTTAATAGCTAAAAAATGTTCTAACCTTTAAATTTAGTAATTGAAAAGTTTATTTAATTTTATAAAGAATACACTCTTTCGCAGAGGTCAATACATCAACTTTTTTGCGTGTGCGATGCACTACGCATCACACACACACACAAAAACAGTTGATGTTCGCCGGAGCGATTTGGCCGACGTTCCGTGAAGCACACTGTGTAGTACCAGTAATTGGGTCAATAACATCGATTTTTTCTTTTAACATCATACTATACTGCTCATATTAATCAGTATTCTTTCATCTTGACTGTTTTTCTTTATATTAATATGAATTGTTTTAGGAGTGTAAATAGTAGTAGCTTCCTAAGGCTAGGACACTTTCACCAATACAAAGAAATTAAGGATTCTGATATTTACCTGAACTTCTGTGTCTTTTTCCTGGAGCTTTTGTTCAACTTGCCTAAGTTTTTCATCTGACTCTACTTCCTTTTCGACCAGGATGCCTCGTTCTTGCACAGCCTGCTGAACATTTGCCAGCTGTTGTTTCAACTTCAGAAGTTCGCAGTTACGATAGTGAAGTCGTTTTTCATATTCCCTGCAATGGCCGGAGTATTGCATGTTGGGCAAGCATTTTTTGACAGCCCGTCTATCAAGATTGCAAGCAAGCTTTGGTAATTATATTGAAATAAAGTAGCGAGACATTTAGCACTGTAAAATGAAGCCTCTTGCGGGCTGATCTATTTATCACGACGCTCGAAAAACCATTCGATTCAACTATATTATGGCCAAGGAAACAAGTAATTTAACTTTTTGTATGCAAGTGTTTTTGCGTAATAAGGCTTACATAAAGGGTCACTAGATATAACTTTCTTATTAAAAATGAAACCGAACATTGCAACACACCCCTTTACTGAGATCTAAAGAAAGGGGCAAGCTATGATGTTTTGGTCGCGTTTTTAATAGAAAAAAGGCCACACATGATGTTAAGTTTGCGTCTCCTGGCAAAGCAAAAGCCAGAAGCACTACATGCGAACTGCTTTTCCTCTTCCACACATCTAGAGACCATTAGACCAGCTAACAAAAAAATCCCAGACAGGCGAGCATGCATAGTGTATATATGTAGCGAGCAAGTTGAGAAAAAACGTGCATGCTTCAAAATGCTATATTTACTGTTCATGCTTACTTGCGTAAGAGGAACATTTGTTTCTCAAAATTAAATTTATGTTGAACGCTCTATATGTGGCAGGTCATCCTCAGTGTACAGCGCAGGTTGACTTATTTTATCTGAGAGAATAATCCCTGCGTTGTCATTTATGAAACACCTTATAGTGCATTCGCAGACGATACGAAATAGCCCATGCGAGTGCGTGGTTTACAAGGCCTGCTGCGCTATTAATCAGAAGGAAGCTCAACCATTATCGAGGCTTCAGCGGCTGCAGTTTTTTTTTTTTTTTTGCCACTCCCGGCTTGACCAGCTGTCGCTGAATTAATGCAGATTTGGCCGAATATAGAGGCGTTCTGCAAAAAAAGGCAAAGTCAAGCATGGCTATATCCACCCGGTCGGCAAGCTGAGTGAACAGTTTTCGGGCATTTGATAAGTTTGCGGAATAAGTGACGATAAACCTTTTTTCACTTTTATTCCCTCCGAGTACTACCACCATCGGTGTTGGCTCAGCAATCGTATGCAGACCAAGTGGGGAGTAATGGAAGAAGTCGAGCAGCCGCTGAAATGCCGCTCGTTCAAACAATAGCCTCTATGATAACTCAGCTCTCTTCCGTTAGCACTAGTTAGCACTGGAGGTCATCGGAGCCACGCGTTCCCCTGGGCATTTTCATTTCGTCCACGACTGTATACAGTTTGCAATGATCGGATATTCTCATAATCTGTGGTAAAGTTGGTCTGCACGTCTCGTTCACAAGCTCTATTACTATTATGCCAGTAAATATGGCAGTAAAGCGAACCTAAATCATGAGACAAACATTGTGGCCAATGCAAAAACAGAGCAGAAGGATGTTAAGGTAAACAGTTTTCATGGCTTTTCTGACAATAACCCTCTCACTCTTGGGACTGCCATCTTATTAACTCTGCCCATAGGGCATGACAAGTTTATACCACTTTATGAGCAGTCATGCTACAAGCTGCGTGACAAGTGATGCTCATGCATTGAGTCATTATATAAAGTGAGGTATTTACACGTGGCTTTGTTTAACACGGAGCAGGCCTGGTTAAATGGTACTCCCCACACATTCCTTGATGTAGCTTTTTCAAACCTACACAAGATTATTGTTGGTGTTTATCTATAATCATTAAGAACAAGAATGATAGGGCATCTCTTCGGTTTTACCAGTTTTTAGGAGGAGCTCCATATATCTTTCAAGATGTGTAGGTCTGCTGGCTCTGCACGCAGAGTTGTCATTTCCGCATAGTGAATGTTTCCAGACCAACACTCATGTGTGGGGCACTCTGAATAAGCAAATGGCTCTGATTCCTGCTAATGGATAGACTAATTAGCAAACTTAGTCTATTTGGCTAAATGCGTCAAGTTGACGGAATGGTATGTAAAATTGTAAGACTTGCCTTTGCTTGTCCCTGCTCTCATTGAGAAGACTGCGCAATGCGCGAACCTCTTCTACGTGAGACTTGATCATATTTGACCCATCGAACCTGGAAGACTCTGTCTTGAGGAGTTCTCGCTCCTGTCGCATCTGGATCCTTTGGAGTGCCTTGTTCTCATACTCGGATTCCTGTCCATGTAAAAGTTGCAAGAGCCTTTTGTTAGTGAGAGAAAACTTCTGAAGGCTAGCACCTCACCTTCTTTACAACACGTTGTTTAAAAAAAAAATAATCTAGGGATATGTCAGGGTAGAGAGTACTGAATTTTTTTAAATAACTAATAGTTTGACCCGTGAGGAGTAACTTATTTCTGACTTAATTACTGTTCAAATTGCAAGCATGGCTCAAATCATTCCTTGTTTGGCTTTGAAAAATTATGTTAGTTCTTGTTTTTATCTTCTAGTTGGGATCGTTTCGCAAATTTTTAACGTGCACTGGTTCAACTTGAGTGTAACCTGACTCATCAGTTTTTTGTGATAGATTGATGGTCAACATGCTTACATGTACTGGTTGCCTTATCTTCTGTCAAAAAGTCATTGTGTGGAACTAATAAGTACATTCCAATATAATTGTAACAACTTTGCACGCTCTAGTGCGTTGACATTCTTGATTGTAGGTCGGTCCTTGATTTTAAAGAACAGCTTCGAGAAAAGATATATCAGGGCATATACTTGAATATGGTAGCCCCTATGTAAGTTCACATTAAATAAATTGCTGTGTAAGAATTGCTCCCTCTCTCAGAAGTGTTATCGGCACGTTTCCACACTTGGTGCGTTTTTACCGTGGTCTCCCGAAAAACGTACCAACGGAGTTTTAATCAGTTTGTAAGTATGGTAAGCTTCTCGGTGTTTAGCATGCTTCAGCATACTAGCTACGAATAGCTAGCTTTCGCTGAGGTTTATGGAAGGCATGCATATATTTTATAGTTATTGAACTTCCGAAGGCGAGATATGAACACTTACAAAACAAAACCTCTCCTTGGTTGTTCGTAGATAGTGTATTTTAGCCTTTTCTTTGGGAAACATAGCAAGGTCATCAAGGAACACAGAATATATTTTATGCCTTCCTCGAGTTCAGTGCCAAGTGGGGGCATGGCTATGTTGTCCTTAGGTTTGGCGCTTACCTTAAGCCTTCGTTCCAAGTCTTTGATTTCGTTTCTGAGCTCTTCGATTTTGAAGTCATGCGACAAGAAACGCTTGGACGTTGACCTCCGAGATGTTGCAATGGATTGGGAGTACTCGTCACTGGCCCTGGATGCTCCTGCAATAATTTGTAAGAAATGTCAGCCATGATGACTTTGCCTCAATTGCAAGTTAAACGTCTGAACTTCGCCATTGCAATGCTGGTGTAATTTCAGCTGCTTTACACCGGGCAGATGGATACGGAATATCTTACTTAGTGTGTGTGTTAAACCCTGAAATGCTTTTTAACAGTACCACTAATCCCAAAATGCTGTCCGTCCGTCCGCCTGTGTATTGACATCATCTGACGTGACCAGGTCACCTATGCACTAAGCAGTTTCCCCGCTAAATTTAACGGGAAAACTGATGTCACGTGACCTATGCACTGTCAGTTTCCTCGCTAAATTTAGTGGAAAAATTGACGTCACGTGAACTATATAGTTAATTAAAACAGACCCCTTTCAGAAACGTGATAACTCTGTGCTGCACTGGCAAGTGAAAGTGTGCCCGCTCTCCATGGTGAAGGAATGTTGTTTCTTCGGCCCGCTGGCTCTGCGTGAAGAAGCGACTTGGCAAACGCAAGTAACGGGGTTCTGTTTTCCGTCGCCGGCTGGGAAAATAACCTTGCTATACTCTGTCTCACCCTACGATGGACTAGGGCCTGAAGGCTGGTGGGCGGAGCACTACTTCAGAAAGGCTTGCATCCGCATTGCGAAAGAGTGCGAGAGAGAAAGAGTGCGCGAGAGTGCGAAGGGCACTAATCTTACGCAAATGGTTCTCTGATGTGATAGCGCGCTATTTTATGTTGGTGAAGTAAAGGTACAGGGTATTTAGTTTCATAAACATTCATGCCATATTTCTTAAACATGTCAACTGTTCAGAGAAGTTGGACGGTGACCAGGCAACACTGACGTAAAGTCGGTTCGCCTTAGCCATAAAAATCCAATCCAATCCAACTTTTGTGTACGTAAAACGTACCCGGACCCGCATTTCCCTTCCGCACGCGGTCCGTACATACGCTCACGTGTCGAACACTCGATCCGATTCATCTTCATTTCTTAATGGCCACTGGCTCTGATCTCGGGTTCTCTTCGTCACGTCGCTTCCAGACGGTATTTAAATCCTTCAGTAGTCTCCAGTAGTAGCGAGCAGACGGAGCCGCCGCAAGGGCTCGATAAGCAGACGAAAAACTCGCCTCCGCATGACGCGTCTTGGCGCACTGATACGTACGACGGAGCAAATATACCACGGGGTTTCTAACCGGCTCGTGATTGGACCCGGCGGCCTGCAGCATTGGGTTTTAGTCCATCGTAGGATGAGACGGAGTATAGCTAGCTTGTTAGGTATGAAACCTGAAAACAGAGCTCTCATCATGATGTGTCTGTAAGTCATATTTGGAGTCCACAAAGCGTCTAGCCCACTAAACTTGCATAAAAAAGATGCCCTCAAGGGGAACTTAATGCGGTGCTGTCCCAATGCTGCATGGTAGCATAAAGTAACATGGTGGTAATAAATGTTTCAGTAACATAAAAAAAAAATTCGAGAAACGTGTCTGCGGGCAGAGTTTCATTTGTTTTTTTCGTTTGGCACTCGTAGTTTGCTAAAAAGCAGAAAACGTTCGCAGGACTGATGCACGAATTTGACTTCTCGTTTAGCCACGCCAACAGTATATGCCTGTCGAGCAACACGAAGTAAAGGTACAATTAAATAACAACGTAGTATATTAAGCAACCGCATGCAAAATCGTGAGGCTGGCCGAACGGCAGCGGATGCGACGGGTGAAACCGACGCTCGTTTATCTGCGTCAAACGTATTTGTCTAACAGTCACAGTAAAGAAAACACAAAGCAGTAAAATGCAGAGCCAATATATTAACCTCTTTAAACAAATGCACGCGAATTCGTGAGCTTAGCCAAACGGCCGCGGCAGCGGACTGTCCGATATGAATATATACCTACTACCTTCCGTTCGGATTTGTCAGTGTATCCATACTGCGTGCAGACCGGGACACAGCACTGTGTTGGCATCTTCACTGATACTCTGGAGCGCCTAAAGCTTGATTGGCGCACAGCGAGGTTGCGACCTGCTTTCCTTCACCATGGCACGCAGCTGCTGACCGTCTCAGTATTGCCATGATTACCACGCCAAGACACACTGTTGCCGTGTTTTCTGCAAGGGGTCTATATCCCCAAAACGACTGTTTAATGCCTTCTAACAAGAAATTGAATGATCGCTCCTTGAATACTGCCGTTTGTACTATACGGAGCGCAAGTTTGTCTGCTTCTTTTGCGGGGGTGGCGGTGACGTCAGAACGCCGAGCTCTGATTGGTTCTGAATGAAGAATGGTGGGTAGACCTCAAAACAGCTTGCTTTGAGGTCTACCTGATATTGTTCAATCAGAGCCAATCAGAGCTCGGCGTCTTTCTGACGTTACCGCAATTCCTGCAAAAGAAGCAGACGACTTGCTCTCCGCATAGGACTTTGGCGATAAAGGTACTTCCGTCATTTTTTTGTTTTCCAAGTTTGGTTTGAGCGAAAACCGGCCCACTCGTCAATATTCCCACTTGTCACCGGAAAACTTGTCACGGGGCGACTGGTCGCATCGGCATTTTGGATCTAGGTAATTTTCTCACAAAGTCATCTTTGTTTTGGTGGGATCAGGGTCAACCTTCCGGAATCAGTCCTATAATTTTTTTTCACTGGCACAAACGATTTGAACCCGACTTATAAATAGGCTTTGGACGCTCGTAATTGGTATAACTAGAATCAGGAGGGATCAAAACTAACGAACGCTCCACGTGGCGCTTCGGTGCTGCTGTACCGGAAATCTTCGTGCCATTCTACTAAGAAATTTTTACACACCTACCTGAAAATGCAGCGCTGGCATTTGTTAGGTATGTAGAGATAACAACTACAGGGTGATACAAGGAGACGCCAGGCTCTTTAAATCGACCGGAAAATTCGGCTTCTTAACCTATCACGTTACGACTTTGTGCAGCGTTGCCCACAGATGGTGAATTTTTTTGTAAAATTTGCAAAGAGCGAACTTGCCTGAGGAAAAAGTACAGAAAGAAAAAGGCTTAGCTCCTATGGAAACGCAGCGACGCCACCGGTCTGCAAACAACACGGCGCCGTTTCGCACGGGAGACAAGAGATGGCGCAAGCGGTTGCGACGCCAACTGCCGCCAACGAACGAGCATACGACGCCGAGAGCCGGCGTCTTTTCTTTAGCAGACGATCTTTTCGACTCAAAAGCGGCGCGCGTTCCGCAGGGGGCGACAGTCGCAGAAACAAAAACAACAACTGATATGAAAAAAGCTCGCGCCGCTTTTGATTCGAATAGATCGTCTGCTAAAGAAAAGACGCCGGCTCTCGACGTCATCTGCTCGTTCGTTGGCGGCAGTTGGCGTCGCGACCGCTTGCGCCATCTCTTGTCTCCCGTGCGAAACGGCGCCGTGTTGTTTGCAGACCGGTGGCGTCGCTGCGTTTCCATAGGAGCTAGAGTTCCTGTATAGGCTCCCTACGGGAGCCAGAGTTGCGCGTTCATGCATGGCATGTGGATTCAGCTCCTCACGTGACTGAATTCGGCGAATAGCAGCGCCGCGGGGCGCGTGCAACGTCTACTTTGCTGCACGACACTTGATACGGCTCCTCACGTGATCGGATCTCGGCGAATAGCGGCGAGGGCGGCACGCGGCACGTGGAATCAAACGCGCAATTCTGGCTCCCGTAGGGAGCCTATACAGAAACTCTAATAGGAGCTAAGCCTTTTTCTTTCTTTACTTTTTCCTCAGGTAAGTTCGCTCTTTGCAAATTTTACAAACAAAATGCACCATCTGTGGGCACCGCTGCACAAAGTCGTAGCGCGATAGGTTAAGAAACCGAATTTTCCGGTCGATTTAAAGAGCCCATGGCGTCTCCTTGTATCACCCTGTATACTGCGAGGCAATCGATAACATTTCACGAGTCCCTCGGTATCATGGCCGCTAGTGGCACCGATACTTATCTTGGGGATCAAACAGACCACTTTACAGCACACGAAAAAAGCGTCAATATATATATATATATATATATATATATATATATATATATATATATATATATATTAGGCTCGAGAGTGAAAGTGTGCACCTCCTTTATTTGTCGTTTTTCTACTTTTTTTCTAAGCTATTTTTTGCTCTCCTTTTTTTTTTTCTTTTTCAACTAAAGATAATAAAGCATAAAATCCCACTTGATGCCAGATGTTTTTTGGTATTCGAAACCGTTTCCGACATCACTTCGGAATATTGCAAGAAACGTCCAGTTATTTATTTGAGACATTTGCGTGATCTGCAATAAAGATAAACTTCCTTCTATGGCATACCTGCCTTTAAATTTGTCATGACAGTTCTAAAGACTGCTAATAAGATCATTATTTTGTTTGGAAGAAAAACGTGCAATGAAAGCCAGGGGCTCGAGCGATCAAGTTAAAGGTATATAAAGCGTGTACGAAATAAACTTTGCAGCTGAGTTTGAGACGTTGCCTCCTCTTTTTCTACCTTCTGTTGTGTTCTCTTTCATGCCCCTGTCTCAGGTTTACAATCATGTTCAAGTTAAAGGGACCATGAAGATGATTCTCAACATTTTTAGAAAGGGTTTTTTTTCCGACTCTCTAAGGACCTGGCAATATGCTCAATGTTTTTTTACAGTTCCATGAAGCATGATTCATAGCCAACTCGCCCAAGCCTCCATCGCCATGAAGCTTCTTATTTCGTATGAAGGAAATTAACGAAAACGAACCTGACGTTCGACTTTCCCGCCATACAACCTCTCTTAAAACGGAGGTGACGACCACAGCGAATTGTCGGTTTCGGTAGAATTTAGTGGCCATGAGCGTAGATGGCGCGGTAAACTGTAGCGGCGCTTTATGTTTCGAGAGGGCTGTACCGCGTTGCGACTGCGAGTAACGAGGACACTCGCGCTTCGTATGCCGCTTGCCAAGCTACTCCTTGAATAGACGTATCTCACCGAGCGTTCGGCGCATGCGTGACGCCGCCATAACTTTAGTTCGCAGAGACAGGCAGCAGTGCACGAGACGGCTCGTGCCGCCTCACGCTCTGCATGCGCAGAGCTCCAGCCAGGGTTTCGCACAGTGGCGTAGCCAGAAAATATTTTCGGTGGGTGTTTCAAAATGTTGGTGCAATCAAACACACACAAAAAATATATGTATATATACAATAAAGCAAAATTTCGGGGGGTGTTCTGACACCTGAACACCCCCCCCTGGCTACGCGCCTGGTTTCGCACGTGCAGAAAGACTAAAGTTCCCTCGATGCATTGCGGCAGCGGCGGCGTAACCAAACTGGCTCGTGAGATCGGTCTATAGACGATTGCAAGCAGGGCATCTGGCCGCCGCCATGTCTTTGTTCGTGCATGCAAGTGCGTGCAATTGCAAGCTCGCCAAAGCTACGTTCACGCGCACGCTGCACGTGCATGCACGCGTGGGGCACCAGTGAGGCACCATTCTTGCAATTGTCTATTGGTTGCTATGCTTCTCAGAAAGCACGGATGACCCGGTGACTCGCGGCTGTATGCCAGCGCAACCCATGTCAAACGTACTCAAACGCAAATGTGTGTATGGACCTTATGTTTCGCCGACATCGTTTATTGCTAATCGTGTTGCGAGTGTCGCTGTCGCATTAGGAAGAACAATAATTGGCAAGTTTCAGCGCCTACCGTGCAATCGACTTCACTATAAACCAACACACTGCTTTGCCCACAACTTTGCCCACAACCCGCTTTGCCCACAACAGGTGTGGGCACTGCGCATGCGCAGAAGCCAAATTTGGGAGGAATGAAGCATTAGCGCATGCGCAGTACCGACAGCAGCGCCACCGCGGTCGTATGACGTCAGCAAGTTGAGTTGGTCTATAGACCCCTTTCAAAAGTCACGTGCCGATTATTAGAGGGTCGGAACCACTGCACAATGGCGGAGCGATTGCATCGAGGAACGTGCAAGTCATTCCATAAGATAGGGAACGTCGGAGAGCGGTCAACACTACGAGCCGACGTGCCAATCATACAGCGTCGAAAGTGCAACGTCACTGCGATCATCACCTTTTTTAAGTGGGTGTGTTTTTTCTAGTGTGCCGTGACGTTGAGGTTTAGTCCGCCATTGCGCAGGGATTTCACAGCTGCCAACAAAGTACCGTATTTTGAAAGGGGTCTAATTCATTACTCCGTTTTTTTTTTTTAAAGACGCACGGGCAGCTCGTCAGACATTTGAAAATACCTTGTAGCTGCAGGGCACGCAAAGCAACGATAAAAAATCGGCGTCAGTACGGTCGAAAGGGAGATCGTTTCGCCGTCGGTACCGCGTGTCAGCAAGATCGGTCTTATGACAAAAAGTGCGATGCGATGGGAAGTCGGTTTTTGTTGCATGACGCACGGGCAGCCAGCATATTTGAGGACACCCAGTGCTGACAAATCGCGCAACGTAAGCATGGAAAACAAAAATGAGCGCCGCGATTATTTTGGTGTGCCGGTATTTATTCATTTATTTTAAACACCCTCAAGGTAAATACATTGAAGAGGGGAGAGAGCTGTAAAATATTAACTATAAAGTGCACATATTAAATATAGCGTCTTTAAACAAAACAATTTCAGTGAGGTTATCAATTGAGGTGGGTATTGTGACTATCGATGTTTGAGGCATAAAATAATATTAAATAACGTAGTTCTAAAATTTGGAATACTAATCTAAAGGCTATGATCGATACTAGCAGATATGTAGAAAGGTGGGGTAAGTAGTTCATGACGTAGGGTAACATTTTTATAAAATATTTTATGAAAAAGACACAAACAATCGATTTTTCGGTGGTGAATTTGTAACGGCAGAGCTTAAGCGCTTTTCATGGTAGAAATGCCGGCAGTGCGATGATAGTTTGTCAATATGAAACGAGCTGAGTAGTTTTGAATGGATTCAATAAGAGCAATTAGTGATGAGTGAGCGGGGTCCCTCACAGCAGCAGCGTATTCTAATTTTGGACGGATAACGGTTTTATACATGGTTAGTTTTAATGAAGACGGAGCGAGAAAGAATTTTATTTTTAAGTATCCTAACATACGGTTATCAATGTGAATTACGTATTCAGTATGAATCTTCTAAGAAAGGTTAGACGTTATATGAACACCAATATATTTGTAAACAAACACTGAAGCAAGAGGATTGCTGTTAAAATGATAAGTATGACACACCGATTCAGCGCGTGACACTTCCATCGATTTACATTTGTCAGTGTTGTTTCCCATAATCCACCGCGCGGTTAAGGCGACGCCGACGGCCCCCAGCACCACGGGGGTCAAGTAAACCCCCGCGAGGTCACGACCCCCGTGAGGTCACGTGACCCCCGACGTCAAGAGGGTCACGTGACCTCACGGTTACGCCGACGGCGACGCCGCTCAAGCCGGAAACGGGCGCCTAAGAGCTGCGCTCAAAAATATAGGTGGTTCTACTCTGAAACGACTGTTTGATGTATTCTAAACAAATATATACATTCGCTCCCTAAATACTGCATACTGCACACCAGCTCGGAGCACGTGGAGCGAAAACTCGCGCTGCAGAACCCAGGGATCCTGGGTTCAATCCCCACCTCTGCCCGTTTCGATCTGGATGAGCATCGTACCGGCGCGCGGTCGTGTATCGCTACTGCGTGGTGCACGTAAAGACCCCAGGCTAGCGGTTGTACACTCCAAGAAAAAAAGGAGGAGAAAGGTAGCAAAAGTGACTGTTCCTCCTTGCGTTGGACGCGCCCCCCTGAGAAGGGAGGAACGGAAGCTAAGACGAAAGAAACAGCGTAGGTACACATCGCGACACTGTTAGCGCGAACACGACATCGGCGCCTTTTCGCATTTTATTAGGAAAGAGTATTAGTGGGCACACAATTGTACCCCTTATATTAGAGCCCTAAATGAGCTCTTTCAATAACAATGATATCTGTGATGACAACTTTTCGGTTCTAAGAGAAAAACACAAAAAACTGGCGATCGCTTGTTCGCGCTGTGTCGCGCTCTGTACCTACTTGTACAGTTGGTGCAAATAAAGAAAAAAAAAAAGTACAGTTGGTGCAGGGGTAGAACATCGCGCTACTGATTAAGCGGTCGAGGGTTCGATCCCTGAAAAGAAGCGAAGTTTTTTTGTTTTTTTTTCTTGCTTGTAAGTTTTCCTTTTTTTTTAGTTTATCAAAACAAAAATAAACAAAACCCAGACCGATGGAAGGAAAATTAAAGTCCTTATTATCCACCGACGCCAAGGAAAACTATATAAATATTGCTACACGCTTCATCAGCACGCTGTTTGATAAACAGGATTTGGGCACCCAGGTTGGAGCTAAGCCGTTGACGCAGTGGCCAAGACGACGAGGTCGGTCCTTCAGTCGTTTCTTTTCCCGAAGAGTTTTCGACATTCACAAAGAAAAAAGCGCACTCTAAGAAAAAATGGAGGAAAAAGGTAGCAACGGCGCGTCTTCCTCCCTTCTACTGACGCGCCTCCAAGCGGACATGAGAAGAAGGGAGGAACGAGACGTTTTCCTCCTTCTCCAGGCAGACGGGAGAAAGCTTTCGCCCTCCCGACTCATTTTCTTTCGGTTTCGTTTTTCGAGCACATCGCGCACGTTGTTAAATAAATGTTGTTGAGTTGATTGAGCTTCAGCGGCAGCGACGGCCGCCTGTAATTCCGTCTTCTAGTCCAAACGTGCAGAACATTTCGGTTGCATTGACGTTTTTGTTACTAATTTTATCAAACGAGCACACGAAGCCGCTAGAAACAGCGAAGTTCCGGAGCAGTGCCAGCAGCGCTACGTACACTGGTTAAGATGGCCGTTTCTGGATTGCCACTCGCTTGGCCACGCGGAACTACAGTAGCGGAACCACGCGGAACTGTGTCGACGTTTTCGACGTTATGGAAATCGCAGGAACCGCGTCCAAGGCAGGCAGGTTTTCCTGCCGGCTGCCTGGGTGCTTTCCTTTCCCGTGCCGAGTGCCAACCGGCGTTCAACGTGGTTCTGTATTTCTGCGTGTCAGCAACGTAGCAGCAACAACGTGATGGCAGTGTTGTGCGTAGTGAACAGAAGACTGGAATCATCGCCGATGTGACCGTGTGTTCGCGTATCAGTGTTGTAACAACAAAATGAGATGACGTAAACTGTCGGGCATTGATGCCGCTGGTCGGGCCTTGATTGGAGGGGGCGAGGTGTCGCAGGTTGACATTCCGCTTTACATTAAAGAGTTTCAGACCACTTGAGGAATTAGGTGCAGTCGATCGACGTGCGGATAGTCATGTTGGAACGCTGGTCTGAACGGTAAGCTCCTATCGTACAGTCTCCAATGTGACTGTCGGTCCCCGGGAGAGATTGCGCTCTGGGGAAAAGACTGGACAGTACGAAAGTATGACGGAAAGTACGTATATTTACAATGGAATTTTAGCATTAAATATAAGAAAAAACAGGTATAATCGAAAACAAAAAGCTATCCTTTATTTTGCTGTTTAAATATACTACGGTTCCTGGAGAAACTGCCCTCCAAGTAGCGCGCTAGAATGAGCGCTAGACGTTTTAGAGCTCGCCACGGCGTAGCTGGCGTAGCTCCATACACTTGCCGCAAGTCGCGGCTTTGACTGCATTCAAGTTGATCGAAAAGCGATTTCTCTGCCCGTGAAGCATCACTTCCAGCTGGGTGAATATCTGCTCTACAGAGATTAATTCAAGACGGCAATTGCAGCCGTGCGCGAACAGCACGAGTAGAAAAACAAACACTACACTATAAATAGTGGCCACGAAGTGCCGTGCGGGGAAACGAACTCATTGCTTAGGGAGTCACCGAAAAATTCCGTACGTTCAAAACGACCAGTATAGAAGACTGAAACGCAGAGCTCG
The DNA here is from genome assembly GCA_013358835.2 of Ixodes persulcatus. NCBI lineage: Eukaryota > Metazoa > Arthropoda > Arachnida > Ixodida > Ixodidae > Ixodes > Ixodes persulcatus. The sequence continues at coordinate 95,567 of JABSTQ010010759.1, read as the reverse complement.
GGAGTAGTGATCGGGTTAGTGTGCTGTTGTATTGATGTTTGTATGTGCGATGCATGTGTATGCGCTCAATGTATGTTCAGCTGATGATTGTAGTATGCCTAATGTGTCTACATGTGTGTATAATTTGGGCTCCACAAGATCCCGAAGCGCTATGGTGGCGTTAGAAAATAAAATATTTTATTTGTAAAACATGAATTGAGCGGTACCTAGCGCCCCCTAGCCTAGCTACTTGCAATTACTCTGCTTGACCCTGCCATCTGGTGGCAAGTGATTTAACCTCCTTTTACGCTACGCGGCTACGCCGTAATTTTGTGTTACCGTGCTGAGATGAGCCAAAAGGCTGCTTCGGATTTGCTTTTTTTAAGAGCGGCGTTTAGTTTCGCGGGCGAATAGTTTATCACTCCGTGATGTGCGGTTGACGCAACGATTGACGAAATAATTGTGGCTCGAGGAATAGCAAAGGTAAGACATAAAGTGCGCGAACTGACTGAGTGACTGCATGCTTTCGTAACGTAAGTTTCTTTACCTGCAGGGGGAAGCCGGCTTCGGAAATAAATACAGTTCGCGGAAAGCTCGTGTTACGTTTTTATTTGCTGCCCTTCTTGCCCCGTACAATAGACTTAGTGTTCTCGTTAAGCCTTATTGAGCTTGATTTGCTCGATTCGTGGCCGCCATAATGAGATGCAGGCGACGGAGGAACTTTTGCTCCCCTGCTTTAGGGACGAACGTTTCTCCTTTTCTGAAGGAACATATGTATCAAGAGCGTTCCTCCCTTTAGGGAGGACTATACTGACCCTGTTTTCTAAGAGTGTACTGCACTGGCTGAATTTCTCACCCACAGCTGGGAGACTCGTCGCCCGTTGAGGCAGACGAAGTTCTAGGCTGTATAAACATACACACAACCCAATTATTAATTATTATTGCATTCGATGCTTTACGGGACTTTACAAATAAAGGTCGCTAAATTTTTTTCCTCTTTCTCTTTGAGTGCGCACGTTTGGGAAGTTATCCATCGACGGGACGAAGGCGACACCCACACAGCGTATCCAGGAAAGCTTTTACCTCTCCACGAGGACGTCATGGTGGCCGTGGACCCTGGCGTCAGTCCACCGTTGTCGGAGCCTGTATCGACATCGAGACCTCGACGACTCGCCAGGTCTCCACGACGTCGCGATGGAGGGGGCGTCGTCGTTTTCACTGGCCCCGTCGGCACGTCACCCGTCATTCCGCGAACATGCCGACCAAGTTTTTTCTCCCTGTCGCCGCCATCGCGTCTGTTGGACAGGTTAAGGAAAAGAAAACAACACTGTCAGGAATCTGAACATCTGGGTGGGACAAGCGCCTTACGAAAGAAAAACAGAAAAGCACACGCGCGGGACAGCTCGCCGGAGAGAAGTTCGCAAGAGGTATGTGCTCAAAGGAGATAAGCTCCGCGGAACAGTCGAATGCAGAGAAAACCTCACCTCTTCACAATACACACCATTGTCGTACACTCACTGAGACCTCTTCTCTTGGTTAAGTGCATGGGGACCTCGGGCGGGTTGAAGGGTCGGCCGGGGTGCCCCTCCCGAGTAACTAACTTCCGTTTCTAAGGAATCCAGCGGGTTCACATTAATAATCCGTTTATCCCCTGGTGCGTGCCAAATGGTTTGATGTTTAATTATTAAAGACCCAAAATGCTTTTTCTTCCTTTGTTTTTTTTTCAAGGGTGCTAAATTCTTGGGCACTGCGCAAAAGAATCGGAGTGGCGAAGTCCTGCAACTTATAGCCTCGGTCTCGCCCTCCGAGATTTTTCGCGCGCTGGCTGCGCTCTTCGGGCCATTGCATTCGTCGGTAGACACTGTTACTGCAGGGCGCATGGTGGCGCTCGCAACCAAACCAAACAACACAAAGAAATTGCCGAGAATTATCGTCATCACCATTATCGTCGGTCTACCGAACTGAGGACTAGCGCGAAATGTGCTCTCCCGCCTCTCGCCGCAACACACAGGACTTTGGCAAGAAGGAAGTTGATACAAATTTGAAGGTTCCCCCTTTTCAAAGCGCGAAAGGTGTAGAACAAATGTGTGTGTACGTACGTGAAGTTCAGAAACCTGTTCTCATGCATGACGAAAAAAATGTTTCTATGCCTGTGTTGCCGGCTCAGACAGTATCCGCAGAGGACAAATATAGATTCGCACTAAACCTTGCGTCCTGAGGTATCATCCAGCGAAAGAGCGCAAAGACCGGAGCAGCAAATAAAAATTACGAATCAACAGAGATCGACTAACCTGTTTCTATTCTGATGATGAGAACAATCAAAATGCAAGCTTCACGCCGCGGGCTCACACTTGACAGCGTGCTTTGAGCGATTCTGTTTCCCTTTTTGGTTCGGTTATAAGCACCGGGTGCGTTGATATCTAGAGAACTGACTCGGCTCGCTTTTTCTGCTGGCCAGCCATAGTCAAAGCTCGCGCTGCAGAACCCAGGGATCTTGGGCTCAATCCCTACCCCTGCCGTTTAGAACTGGATGAGCATCGTACCGGCGTGCAGTTGTGTATCACTACTGCGTGGTGCACGTTAAAGGGTAACTGCAAAGAAAAAAAGGTTTTTTTTTTAAACAGCCTAATTGGGACAAGCATGTCACAAAACAAATGTTCCGCGAAAAAAATATTTTTTTTAGCAATATTTACGCCACAGGACGTAATTTAGTTGGAGTCAGAACCTCTCCACATTTGAAACTCCCGCTCTTTCGACCCCCGCGGAGGAGAAGCACGCCCCGCCCCTCACTCTCCTGACGCAGCGTCTCGACTTCCGGTGAGATCTGGCAACAACGCACGTAAAACCAGAAGCTGCGCTGGCTGCGCGGTCTGGCGCGGTCTGCGAGCTCATAGCGAAGACGTGACCGGAGAAGTGCCCCTGTGATGTTCGCGGAAGACGGAAAGTATCATTCGTAATCGTCGTGTGGGCTTTGAAAGCGAAGGGAGTCACAGGGTCCACCAGTGCGCAACCACAAGCCAAGGTCACGACAGCGCTGCGTTGACTTCGGCGATCTCGTTCTGTTTGGTGCAACACGGCGATGCGACAAAGAACTGAAACGTTCGTGGTGTGCGTGGTGCGGTGCTTCGAAGTATAGACACCCACGCTAACACGGAGCGCAAATTGGTTATTGTGGTGTTGATGATTGACGGCATTAACGGGTTCAGTCTCGTCGTCGTCAGCTGATCCAGTCAAACTGTTCCGGGAGGACGCAGCGAGCCTTTTTAAAAGTAAATCTTCCTTCGTTCTGTTTCAAAATGTGGAAGATTCCCGACGCATACTGTGAGTAAAAAGCTGCGGGCGTTTTCAACAAAATTGCGTCGTTTTAATTTAACAATGAACTCCGAATTGTCCTAAATCTGCCGTTTTTATGCTTCGTGTTGTTGGACTGCGTTTGCACAGCAACGTGTTGCGCTCATCGTGCGGTGTGAATAAATTTGGGCAAGATTTCGTACCTGCCCACAGATGCATGAACTGAGACCATTTTTTACGTAGTGAACACAGTGCTTTTTTTTTATTTTGTGCGTCTAGTCGCGGACGTTCGATGCATCCAGTGCGAATCTCGACGGCCTCCGGAGCGATATGACGAGAACGTAACTGGACACGTTTGTCGCTACGCGAACGCTTCACTGCCTCCAGTCAAATAGCATTCCTTTCGGGGCGACATGGCTGCTGGAAGGCTCGCTGTCGGGATCACTCATCTGACATCTCTGAAAAGTCGGCATTTGCACGCGCAAGCAAGCAAGCAAAAAAGAAGAAAAAAAAAAAAGCACGCTAAGCAAGCAAAGAGGAAAACGAGAGAACCGCGCTATGAAAGCCAAAACCCCGCGTCGCTTCCTATCACTAACACCTGCGACAGCTGCTAAACACACACTACTTCACTTCAAGAAGTCTCACTCAAGCACCTGGGTCAGCACGAAACACTGATCACTTCGGCGAAACGACTAGACGAGGTAGGCAAGACAGGCGGGAGCAGAGACTTCGGCGGCCATGAAAGAATGGCGAAGGTTTTGTTTGTTATGGTATGAATCCAAACGGAAGTGCCCGTTTTGTAAACCTTTTGTAAAGAATTGTAACTTTTCTCACATGGGTTATTCTTTAAACGTAAGAATATGCCGCTCAAAAGGAAATTGCAACATATAACAAAGGTTTAACAACCAATATCTAAGCTGTCAATCAAACTCTTAGCCAATGAGAACCTATTGTGATTGACGTCACATAATCACAACTTCGTGGCGCGCGATTTAAAACGGACGAAATCGCCGCAAACTAAAATCAGTCTCACGCAATAAATATTGCTGTAAAAGTTTTTTTTTTTTCTCGCGGAAAAATTGTTTTTTGACATGCTTGTCCCAATTAGGCTACTTAAAAAAAAAAATACTTTTTTTTCTTTGCAGTTACCCTTTAAAGACGCCAGGCTAGCGGTTGTACCGCACTGGCTAAATTGTTCATCTACAGCTGGGAGACAAGTCGTCCGTTGAGGCAGACTAAGTTCTAGGCTGTATAAACATACTCACAACGCAATTTTCTTTTTTTTTTTTTTTTTTTGCTGGCCAGCCGAACGTTTGGATTGGCCGGAGAAAAGCGCGAGAAAAATCTCGGAGGCCATGCCTGGGTGCAGGCGTCCAGGAAAGCTGTCGCATTCCGGATTCACTTGACAGCGACGGCAAGTCGCGTCACGAGGGAGGAATCTATCGATTGCGCACCTACACGAATTACCAATCTTGTTTAGAGGCCTCAGCAGGCGTGCAGGTGAGGTAGGAATTCTATACAGAGCCTGTGATACACGTGTTTTACATCATCATCCTGGCTTTTTTTTTTTTTTTGCGTATGAATGGTTACGTGTAAATGAGCACCCAGCGCCATTAACAAAGCACCGTTATTGAAATCGACAAAAGAAGCGTGTGATAATGCAGTCCGTCGGGCTTGCTGAAAGTGAAACAGTCGCGCGCTGAGAAAGGGCAACATAGTAAAAGAAAACTCCTCTGGTTCTCCACTTCCGTCTCGTGTTTCTTCGGATATCGAGAACTCGATTCGCATCCTATCCCGTTTGGAGCACAGACCAACCTTGTGCTCATTTACCAAGGGGCACGTTTCCGGGGAACATAAAGGTCGATTACCCGTCAACACCTATAACGGCCCAGTATACGTAGATTCACAGGACCGTTGCACTCACGAGTGGATATGTCTGGTCGTTGAATATATTGCCTCATTTGATGCGGAATGACACGTTGGGCGAAGTTGCTCGTGACGGAAGCAATTTCTCGAGTGATGTGGTGTATGATAGATGTGATGGCTCAGAATCGGACGAATTTTCTCGATGGATGTCTCGGCTGCAAGCGAAAATGTCCACAGTCTTTTATGTCATTTCTTACAGCGCAATGTGAGACCCCTGCGTCTCTAGTATTTGGGAGTTTTCCTATAGACCCTCGTCCTTCCTCCGCTACGCTTTCTGCAGGGAAGACGCCACTACTGCGCATGCGCGCCGCTAGCCTCGAAGGGCCTGCCGAGTTCCCGGTCTCCTAGTGGGCTCCGGAGAGCTTTGCAGGACGGCGGAAACAATCTAGGATAGCTCCCCATTGCCGAAGGGTGCATCTAACCCCGTCAAGGAAACCGTGTGAACCATCCATCTCCGTCGGGCGTCCGATTCCGCGCCTGGCTGTCCTTGAACGGTGGCCGGTCGAACTCGCCCAACTTGGCACACCGGCGGGGCCCATGTTGTCCCTTGACGAGATAAGCGAATTATTGACGGCGCCGTCGAACACCGTTAACGGGGGCACGGGTGAGACTTGACGGGTCGATATTGAGGTCGGGGCAGTTCCTTCGTGACACACGCTGTACTCTTGCGGGGTCCTATTTTGAGGACACTCGAGTCGCTTCCGAGAAAGTATATGACATCGGGGAACTAAGCGGCAGTGTTGTGAAAGCTATAGGAGCTCGTCGGACCAATCAACCACCTACTTTGCATCACGTGACCCAGGTCTCTCTGCGCGTGGGTATGGGTGGGAGCGTGATCACGTGGCGAAAGTCGGACGCATCTCTGGTCGAACGAGCGCGTAACTCCCACCGCACTGGCAGCTTAGGGATGAGCGGAGTGTACAGCTCGTGGTTTCCAAGGCCCTTTTATGCGAAGTGAGCACTGTTCCTCGTGAGTTTGGCATTGTTGTCTAGGGTTCCGGTAAGATTTTTGCTCATGATAAGGAAGTTTTCTTCGTTGCTTTTCGTAAGCAGCTGTTCATTGCAACAAAAAATCGGACGCTATAGCGCATGAATACGATGCTAACCTCATCTGATCAGGTGGCCGCTTAAGGTACGTTTATACTCCAACGTAACGTCGACGGGCGTGGCGTAGCACAGAGCGCACAGATACTGATTGGTCGCAGATATCGAGTTTCTGGTTGCCGGCCAATGAAAGGCGCGCGTTCTGCGTTACGCTGCGTTCACTACGCTCAACGTCGGAGTATAAACAGCCCTTTACAGTCGAAAGGATGATCAGATCATCCGATACGCGCGCGGGTGCATGTGCACGAAGCAGTGGCAGATCGAACAACTCAGAAAAGTCAGTCGAAGATTCTTCGAAAAAAAGCTAGTGTATAAACCACTTTTTCGGATTTCCTTTTTTTTTTTTTTTTTTTACGAGGATGTTAAATATATGACGAAAATAATCCCTGGAGAAGGGGGACAAAGGACAAACACAAATCTCCAAAAACAACTGGGTGATCGGTGCGCGACCGAAAAAATCCGCCTGGTCCTGGTATCACACCAGGAACCTCTCCCTTTCCAGTGGAGCGTTCTACAAACTGAAAAGCGCTCCATTTGTTCGATAACAGGACCAGGCGGATTTTTTCGGTCGCGCACCAGTCACCTAGCTGTGTTTAGAGATTTGTGTTTGTCCTTTGCCCCCCTTGTTCCCCTTCTCCAGGGATTATTTTCATCATTTTTGTCCAGCTCGCTTGCACCTTTGCACTAATTGCATTATCATGTTAAATACTAGTTTTTCTTTTGGATGCAATTCGGAATCATAGAAATCTTTACCACAGGTATTGGTTAGATTTATCGCGATTTGCCTGAAAGCCTACAGTTAGCCGCTCTCGATAAGAGCAATATGCAATGGATGCAAGCGCGGACAATATGAGCTGAAGTAGTTATTCGGGCTTCTTTGGCGTATACACCTTTTCCACAAGCGCGCAGCCATCTTGAATATCGTCACTTCTGGTATGCGGTAAAACATCTTTTTGATCTCTCCCCGCAGCTGGAAGGTGTTTACGAAAAATGCGTGATTGTCACACATTCTTGATTTGCCTCACCTATATTTTCTCGCATATACCAGGTTCAAAAGTTTTATTATTTTTTCGCCCCGCATACCAGATACGGAACCCACGTGACTGAGAACGACAGGAAACAGAAAAGGTCTATACCTGCCTGTTTTGGAAGGAGCTGTGTTACGAACTGGGAATGGAATGCGAGATTGAGGTCCCATACTTAGGGCTCCTTGACAAATCAATGAATAATATAGCTTGTGGGAACCGCAGACGCAAAATAAGGCCGGATTGGGAGTTTAAGCCCTAATTGTGCGCCAGGGTAAACTAAGGGGTCCGAGTTTTCGAAATATTTTTTTTTTTCGGTAGATATACTTGGATGCCGCAACTCGTAATCGGTGAAGTTTTTAAAATGGGGCCAATCAATAGCGCGAATCACTAGGCCTTCCCTGTGCATATGATTGGTCCAGCGATGATAGAACACTTACAGAAACACACCATGATGGTACACTATTGACACTGTCTGATTGGGCCCATGAGCTGCAGCGTCGGCTGCGTCTGGGCTTGAGGCGAAACGAAGTATAGAAGTCTTATTAACACCCCATCATTCATTTCTTTATGTGATGATAGGACGCCTTCTAGCCAGCTTCAGGAACTCACCTTGATAATCTTGAGAAGTGAGCAGCTTGAGAGTTTGCCAGGAATCGATAACTATAGTGTTGACTGGATTAATTTTTTTGTGCTATTGGAGGATAGAGCGTTCCACCTATGGTTTTTTTTGTATTGTTTTTGTATACTTATTGTAAGTCGAATGGCCGTTTTTTTTTTTAAATATCCATTGCATATTTTATGCGAACTTCTACCCCATACTTCTCACATCCCCTGTTAGGGGTATTCATAAATTAAAGAAAAAGACCTTGAAACTTCCGTTTTTCTTTCTTTCTTAGGGGCAACTTGCACAGGCGGTCCTCGGGGAGAAAATAAAAACCACGATTAACGGTGCGCGTTTCAGCGCGCCGCTCGTCGTTTTTGAATCTTGATGCCGCTCTGTTTTTTTTTTTTTTTTGTCTTTTGTTTCTTTTTTCGAGGTTTAGTCATCGCTGCTACCTCATCGCGTCACCTTGCGTTTCGGCGGTGTTTGCATATCCGTCTCTGTTTCGTATACCTGCTCAAAAGGTAGACCGAGGGCAGTCTACACGTTACTCGAAAAAAAAAAAGTAATCGATTACATTTATAATTACTTTTGGTTAAAAAGTATTTAATTAGATTACTTGAGAAGAAAAGCAATCGACCACTGCTTGAAAAAGTAGTGACCATTACTTTTCCGACTGCTTCAGATTTTTCAAAACGACAGATATTTCTTAGGTTTGGAAACGGGTCTTTCGTGCTGGGCCATTATTGGATTCGGATCACCGAACTATAAACTACTTATGAATTCACCAATTTTGGTAAACCATCCTCCTCTCGGAGAATTGGGTCGAGGATTCCTTGGAAGGAAACTTGTACAAAAAAGGGCGCCATTAGGAAGAGGAGGGGAAAATCGTAACTGTTACAAGTGATATGAGTACTTCTAAAAGTAATTAGGTTACTCCTGTGATTACTACTTCATAAAAGTAATCAAATAATTACAAAAGTGGTGCATAAAGTATAATTTTCTAGCTTCAAATTGTCCAAGGGCATTTTAGCTACGAAGCATGATTACGATCTAAAAATTGACACGTTACATTCTTGAAACTGACGGAAACCTGTTTTAACGTGAAACGTTCTTTGCTGGGTGTTCGGCTCTTCGTGAAGCTCAAAAGTGAAGCCTGGATAAACACGTAGATTTATGAGTCGGAGGGGGGGGGGGGGAGAGGAGAGGGGGGGGGGGGGGTAGAGGCCATCGCAGTAAAAAAAAAGCGTTTGCGCCAGGCGGGAATCCAACCTAGACCATTTAGGTTATTAAGCGAGTGTCGTTAAAGCATGTCTACAACACTTTTTGTAGGGAACATTAAAAACCTCTCATCTCAAGAAGAGGTTCACAAAGGCCTAGCCAGTCTGGCTTCGGCTCACAATCGTGTCTTTTTTTTTTCTTTCTTTAATGAACACAACGCGCAGCTTACCAATGCAATGTCAATATTCGCACAAGCCGCCCAAACAACTCGTGGGCTAACATAAAGTCCTTCATATTTTTAAGCGATTCAAACAAGCGTGCCCAATCAGGCGCAATGTCGGGAGTCCTGCAGTACCTCACAATCACGTCATGACAGATCGCCGTGAGTTGATGTGCTATTTGGCGGGAAAGCCTTACGTGGCATCCACTCTGCGTACGGCGGGTAGCAACTTGACAGCCTGTCACACGTTTGAACGTGAAACGTTCTTTGGCTAGGTGTTCGGCATTTCGTGAAGCTCAGATAAGAGCGTGGCCGCGAGGCTCGACACTGATTGGTTGACGGGTGGGAGGGGAGGAGTGAGGTGCTACACGCTCATTGGTTCACGGGGAGGTCACGTGACTAGAGGGGTAGGCGAGGAGGAGTGAAGTAGGTGAGGAGGAGCTCGACCACCTGTGCGCACTAAGGGGGGGGAAGCTCAAGAGCATGGAAGGCTCTGGAAAATCGCCAGGTTCATCAGCCGGATTAGCGGTAGTATCGCTTCATTCTAGGAACAACTATCAAGTGTACACATGCCACGCACTACATTATCTGATGAAGAGCGTCGCCAACGTAGGCGTCTGGCGTCTGGAAACTCAGAGTATCGCTAAACGTTTGTGATGCCAGAACGTTTCACGTATCCAACACAGTTGCCTAGAATTTGCCATATTTTTTTTCTTCGAACTAACGGAACTTGTTCCACCGACTGTTTCTGTAAAATAGTAGTCACAAGGGACTTTGGCCTCTGTATTTGAGGATCATGCATCACACCAAGTGCAAGACAGTAACTGTCCTCGGGGTCCGGGAAACACCCCAAATATTCACGAGAAATCAATATTTGATCTCAGGAAGTGCGGTATTAACACATTGAATGGTGGCGGAGAGGGATTTATATACAACATTTTTTTTTAAAGAAATGTTTAGTTTTTGGTGAAGTGGCAATTAAATCAACAATGTAGACCTGGGCAATGCTTCGCCTGTGATGTCACATCCGTCCGTGACGTAAGATGTCTCTACAGAACCCACCTCACCAGCCAAATGCCCTTCCTCCCCTCCCCCACCCCTGGTCAAGCCTGGCCCATAAATTCATCCTTGCCACGCATAAACAGCAGAGCGTAGGAGATTGTGCTTTCTGCGTGTATGTGTTTTTGTGTCCACGTTTCGCGCCTCCCCTCATCTTGGGGTCTACTTAAAATGATTATTCGAGATGTATGTGTTGCAACTTAGTGCGCGCCACACAAGTTAAAATATTGTGCTATATAGTATATATTTGTGTGAGTTTGGCGCTACTTTTCAAGTCGTGCACATTTTAAAGTTGAGAAATCTGTGTGCGTGTGTTGGAGGGAGGTTATTTTTTCTATTCATGTTCCAATCCTGGTGGCATGGATCTGCTGGATGCGGACCAGCACCTAGTGATGCAAAACTATCGATAAATCGACTATCGATACTATCGATAGTTTTTCCAAAACGATTGATAGTGTCGCAGAATTATCGATAGTCGACTATCGATAGTACTATCGATAGTTTTCGATAGTCGACTATCGATAGTACTATCGATAGTTTTTTCGATAGTCGACTATCGATAGTACTCGACTATCGATAGTACTATCGATAGTTTTTCGATAGTCGACTATCGATAGTACTATCGATAGTTTTTCGATAGTCGACTATCGATAGTACTATCGATAGTTTTTCGATAGTAGACTATCGATAGTACTCGACTATCGATAGTACTATCGATAGTTTTTCGATAGTCGACTATCGATAGTACTATCGATAGTTTTTCGATAGTCGACTATCGATAGTTTTTCGATGGTCGACTATCGATAGTTTTTCGATAGTCTTCTATCGATAGTTTTTCAATAGTCGACTATCGATAGTACTATCGATAGTTTTTCGATAGGTCACTATCGATAGTACTAGATAGTATTCCATAGTCGACTATCGATAGTTCTGCGACATTATCGATAGTTTTATTACTATCGGTAGTCCGATTTCTGGCGACTATCGATACCATCGATAGTACTCTCGATAGTTTTGCACCACTAGAGCGAACACAGTTGCCGCACCGCCGCTCGCCTCCCTTCCTCCTCTCTTCGCCCAAACTCCCGTCTTCGGCATCACTGAAAGCTGAACCAAAGTTGGGATGGTATGGGCCCTGTCACATTGAGGCAACAGTTCGTCAACTCTAGACGGCAACACGAGGAAATCGTGTTGCCGGCGACCCTGTCACATCGCGGCAACAACAACAGTCGGACAACATGTTGCTGCCGCCCGGCAACCGTGTTGTCCGATTTGTTGTCCGACAACCCTGTCATACCGCGCTGACGGCGGGGACAACACGAGGAACAACGAGGAATACTCCGCCATCTTAATCGTTTACCTTTGTTCGTGTGCGGCGCGGCGTCGCTGGAAATGTGACTCTGCAAAGTGCGTTCGAAGGGCCGGATATTACGATGGGACGGCATCAACCAGTGACTCTGATTAGAAAACTTGACACGGGGAGTGTTTTCCACCCTTTATTGTATCAAAATGTTCTTTATTCGCTGACAAAGCAGATAGCCCTAACCAAGGAAAGTGAGATCGCCGATATATGTTCGGGATTTGCGCCACCCGGTATGAAGTGTTTCTGTCCGGTTCTTTCTTTTGTGCAATTCACATTTTACTGTAAAATTGAGTAAGCACCGGCAGTACCCTAAAGCGTCTTTTGTAGCGTGGTGTTGAGCTGAACTGACAGCGTTTTAAAACTGCGACACGGACACGATCGGCCTTCATAACAATCGGTGGAATAAAACTTTTCAACGCTTTTACCTACCGCCTGCTATGTGATCGCTTCATTCCCCCAAAACGTCCTGGGTATTTTCGAAACAAATCAGGTGTCTGGTAGCGGCTGTTTCCAAGTTCCAAACATCAACAACCATGATCAGAGTGGTCGTTTTAATGCTTCGATTTTTTAATCTTCGCTTTGCAGGATTATTTTTATTATACTTTATCAGAGGGTGAGTAGGCATGCCATTTTATTTCACTAGCAGTAATGTGAGCTGGTCTCTCGACGGTTCTAATTTCAACACCAGTCTGAACGTTCGCGACCCTAGCTGTGACCATTTCGACAATCGCTTTCCGTAATTACAGCGTAAAAACATTCATAAAAATATTTTAGCTGCATGCCAGCCTTAATTATTATTAACTAACGTTTTCCAAGCCTTCATTTGAGTACGACGTTATTTATAGGGAATTAGCTCTGCCATCGAAGCTATCTATGTTGTCGCGTTGCCGGCCCGAAATTCGCTCAGCCAGCAATCAAGGCAACACGGGTTGTCTTACACAGGTTGCTGCTGTTTTTGTTGCCAAAAGCTGTCATACCCGGGCAACATTTTAGTTGTCGTCCATGTTGTGCTGCTGTTGCCGCGATATGACGGGTTTGTAGGACAACACGGGGAGCGAGCAACAAGTTGCCCGACTGTCGGACAACGTGTTGAGTTGCTGTTGCCGTCGTGTTGCCTCAGTGTGACAGGGCCTTAAAGGGGCACTGACAACCCAAAGGTCGTATTTTTTTTTTATTGTCTAAAACGATGCAAGTTGTAGTCACAGACACGCAAAAAAACCGCATCGCGAAAAAAAATTTCCCCGCGCGCGCGTGCGCCTTTTTATTTTTGGCGTTTAAATTTCCCGCGCTCACCTCCTCGCTTCTTTTGATCGGTGACGTCAAAAATCAGGAATTTTAGAAGCTTTGTAGGTGACATTTCTATAACATTTAATAACGGCAATCGTAAAACATGCTTTTTAACGCAATTGCGAGCGCCCTACGGCCCCTCTTTCTGAAATACCAGAAATCAGAGTTCGGTGTGATGTTGCTTCCTAGATTTGTACCCTCCCTCGGAAAACTTGGCGGCGTCGTCGGCGAGCAACACGGCGAGTGGGGAAAGAAACCGGTTCTTTCCCGCGCCGGCGTGATATCACCTCCATCTCGCTTGGGGTTGCCGTGGCAACGGCGGAGGTCTAAAAAAAAGTCTAGTCTCAGGAGACCGCAAAATTTGACTCGCTGTACTGGCGCGGATCGCGCGGGAACTTCAAATTCGGCATTTGGAAATTGTTTTTTTAATTCACAAATACTGAATTTTCAAGTTTCGAATTTTGAGGGTAATGTCCCGGCATCGTTTTCAATCGTTTCGGATAATAAAAAAAAATATGATTTTGACGTGTCAGTGCCCCTTTAAGCGCTTGGGCTAGTTGGGTATCCCATTTGAAAAAATAAAGCGAGAAAGAGAGAAGAGGGAGCTACGCAAACTACTAGTGTCGCAAAACTATCGATAGTAAACCGTCGACAGTACTATCAATAGGTTTACGATAGTCGACTATCGATAGTACTATCGATAATTTTAGGGCGAAGCTCCTTAGGGTCTAGCCTTGTCCGTCCGTCCATCCGGCGTCCGTGCTCACATTGATTGCCATCCCATCGGTCTTCTTAAAAAAAGAAAAAAAAAAAAATGTTTGCGCAGTCGACAGGAATCGAACCTGTGCGGGGATTTCTAGTCCATCGCCTTAACCACTCGGCCACGACTGCGGGACGAGTAGGGGCTCTGAGATGTGGTAGTAACTCAAGAGCTGGGGATGTCATGGATGAAACGTTGCATGTAGCCGCTACGTCTATACAGGAGAAGGCGCTGCGGTCAAATGCGTATATAATCGCGTTAAACTTTGCATGCATTCGCTCAACGTTTATAGACGAGAGGGCGCTGCGGTCAAATGCTCAAATGCTTATATAACCACGTTCCATACCACACATTCTCTTTCCGACATGGACCGTTGACCTAAGCGGTGGAGATGCGTTCCCACGGCTTCTAGCGGATCCAAGCTGATCCGCTAGAAGAACCGCTGGCTCTGCATTTCACCGACCATAAAGCTGTAATAATGAAGTCGAAACGCAACCCGGAACTCAGCACTACCTATAAGGAATAAAAAAAAAATCATCACCATCAACACTACCTATGAACAAAATCAGTATCGTCAGCACCACCAGAGCTTCGCCCCAATCAACATCATTCACCACGTGGAGATGCGGTCATTTTTTTTTTCGATAGTTTTTCGATAGTCGACTATCGATAGTACTATCGATAGTTTTTCGATAGTCGACTATCGATTGTACTATCGATAGTTTTTTGACCATCGATAGTCAGATTTCTGGCGACTATCGATAGTTTTGCACCACTACCAGCACCTCAATGCTGGTTTGGCGTCTTCGTATGAACCAACACGCTGTTTACAAGCAAGTTAGCATTTGCCCGCACGAACTGTAGACACTGCACCGTGAATATAAACCGCATTCAGGTAAAGTGAAGCGTCTGTGCATGTGCCGCGCCGATAGCGGCGCGACCTCAGCGGTGTCAGATCACAGCTCCGCGTTGGTGTATACCGACAGACTAACATAAACAGAAAAACCGTTTGTGGTCGTTTAGGTTGCGTGAAGCTAGTCTGCGGCCATTGAAGATGTGTCCACTTCTCTCTCCGCTGCAGATGAGAAATTTGTCCACCACTGATAACCCGGAGTCTTCAAAGGGACACTGACAAGGTATTTATGATCGCCAAGGTTTTTATTTGTACGTGACATATGGGAGCCCAACTACCCAGAACACAATTTGCGGCTCGAAATTCGTATACTTTCCGCCCAAAAAACCGTCGATCGCGAACTGGCCGGTTAGAGTGGCGCTCACTTTCTTTATGGTCACGTGCCGTTTTCTATGGTTTAGACACAGCCACCAAATATAATCAGAGTTGTGGATCATCGAAAATACACACTCCATATTAAAAAATGAAAAAAAAAATATGATACCCATTTTCTGTGGCTTATAAAAAGCCGCAAATATGTTGATTGAAGAAGAAAAAGTTGCACAGCCACTTGACTTTCGCCAAATCTCTCCTCCTCTATATTTCTTCTTCCTCCCCAGTCCAGTTTCGGTTTCGGTTCCCAGCAGTTGCGTTTTTTTTTCCTTTATTAAGAATACATGTGACGCTTCAGTAAAATATTGATTGGGTAGTCTTCTGACACCATAATGAATCGCGTGGCAAAAAAGTAAAACAAAAATGTTGGGGGTTGTCAGTGTCCCTTTAACGTGCACCACGCTCTGGTGATTACGCGAACACACGCCGACATGCAATGCTCATCCCGATTGCAAGGGGCGGGGAAGAGGATTGAGCCTAGGAGTATAGCATCCTCGGGATTCTACAAACTCCTTCCTCACTCCACCTGCCACATGGTTCATTCGGTTTTCTAAAGGGGTGAATGTTTTCCACAGTTAGTCACCATAAGGTGAGCATATATATGTATGACACTGCGCAGTGTTTTCGTAAGCGAAATGTAATATTGCCTTTATTTTCATACTTCTTCGTAATGCTTAACTTGATTAAGCGAAGAGCGTCGATGAATACCGATTTTGGCAGGTAAGGGAAGACATCGACAGATAAATAATATACCCCATATGTTTCGGAAAGAAATGAACTCCGAAAGCATGAAAACCCTTTAGGTATAGCTTAACCGCTCACCTTTTTTCGAGGTGTCCATCATCGCTCGAACGACATGGAGCACTGATTCCTTCCCGTTCCCATTCGTGAAGTATTTTTCTCCACTCGGGTTCGACTGCCCCTCGGACCGCCTCAGGCCATCTGATCGAGACCTCTCAAAAGAGCGCTCTCTCAGCTGCCGGATCGATGGTGTGGGCGGCATTGCAAGCTTCGTAACGCCGTGACGATCGGGTGCAGTGGTCGGCGGCGGTTCGAGGTGTCGTCACTGTCCATTTCATGGCTCGTTATGCTCACTATGTGAGACACGGGAGCGCGTGGCAGCTATCCAGTACGTCGCTGTGATGCGGCCAGAGTTCCTGGGCGGATTTTGTTTCAAAAAGTAAGCGACATGATCATGATAGGCTTTGCTGGGAAGTTTTTACTTTTGATATAAGAACACCGATCAACTTTTTGTTTTCGATGCAACGATGGCATGTAGTGCGTCCTGGAGCGAGCGATTGTATTTAAACACGCAAGAATTGCCTTTTTATTTTTTTACATGAAGTCACAACGGTTATCAGCAACATGCAATCAACGCTGCCCGGGAAAGGACGTACCCGGAGATGATCAGCTGGGCACCCTCGCAAGTTTACATATTTAACTTACCATCCAGGAATTTCTGTAACTAAAAAAAAAAAAAAACCTATTTTCTCATACTCGATTTCCTCAATCTTTGACCCTTCCATTAAGCTGCTGGCTTAATGGAAGGGTCAAAGCTTAATGGAAGGGCCTCCTTCCATTAAGCTGCTGGCTTGAAACATCCCTGCTGGCTCAAAACATCCTAGAAATCCCTAAATAGACCTATCATCGCTAAATTACCCAAGCATCAAGGAGAATGCAGGGATTGGTGTTCCACGCGCCACACGCGCACGCCTTCCCTGTATAAAATATTCAAAGTAAATAACCCAAATAAAGCGCTGACGAACGTGCGTGCAAGGTGCAATTTGTTTTAGGCATTTGCTTTAGAATAGTTACTACCGTTGAGGCCAGCACGTGCGGCGCGTGGAACACCAGTCCCTGCATTCTCCTTGATGCTTGGGTAATTTAGCAAAAGGTCTTTTAGCGGCGAGATGTTTTGGTGGCGCCCTCCTGTGGTTCCCCCTTGTGACGTCATTACCTTGCAAACAACAAGTTCGATGGTGTTTGTAAATAGCATGGTGGAAGCTTGAAATCATTGCGCTCTCAAAGGAACACTGCCAACACCGTCAAAATTAAAGTTCTTTCATTCCTCTTATTTCTGTCGATGATAAATCCCCTTTCCGACGTCATAGTCAGCGTTCGGCCAATCGTGGAAGGCCGACCACAGCGACGCTTTCGGTCGCGCACGGGGCTCGCGCCTCCAACCAATGGAACCGAGGTAGTACACTCCAACCGCGGAGTGATATCTCGAATTCGCGCGGTTCATTGCCCGTACAGCCCGGACTACTATTCAATCCAGCGAGCGCGCGCTCGAGAGCTGACGACTGGACACATCACTCTTGCAAAGGACGAAAAAAAAAATAAAAGGTTTGCTTTTTGTGAGACGATTATTGCAGTATTATTTTCCCTCTCGGCGAAAATGTTTTGTTTGACTTTCCTATTTGTTTATGTCATTTGCAAAATCATACAAATTTTGTAATAACAGCGTTTGCAATAGAAACAAATTGTCGCGTTTTCATTGGTCACATGCCGTCCTGACTCCCAGCACAATGGTTGGGTCTTTGGTTGCTTTTTGAATAGGGTAATTGGTCGCGCATCGTTAGGATTTATGAATTTCTAGGATGTTTAGAGCCCGCACAGGGAGTTATCGCCGTATTTAGGCGATCTTAGAAACCTCCGCAGGGCACCTTTAAGATGTTGCATTAGCAAGGCGCGTAGGGTGTCCAATTCTTTGGTCGTGACATAAATACGTTTCAAAGCAAAAAATAGACCATCCCACCAGTCAGCGTGGCTTACGCCACCGCTGCCACAATTCATCGAGGGAACATAATTTTTTTTGCACGTGCGCAAACCTCACTGGAGCTTTGCGCGTGCAGAGCACGTGGCGGCTCGACACGTCTCGCCCAATGCCGCCTGCCTCCCGTGAACTAAAGTTATGACGGCGTCACGCATGCACCGAACGTTTGGTGAAGTCAGGCCATTAACGAAACAATTTTTTTTTTTTTTTATTATTGACACGTCTTTCCGTGATCTGGTAAAGCGTGAAGCGAATGTTCGAGTAGTTCTTGACTCTTATTGTTGCTTCTTGTAGTAAAATATTTTGTGCAACGTTTTTCTTTTTTTTTTAGCTTTACCAGGTGCAGTACAGAATGTCCAGGCCCCTTTGATTGTATCAAAATCGAAAGTGTAAGTTTTCTTTTTCGTGGTCGCGAGTTTTTTGCACGTTACCTTTTTGTACGCCATGCCGAAGCTGGGCTGAAGGCAGACTTTTATACGTAATTTAACATTCAACTTAAGTTATTGCAGTTTCACTACTTTTCCGAGTAATTTAGTGAATTGCAATTATAGCCTTGCTCCGATAATTAATAGTTTACTTTAAATACTTTTTTCGAGTAACTTCTACTTAAAGGGGCACTGACAGCGTATTTATGCTGGCCAAGGTTTTTATTTGTACATGGCATATGAGAGCCCAACTACCCAAAAAACAATTCGCGGCTCGAAATTCGTTTTCTTTCCGCCCGAAAACCGCCGATCGAGAACTGACCGGTTTGAGTCGCGCTCACTCTCTTCTTCGTGGTCACGTGCCGTTTTCTTTGGTTTGGACACCACCACCAAATAAAATTTAAGTCGCGGGTCATCGAAGGCAGACACAATATTAAAAATAGAAAATAAATACACCCATTTTTTTTTGCTTCTAAAAAGATGCAAATACGTTGATTGGAATAAAAAAAAAAGTTCCACAGCAACGTGACTTCCGCCAACTCTCTCTCCTCCTCTATATTTTAGGTTTCGGTTTCGAGTAGTTGCGTTTTTTGACTTTATTAAAAATATATGTGACGCTGTAGCAAAATATTGATTGGGTAGACTTCTGGCACCAAAATGAATCGTCTGGAAAAAAATAAAAATAAATATTGGGGGTGTCAGTGTCCCTTTAAATTACAAATTACTTTCGAAACCTAATGATAGCATTGCTTATCAGCAAACATTCCCGCACAAAAACAAAAACAAAAAATAAGATATCAGTAGATCAGTTGATATTTGTAAAGAGCGGGGATACCTCCAGTCCAGATATTCTTGTATTTTCAGGGCTCTCTAAGCTTCTCCTGCTTGTCTCAACGACAGCTAGAGCCAGACACGAAACGGTGTGTTTTCAAGTGGGACTGGCATGTCTTTGTGTCCCTAAGCTCCCAGAAACAAGCACTTTGCACATTTAAAAGAAGAGCCGAGCCGCCCCCCCCCCTTCCACACACACACACACACACCACCACCACGACTTTCCGCCATTATAGTGACTCTTGCCAGTTACAGGAGGCGTTGCCATTACACACTATATCCTGACTCAAAGGAGGTAACAAAATGCAGAACCCGCTTCGAAGCTTCGTGTGGGGATTTTTTTTTTTTTTTCTGCTGTACTTGTAGCATTGCGTGCTAAAGGGGGACCACTTTGCGCAATATGAGTCTTCTGAGATTCGAAAAGTGTTCGAGAAACCCTAATGATATTCAAATTATTTTTACCTAAAAATATTAAATGAGCAAATACAGTTTTCAAACTTAAGCTCCGATAGTGTGATTGCTTTAAGTATGAATGGTACATCCGCAGTACTTTTTGAACATTCTTGCTACCATATACAAATTCATGTAAAAAGTAACTTCAAAAGTAATTCCCTACTTTTAACGGTAGTTCCTATATTACAAAATTTCTTCCCAAATGACTAATTTCTGGCCTACCCAAATTACTTTTGACGCCGATACTCAGTAACTTTCCCTATTTTTGGTAACTTGCACATGTCTGCTGGAAGGGACTTTCCGTTTAGAAAAGAAATATCAATTTCAGCTCAAAATACCTAGGATATGCGCCTCCATCGTAAGTTGTAAATAAAAAAGGTACTTTTCCAATGGACCCGCATGGAGTTAAACCTTTATCGTGTCAACGTAAAAAAAAAAAAAGAAAACATTTGGGTAATTTCAGTTGGCAAAAACGAGTAAAACGAGAAAGCAATCACTCTCTGTTTTCAGGTTTGCTAATAAATTGCCTCAATGACTAACAGCAACATCTTATCTTTTATTTTGTTTTTTTTACATGAATAAGGCTTAGCTCTGCGACGGTCCAAAGGGGATTCTTTTTTTTTGTGTGTTTTTTTTTTTTTTTTTGTAACTTCAGGTTGCTGGGTTGGATCCCTTTGACCCCTCCGACATATAAAATTGCTTCGATCGCGGCTAACTGCATAGAGATGTGGAGCTTGCTGTCTGAAAATTTTCAATAAAATTGCGGCACTTTCAAGCGATGGCCTAGAGTGCAATAGCACGTGAACGAAGACCCGGCATGTGCGCCAGTTGGACGCAGGGGCGTCGAAAAACAGAAACAATCAAAACAACTTTAGCATACATGGTGTTTATTCAACCTTTTTGACAAAACTCTGCTTATCTTTTCCACAAAGTCACCGTGCATCTGGAAGATAAGATATTACAATGTTACACCATGTTAACCATGACTTTGTTTTTAGCGGTATTGTTTATTCCCGAACTCAAAGCTAATTTCTGTAAATCAGGGGTATATGCCTGCGTATTTCTCACCCACATAAGCAACTTACGGGCCAGATTTTTGTCAAGAGATACTTCTCTCGAAAATCGTAGCAAAATCATTCCAAGAAGTTCCCTTTTCAGCGTTTTTTTATTATTTTATTTATTTTGCTATTTTACCTTCATGAAGTTCGTAACATGCGACCGGAATGAACCATGCATGTTAATCGATATGAGCGAAGTCGGATATTGATCCGGCAAATTAAAACCGCAGTGCTGAAACGAGCAACCTATCACAACTCAGTAACAACTTTGAAAGATTGAAGGAACCGTCAAACGTTTAATGTCGCCGTCTCTAAGCGTCGGTGAAATCAATTATGTTAATTAGAATAAACGCTACACCATTCCAGATACGGGCTTCTGGTCGGTGCCATTTTCAGCTTTCGTGCGTATGGCGGATGATTTTTTTGCTTTCTGAAGCGAAGAACATGCGCGTGCTGGGCTGCGAACATAGCTGCAGGGTTGTAATTTTGGGACCAAGTGACTGCTTGTTCTGGTTGCGCGAGAGGGGGTAAACGCTGCTCTCGTTTATCGCATTTTATTTTTTGGTGGGAGGTGGGCATTGCCATTGAGAGAAAAATACTCGGCGAAGACACTCAAGACCGCCTACGTGTAGGAATGCGAAAGCATTCATACACACAGCGCATTCCTACAAGCAGCGCGCCAAGTCTTCCTTTCGCGGACGGCGCTCCGGCCGGCGGTGACATCATGCTCTCCCACTGCGCAGGCGCGGCGAACTCCGCCGGCTTTCAGGACTGCTTCCGTGACGATGCATCTGTGTTACTGTGCTTTTCTTTGTGTTTTATTTCTGAGGCGCGTCCGCTTTGACCTTGAGCACCCCCGCCGGCTACCGTGATGAAACATCTGCGTGGCGGTGCTTTTCTTTGTGTTTTATTTTGGAGGCGCGTGCTTGATGTATTTTTATGACCATCTTTCGGGGGACAACGCCGCCGCTTTTTCACGTAATGGGACAAGTAAAGCTTTCGCCTTAATAATTTGTGTTTCGTAGGCTATGGACGCCAGAAATCAATTCTAAAAGTATTTTTTTTTAACGAAAGTGCAAACGATCGTGCCATCGCTCTTTAACAAAATATCAGGCTTGAAAAAGTATGTAAGACATCATATCTTTTCAAAACAACTGGAGAATAACCACAAAATACGTGCTCCTTAGTGTGAAGCTGGCTGTTTTCTGGACATCTATACACTCAGATAACTTTTTTTGGCTATGAAGCAGTCTTGAAACTAACGCGTTACAAGTGCACTCTAATAAATGCCTGCGCGTCTACTTACCCGCAAAACACTTAAAGAACCAATCTCTGCAATCTACGAAATCAGCTAAGCGAATGATGAGGCGGAACATCTGTTTAGACCTCAAAATTAAGTCTGCGCTGTGGCATTACGCAATGCAAGCATGACGCTTTACATTGCGTAATATGCCACAGCGCAGACTTCATATTTAGGTCTAAACGGATGTTCCGCCTCATCATTCGCCGAGCTGATTTCGTAGATCGCAGAGATTGGCTCTTTGAGTGTTTTGCAGGTAAGTAGACGTGCAGCCATTTCTTAGAGTCGTTACTAGTAACGCGTTAGTTTTTTTACTAACTTACCAACGTGCTCGTTAGAATCCCAAATGACTAACGAGTAAAATAATGCCATTATTTTACTGTTTCTCCCATCAAATTACGTTATCCGTAACTCGTTACTTCTGATTAAAAATGGTCGCATGATTGTCTGAAAACAAAATAAATTTTATTCTGTACACAACGTAAAAGTGGCAAAGAAACCCCATCAAAGCTATGCATAAGCGGCGTCATTTCAAACTCCTTCGGAAGACACTTTTAACGTTCCCACGCCCGGGCCCAAAAGGCGCGAGATTGTCGCTGCGCGGAACCCCTAAGCACCGTCGCCGTACCCTGAGCAGCCGTCTCGCTGGAAAGAGACCTGCGTTCAGAAGGCAACAGTCGGCCGCCGCTCGAAGGATTTTGCCTCAGCGTCCATAGCTACCCCAGCTGGTCACATCCTTCTCTTCAAAACCAATAAATTATCGTTCTGTCAACAACAGAATGGATAAAACCTAGGTTTGGAAGCGTTGACGTTCCCACGCTTAGAATCAAAACAATGTCTTAGTGGTGGCCGGGTGCTGACGTGTCGTTAATTGGAAATGCGACGTGAGTTTGTGAAGGAATAAAATAACGTTTATTTTACCGGATTAACTTTGATTACGTGAAGAGGTCTATTTTGCGTCCGTTACGTGACGTGCATCCGGTCGTTCTTTTCAGAGCGGTTTCTTCTTCTCAGACAGGTGCTATGGGCAAAGTGCAGTTCTCCGAATCGGGCTCACGAAGTGTCACGTGTTCGCGGATATACATTACACATCCTGCCGACAGTGAATCTTTTATTAACCTGATCAATGCCATGTAAATTTCTTTGTTACTATTTTTGGCGTTATTGAAATTTTATTAGTGTGTGTTGTTTCGAACTGTTTATTTATATTGTTGGTTGCTGGCTTGTGCTGTTTCTGCGAGTTTCCAACCTATAAACGTGATATGTACCCCACTCCTCTGCTCTAATCGTCCGGCGCAGCGGGATACAAATATATAAATAAATAAATAATCATTCTGAACAGTATATTGTTGCCGAAGTTTATAGAGGCGGTTTATTATAAACTGCTGTCATTGAACAACAGTAAAACACAAAGTAACGACAAACTAACGCAAAAGTAACGTCCGTTAGTCATGGCAAGTAACGACACCGGTATTTCGTTACATTTGCAAAATGGTAACGGAGCTGTGTAACGCGTTAGCTTTTTTCCCAAGCTAACGAGTAACGCCATTTCGTTACTTATTTTCGGTAACGGGCACAACACTTCTATGCAGTCAAATGTGACACGGGAGCGCGTGCTTGAGCACGGATGGATTAAAACTGAGCACGCACACACCTCCTCTCTTCCAAAATGCCACAAAAGGTTGTTCAGAAAGAGTATAGGCATTTCCGTATTAAACCGGGGGAGGGACGTTGAGAACTTGGCTTAGAGCTCGGACGGGTTGTTTTTCATCTGTTGACGGAATGTGGATGTGTTGTTTTTGCTTTTTGTTTGTGAAACATTAAACATCCTTGGAAGCAGAGTGACATTCAATGACTCCGAGAATTCGCGTTCCTGTTTTGTAGGCAGCGAACGCTGGAGAATGAGTGGGGCACCAGGCTGCGCACTAAATACAATCTAAAAAAAGCCCGGGCGTCTACTTTCCCGCAGCGCACTGGGACATCCAATGACTGCGATAGACCTTTCCTGCGCGGGCGCCGCCATCTTTAATCGCGGAAATTCCGGTATGCGAGAAAACACCTTTTTCTTTTGCTACACCACTGGGAGATGCTAATAGCGACTGTCTATCATTCTTGTTTTGCCTTTTCTGTGTTCTTTCGCTTGTTACAGGTCAACTACGCGGCTGAAGACGAGGGTAAACGAAAAAAGTCTATTGATTAGCGAAACGACAAGACCGAAAATATGTTTACACACACAAAAGAAAGAAAATGTATAGGATACGACACGGCATAACGCGAGCACGTGAAACGTCAAGCTCAAAACGTGTCACACCGATGACTTCATAATTTTAGATCCGAACGTCATTTCGACCACGTCATTTGCCGTGCTGGCATGTCAATCCATCTACTGTCCCGCAAAACGCTTTTTGTTTAGGAAACGTCAGGTCGGTCGACCAGTGTAAGGCGAACTGTTTCTCCTAGTAGATGAGAAATTTAGTGAGTGCAGTACGACTGCTCGCCTGGTGTTTCCAACGTGCATCACGCAGTAGTAGTGCAAAGCCCACGCCAGCTCGATGCACATTCCAATTAAAATGGTCAGGGGTTGGATTGAACCTATACTCTGTTTCATACTTAGCGTGCAACGCTGTCAAAGCTGCTGACGCGAGTGTGGGGCTTGATATCGTTGATCATTTGCACGCGTTCTCGCGCAAACAAAACCATTGATGAAGCCACGTGCTCGCGCCAGTAGCTTTGACAGCGTTGCACGCTAAGTATGAAACAGAGTGTAGGATATCTGTGCTCTTATGCGCGAGCTTTCGCTCCACGTGCTCTGAGCTACGGTGCGTTAGTTACTGCAATCCACAGTGGCGGCTCAGCAAATAATGAGGCCAAACATGTTTATACCTAAAAATGAAGTCTGGGCTGTTACAGTAAGTAATGGTTGTGTTGCCTATTGTCACAACACAGACCTCATTTTAGGTCTAGACACGTTCGGCTTCGTCATTTTCTCAGCTACCTCCATAATTGGAGTGATTATACTTCGTATCACCTTAGCATGGACTATTGTTAGCCGCGCAAGCTAAAAGCGCGAGCTATTCGCTTTGGATGAAGCCTCGGCGGCTGCACGAGCGCTCGTGCAGCGAGTGCTCCAGTCAAGGTAGACAAGGCGACCCGCTCGCGCTTGCACAGCCTTCGCAGTTAGTCCATGCTAAGGTGAGACGAAGTTTTTTTTTATAGCTGGCTTTCGAGTGCTTTGCGTGAAAACAGGTGCAAGTTCATTTTATTGCCTTGCGCCTGCTACGCTGATGGTACTACTTGAGCGGGGCGGCCGAGTTTGAGTGTACAAAATAAACTTAAAAAGGCGAACGGAGTCCCACAACTGCCTTCCTTTCGCTTAACCAAAAGATGTGGTGCCATTAATGCGGGCGATGATGAACAGACACATAAGCCTACAGTGGACCATGTGATGAAGTGAAATAAACGAACTAAAACACAAAAAGGTCACTGGTTCCGGTCCTAGATGCAGTGTCCTTTTCACGAATGTTCCCACAACCATACTCTTATAGATACTTGCAAATGAAACCACACAAATACATTGCAACCTATTTTGTCTAAATTATTTACATTCATCAATAATTCAGTTCTGTTTATTTACATTCACCATTCATTCACTTCATTTACTTTATACCCACCTTATACACAAAACAAAATATATACAGTACTGCATGCAGTTCAAGAAATACACTTCTGCTTGTCGCATTTTTCTGGCCTATTTATTTCCGTTTCGATTTAACGTGCTCAGCGACCAGAATCAATTGTTTAATTGTACGCGGCTGTAAACACGTCCGGCGGGTCCTCTGTCGTGCTCCCGAAGTAGAAAATAATCTTTCACGCCACCAGACGAGGCTGGAATGCCCAGGCATATCAACGCCAGTCGCGCAAGCTTCGGATAATTTCCTTCATTTGCTTTCCAAAACGCTAGCACCTCGTCGGTTGAGTATCCCGTGTTCAGATAGCTATTTGATTCAGACTGCTGCCCAACTTCTTCCACCGGACTCAGCATGTCTAAAACCACGTATAAGTCTTCGGCTGCCCAAAGGAATGGAAGCGCTGCATCGGCTGACGATGATGGACCAGCAACTGGTTCGGGAGACATGCTCTGTGTGTCCGCAAAGTTCTGAAAAAAAAGAAATCATGCAGGTTGACGTAGTAGCTTTTCTAAACTAACATTTTACTTCGCTAAGTCGTCGAACGTGACGTAATTGCGGCGAGTTCTTGAGTTGCAGCAATCCCATACTTTCGTAGCACAGTGACAGTAATTGAGTACGAGATCAGATAGAATAGTTGTATAAAGATAGCATGATTTCTAACCTTTTTAAGATTCTAGACGAGTCTCTTCACTTTCACTACCGCATCAGCCGTAGTTGGTTTTCGCAACGCCTCTGTGAACGTCGGTTAAAAAACCCTGAGCTTTAGCCTTGGATTCAAGACGCTTCCAGCGACGAGCAAATCATCCACCAACAGCGGTTTAAACCTGTCACTAAGCTCGCCCAGGAGCCTCTTTTGAAGGTGAGCGAAACTGAAAGAAATAGTGTACGTATTCTATGTTCAATGTATTAGAGAGTTTTAGCATACCGCTACCGCAACCGTCACCCGCACTACCCTAAGTTCGAGCTTGGCTTTGAAGCGTGCTTTTTAGCGCGCGCCCGCTCGGTATGGTAGCCTACGGTAGTGGTATCGGAAGGTTTGCTAAAACTCTCTATAGTGTCATCAGTGGGCCCCTGCATTTAAATGAAATACAATAAAAGCCTTCGAAGTCGTCACTTTCCCGTTGTATCGAAAAGAGCCATATAAAAAGTTAATGAAATACACGCACAAATCTACTTATTCCTATAAAGGCTTATTCACACGATGCATCTTTTCAACGCGCTACAGTTTAGCAAAACCAAGATTTCGCGAAATCGGTCTGTTCACACGTGGCGTTTGACGCGCGAAACCTGTGACGTATTGACTCACGAGAATTTCGCCAAACCTTGTCATCTGTACCGGGAATACCAAGCGTTTCGCATCAAAATGATATGAAGTACGCACAGTGTGAAGAGACAGTCTGCTTTATTAATACCGCTCAATTAACTTCGTCAGATTCGGCTCACTGGGTTTACTAGTCCTGCCAAACCCGGGAAAGACCGCGAACGTCAAAGAACAGGCCTCGAAGCATTTCGGCCATTTTTGCACCGCTAATAAAGAAAGCTATTTCCAGTCATCAGGTTTATATCCGGTGCTTGCACTCGTCGCGACTATTGAGGAATCTGCACCGCGCCACCAACCCGTACTGTTGGCGCCGTTCACACACATGCAACCCAGTAGGGCCAAGACTCGTCGCCCGTACGCACCGCTTCTCCGCTTGTCGCTTGCCATGTTTGTTTATTTTCTTTCGGCTTTGGCTCGGATACGGAATCGGCCGAAAATTAGACTCGTGTAGAAGCTCGCTCCTCCTCGAAGGTCAAACGTCATAGCGAAGTCAAGCGGCCATTGGCAGCGTCCGCGTTTCTCCTTCGGGTGATTGACAGGCCTCGGTGAGGTTTCAGCGAAAAATTGCTCCAGAAGCGAGGAAGACGCGCCACTTTTTTCGGAGGCGCGCCACTTTTTCGGTCGCGTTCAGACGAGGAATCTGTTTCCCGAAACCTAGTTTCGTGACACAAGATTCGCCAACTAGATGCATCGCGTGAATAGACCTTAAGACAGCATTTAAGGCTGTCTCAATAGGGCAAATATCCGGCGTAGAAGCGACGAATCTCTTCCGACGGCGCTCGCTCTGGAGTCTGCCCGCGGCGTCAGAACAGTGACTGCTGAGCCTTTCCCAAAGCAAGTTTAGCATAGGGCAAAGGTAGTCGATTTAGCTGCCATATGTTTGCTTCCTAGAGTTCAGCTTAATTACAGAAAACGCTCACACAATTAAAATAGGTTTGTAGCCTCATGGACTTGCGCCTGCAGGGATGTGTATTGGCAACAACTAAAAAGGACTCTAAAATGTTGATAGGAAGAAAAAGAAGAAATAGAAAAAGAATGAACCCTGACAGCCATCGCTATGGAAGGAGAAGCCGCGAAATACGGCTGTCCTTACACGACTAAAGCTGGGAATGGCGCTGCGCTGCTTGATTTGAAGCACCATACGCCCAACATTAGAGAAAGGGGAATATATTCTGATTTCGATTAATTAATTCAACTTATAATACGCACATAATTAAACAAAGTAAGTCATATAGTAGACTAAAAATAATTTACACTGCTTTGAAAAAACAATTGGGGGGGGGGGGGGGGGGGGAGGTATTATCTGTACGTCAGCCACATTCTAACGTTCGAAATATACACCAACTCATGTTTACAAACAAACCGGAGCGCCCGGAGCGCCCCTAGCGGACGCCACCGGCGCCGCGCATGCGCGATGAGGGTGTGGGCAAGAAGCTCGCCGTCGCCCATAAACAAACCATTGAAATGCGATGTTGTCGGCGTCGGTGTGAGTCCCCTGCCCTTTTTCACGTTCGAATGGTTGGTTCTACGTCTTCCTGGCGATGTCTGACTATCTTGAGTGGCGTCAGCGAAATTACCGAGGCTCGTTACACCGCAAAACTTCGCGTGAATAATGTGACATGTGGCGATTCATTCCGCGTGGACGCCGCAGATTGTACGCTAAAGCCTGATTCGCATGATGAGATTTCGCTCGGAATTTTCAGTCGCGACGCCGCTCGGGCTGCAAAAGCGTGAACCGTAGCAGAGATGGTCGACGACGATACTGAAAATCGCAAGCAGAATCGGACCAACTGAATTAGGCATAACAAGTCGGTGTTGGTCACATGGTAACAATGACCAACATCTCCTTGTATCTACTGTTTACATCGAGCCTGCTTACCAACCTTCAAATTTAAGTCTTTTGAGGCCTGCACTCACTTCTTATCTCAAGTACCGGGCCAACATTTGGTCTACGGGCCGGCGTCGTCTAGGAGAGCAGACGACAAGCAGAAACGTTTGAAAGAGCAGACGACAATTTGAACAATCAGGCGGCCGTTTGAACTTGAAGACGCACTGAACGTAGTCCGCAGGTGGTCCGCACAACTTGACAGTTTTCTGGCGTTCATGTTGGAACAAAACAAATAAATCTGATGACCATAAGTATTCGTGAATTCAACCCAAAGTGCTTCCCGCCCAAGCAATCGTTGTCCGACGGCGTCTGCTTTTCCCTTCTCACGGCACATATCCAGATTCTCGGACGAACCGAGCACGTGAAAACTGACCTTCAAACCTTTCTCGACACTTTTGGTACGGCCCCAGTCACGGCGTTTTGACGAGAAGGCCGGTTTTTGTCTGGTTCCTTTCAAAACAACGCAGGAATACACGTCTGGCATGGGGACTTCTGCCCACAGCCCCAGACCGGAAGTGCGACCGACGCGCCACCACCGCGCCGTGACGTCACAGAGATGAGTTCGTGTATACACGAACTCATCTCTGTGACGTCACGGCGCGGTGGTGGCGCGTCGGTCGCACTTCCGGTCTGGGGCTGTGGGCAGAAGTCCCCATGCCAGACGTGTATTCCTGCGTTGTTTTGAAAGAAACCAGACAAAAACCTGCCTTCTCGTCAAAACGCCGCGACTGGGGCCTTACCAAAAGTGTCGAGAAAGGTTTGAAGGTCAGTTTTCACGTGCTCGGCTCGTCCGAGAATTTGGATATGTGCCGTGAAAAGGGACAAGCAGACGCCGTCGGACAACGATTGCTTGGGTGGGAAGCACTTTGGGTTGAATTCACGGATACTTGTGGTCATCAGATTTATTTGTTTTGTTCCAACATGAACGCCAGAAAACCGTCAAGTTGTGCGGACCACCTGCGGACTACGTTCAGTGCGTCTTCAAGTTCAAACGGCCGCCTGATTGTTCGAACTGTCGTCTGCTCTTTCAAACGTTTCTGCTTGTCGTCTGCTCTCTTAGACGACGCCGGTCCGTAGACCAAATGTTGGCCCGGTAATTGCGATAAGAAGTAAGTGCAGGCCTCAAAAGACTTAAATTTGAAGGTTGGTAAGCAGGCTCGATGTAAACAGTAGATACAAGGAGATGTTGATTATTGCTACCAGTGGCCATCACCGACTTGTTATGCCTAATTCAGTTGGTCCGATTCAGCTTGCGATTGTCAGTATTGACGTCGACCATCTCAGCTACGGTTCACGCTTTTGCAACCCGAGCGGCGTCGCGACTGAAAATTCCGAGCGAAATCTCATCATGCGAATCAGGCTTTAGCGTACATTCTGCGGCGTCCACGCGGAATGAATCGCCACATGTCACATTATTCACGCGAAGTTTTGCGGTGTAACGAGCCTCGGTAATTTCGCTGACGCCGCTCAAGATAGTCAGACATCGCCAGGAAGACGTAGAACCAACAATTTGAACGCGAAAAAGGGCAGGGGGACTCACACTGACGCCGACAACATCGCATTTCAATGGTGTGTTTATGGGCGACGGCGAGCTTCTTGCCCACACCCCCATGGCGCATGCGCGGCGCCGGTGGCGTCCGCTAGGGGCGCACCGGGTGCTCCGGTTTGTTTGTAAACATGAGTTGGTGTATACAGAGCACGCAACGTCATCGAACAGTGCTGGAGGCCATGACTCATGATTACTTGTTCCTGCCGAGAAAATCAAATTCGATGGCGCCAAGTGAATGCTGCTTAAAGGAGCTGTGCAACAATTTCAGGGCTTTGCTTAAATAATTGTGGAAGTTGATGCCTGACACTTCTGAAGTGAACTACAGAAAACAGATTTTGTCTGGATAGCCTAGTTTTTATTTTTTAAAAAATGAAAAAGATCCAGGTTTTTGCCACCTCTCAACTCGTGCATCGTCTTCGGGGTCACTTGCGCAGTGACGTCGATGGGGTAGGCGCGGGGCTCCGGTGAAGCTCTCTCTCTAGAGCCATCAGTAAGCAGCGAGAACTCATCCGCTCGCGACCGCGTGACCACGTGCTGGCGGGTGCAGCGCGAACAACAAGGCGAACAATATGGTGAAAGGAGGAAACTCTCATCCGGGTCCGGCCATACCCATCCGGCCCTGTCCCCCTCCCCCTCCGGCTTCTGGTGGCTGTTCGCGGTAGCAGATAGAGCTGACGGTTTTGTGGACCTATGATAGATGGCGCCACTAAAACTCCGTATAATAAAAGTTTTGTCGATGATACCAGGTTTTTGACGCATTTATATTTATGTTGGAACGACAAGATTTATAGAAAAGTTACTTTTTATCGAGCAGGTCTTCGCACAACTTGCTATCTTTCTACAAGACCCCCCATTGACGTCACGCCGCGTGTTTCTCATGGCCGCCGCTCGCGGCTGCAGGTCGGGGAATATTCTAATTTTTGCCTCACGATTACGTGGCGGAATCGCAACATTTCGAAGGAAGGAGGTGTGTTTTCTGTCCTTTGTGACAAGGTGAACAATGTCAAAAATAGAAGATGCCGATTCTTTCAACGTTAAAATCGTTGCACAGCTCTTTTAATGTACGCGCTCAGCAGTAAGGCCACCACGATGGCGGTTGATGTGACGTCGCGGCAAGGCATGTATTGTTGCCCGATAATAATTTTACAAGAAAAACCGTTGGTTCAAAGCGACATGCCGCAAGCAACGGAACTAAGCTAAAAAATATTTTTTGTACATTTTAGCGAAGAAAAGCTCTCTCCTTACAAAGTACTAGTAAAAGTAGCGCAAAAGTTTTGTAACTAAAACAACGACAGTAGAATGCGTTTATAACACAGCAGGAGAGGGAAGTTGGAATCAAAACATTAGCTTGTTGATACGAACTGCGCAATACAGCTGAGCTATGAACGCCCTGCTTACCCAGTTTTGCTGCATTTCTTTCATTGTTTCTTTTCTCTCTCGATTTCTTTTTTTCAAAATTAAAAATAATACATAAACTTTTTTTTTGTGCGCTTCATACTTTTTCCTTAGACATGCGCTTTTTCGTTGATTTCTTTTGTGTTCGATCCGTGCATAGACCGTCGCGCAACGCGCGAAATCTGAGTGAAGTGGGCGTGCTCGAGCTACGGCGCCCAGGGCAATGAGTTTCCCGCGCTCTGGCATCGTATCGTTTACGGCTTCACTTCTTGTCGTTCTTCCCTTTCACGTGACATGTGCTTTGCAACACGAATGATGTTAAAGGAGCGGTGCAACCATATTCAATTGGATTGTTTTTCACTTTACACGAGCTTACTGGCACCAGCGGGACTCAAGGATACTCGCACGCAACGCCACTGGCCAAGAAACTCCTTTGCTGCGGTGTAATTTCAAGCCCAAAAGCGATCATTTTCATTCAATCTCTCCTTTGCAAAATTTGATGACGTAACTCGGGGATCGCAGTACACCCATATGACGATATTTGAATGCTGTTCAAAGATTGGATCCGAGCATTGCGTGGGCACTCGATTTGGGCTCGTGATAATTACTAGCTCGAGAAGCATTCGGGTAGTGGCCCGTGTCCAATCGCTGCAACGACGACAATAGCCGAGCCATAACAATGTCTGGAACTCAGCGCGTGTCCTGTGCTTTGCCAACCCCAGCGCGTGGCTATGATCAACATTGGCGGCATATAATCGGCTCCAGATCACGCGGCCGCTTGTTCTGGCTGCGAGTTGAGGGGGTGAACGCTGCTCGTTTTTCTTTAATTATTTTCTGGGACTTCTAATGCGAGGGGTGAAAAACGAACGCGTGTTTTATAGGTCATTAACGTCAGGGATCTGTGCTAAGTGGTATTTGCGCAAAGTACAAAAATTGTTGCATCGCTCCTTTAAATAACGGTGATTTATAACTGCTCTATGTTCTCTTTGTTTTGGTTTGTTTTAGTTTTGCATGGTGTGACGGCTGCAATAAAAACTGATACCGTACTCGAATTTAGGCGTGCGTGGCGTCAGTGATACAAATAAGGTACAAATGAGACGTTATTAGACAGAACAAGAGCAATAGGACAAGTTTGTAATCATACTTTTACACTGCTTAGAGAAAGCACTTTCACATTCAAGTTTGCTGATTTATTGATCATATAACGTTTATAAAATTAAAAATAAATGTATTTGTTGTGACTGTTAGTAAATGTGAGCTTACTCTTCAGCAGGGTAGTTCTTGATCTGTGCGTAGCATGTGAACACACAAATGGACGATCGCCGAAGTAACTCCGTCACCTCGAAGTGACGGAGTGACTTTAGCAGGCCCTGGAGCCGGCCAAGTCTAGAGATAGTGAATGTTGGAGGCCCAGCCTCAACTGCCTTGGCCCGATGCGTGTCGTTGTGCTCTTGCACAACTAACTGCGTCAAGAACGTCTGTCTGGAAATAAAGTAAAATGCAGTAGGCCTCTCAATACTTATCTAAACGCAAAACTTCGTGTCATTGTGGTTTTTAAACAGCACAATGAAGACGCTACGCCAGAACACGCTCAACCAAGACACACGTGGCAAAGGTAGTCAGTAAATGTACTCTAGCGTACAACGTAGTCACAGCTACTGCCGCGACCACTTGACTTCGTCCAGCGTCGAATTAGTATGTGCTCTCGTGCGAATGTATGCTAGATGCGCTATAGAGGTGGCCTAACGCTCGCGCCAGTCATGCCCAGAGCGAGCTGTTACTTATTGTGCCTCAAGAACGGCAATCTTGAAGGCGTGAAGTACACTGTACACTCTGCAGAAAGTCAAAAGTCAAATAGACCGATCTCACCAGCCAGCTTGACTACGCCACCGCTGCCGCAATGCATCGAGGGAACTTTAGTTTTTCTGCGCGTGCGACAACCTCGCTGGAGCTGTGCGCGTGCAGGGCACGAACACTCGTGCACTGCCCATTGCCTCCTGTGAACTAAAGTTATGGCGGCCTCGCGCATGCGCCGAACGCTTGGTGAGATCGGTCTAGCGTAAGGTCGGTCTGCCAGGAGGGGGCGACACTGGTTCACGCTGTAGATGCGCAATTTCGCCAATGCAGTACGACTGCTAACCCGGGGTTTTTAAAGTGCTCACGCAGTAGTGATACACGACCGCACGCCGGTACGATGCTCATCCAGATCGAAACGGGCAGGGGTGGGGCTCGGACACTCTGCAGAAGCATTGTACAAACCCGCCATGACCACGCGGTCAGCAGAAACGGCACTAGTATGGTGGCCAGTAGATAGTATGATACCACCTATAGAACCTTTTCGCCTGCCTCCATCCCCAGTCATGTACTTCCGGATAGGGTACGGGCGGCAAAAAAAAAAAAAAAATGTTAAGCTTCAACATTGAAAAGATACGAAAAATATAGGCAAGAAGAAACAAGAAAGAGTGACAGTTGCGCTTAGAACGTGGGCACCTTTCAATGGCTGAGGGAGAGCAAAACAATGTTTTCGCCCATACTGGAAGTGACGTAATTCAAGATGGCGGCGGCCTTGCGGAAAAGGTCTATACTAAGTTATACATGGCTTGCACTGATGTCGCATCAGTCAAATCAAACGTAGAGCGTGTGCGCTTGCGCACCTTGAGCGCCGATCGAAGCTGTGCACGCGGTTCTTCGAAGAGCAGGTGCGCATAGCTGGAATGGGCGCTCAAGGTGCGCGAGCGTACGCGCTCTACCTTTGTAGCGACGCGATGTTTCGGTGGAGCACTCGTTTGGTTACCTTTCGTGACGTCATAACCTTGTGTTCAACAAGTTCGATGGTGTTTGTAATGGGCAAGGTAGAAGCCTGAAATCATAGCGCTCTCAAAGCAACGCTGCCAACACCGTCAAGTTCTTACATTCCTCTTATGTCCGTTAATGAGACATCCTTTGCTGACGTCATAACCTTGTGTTCAACAAGTTCGATGGTGTTTGTAATGGGCAAGGTAGAAGCCTGAAATCATAGCGCTCTCAAAGCAACGCTGCCAACACCGTCAAGTTCTTACATTCCTCTTATGTCCGTTGATGAGACATCCTTTGCTGACGTCATAACCTTGTGTTCAACAAATTCGATGGTGTTTGTAATGGGCAAGGTAGAAGCCTGAAATCATAGCGCTCTCAAAGCAACGCTGCCAACACCGTCAAGTTCTTACATTCCTCTTATGTCCGTTGATGAGACATCCTTTGCTGACGTCATAGTCAGCGTTGGGCCAATTGTGGTGGGCCGACCACAGCGGAACTTTCAATCGCTCACGTCGCCAATAGTCTCTGCTTGGGAGGACATCAGGCAGACATTATGTACAGCAATGCACACGTATCTAATGCAAAGCAGAGTCACTTGTACATGAACATTAATAATATTGACAGTCAGTTTCCACATACCTGACTCAGGCGCTTCAGTGCGGCCAGAATATAGTTCCATCAAGTCCCTGTGGCTAAAACCAGGTCCTTTCTGCAAAGCTCCTTTAGGCGTCCCGTCTAGAATGAAGACCGCCGAAAGACGTTTACCACCCGGTTTACAACGTCAATGAGCTCCTTGGCGGCCCCCTCATTTCGAAGTGCCCCGTTCACTGCTAGCTGGAGAGTGTGGGCTGCACATTTGATTTCATAGCATGGACAGAGGACTGCGGAAACATCGATTTCTGACGTGGAACTCTCCTCTGGGCTGGCTTCCCCTTCATCGATGTCCACAACAGCAGCTCCGTCGACATGCCACTTGTCTTTCATTAGCATCGACATGTTAAAAGCCTTGCTCTTGTTCGACGCATTGTCGCAAACAACACACCCGATCTGATCTTTCTGAACACCGCGTCCCGGCAGCTCGTTCTCAAAGGCTTCCCGAATCTGATCGCCAGTATGGTGTCTTGGAAAGTGCTTAAAAGCCAGCATGCACGTTCTTAGTTCCCAGTTAAAAACAAACTGCACTTTTATTCTATAATGGAGGTCCTCGTCCTGCTCGACCACAAATCCACGATAAAGTGCAGTGAGTGGAATGCGCACTGTGCGAGATCTCCGGAGAGAGCAGGTATGGCAACTTTCTTTGCCAAGTCCTCAAGAACACGACTCATTGTTCTTGGAGACATGACGTTCAGTTCAGGCCTGAGAAATTCAATGAGCCCGTTGAATCCCACGCCTTTTGTGAATGACAGTGGCAGGCCGTCGACGGCAATCATTTCGGCGAGGTACTGGTTAAACTTCTTTTGGAACGCGTCTGATGGAGCCAACTTCTTCTTCGCCTGTTGTTGTAATAGTGCCAGAGTGCTGTCCAACGTTCGTTGTTTTTTTCTCTTTGATGCTGCTGCGTACTCTTCTTTGTGGAGCAGCTGAAAAAAAAAACTAATTAGACAAATTATAATGGCTTGCGTGGCTTATTTATTTAAGTCATTTACAATAATTTAAAGACAAGCCATTTTCTTTAGCGACTTGACTGGTCAAAACTTTTAATGCTAAAGGTTAAATAAAAGAGTGATTGTTGCACAAGTGATTACCCAAGATGAAGAGAGGAACGCATTTCACACATAATAAATAGCCACTGTCAAAGCAATCGATCTTTCCAATGTTTACAATATCACAGCCCAGCGAGCGGTCTTCACAGACCAGCACGTGCGAGTTCGTGGCTTGGGAAAGTGATCAAAGCACGCGCCAAACGCACGAACACTCAAGATGGCACCCGCCACACGCTCTTTTTTAGAAAGGTCTATAGACCTCTCGCAAAATTACCCAAGCACCAAGGAGCACGCTGGGAACGTAGGTACCATAGAGTTATTATAATGTACGCTAGAGGTTCAACTGGCGCTAGTGTCTATGCGACTTCCGTGACGCAAATTGAAGCAGACAGCAACCAGTCACTTTCGCGGTGCTCCTGTGCATTCCTATGGGAAAACGCGCGTGCATTTTGCCTCTTCGTCGAAAAATCACACGGAACACTTTGGTTATTTGGGTTGTACCGAATAGTATGTACCTTGATTAACACCGTAAAAGTGTAATTGCTTTAGTTAGCGCATTTTTCTTCATCGGTGAACGATTTTTAACTTCGCTACATTTCAGTCCCAAACGTGTGTTCCGCAGCAGGTGTGTAAAAACAAGCGACGATTCAAAGCAAAATTACAATCGAAACGAATATAGAGTGTGTTCAAGGCTCGCCAGCATTCCGGTGACACTTGTATATTGATAATATGCCAGTCCTGTCACTATATGAAAATGACCCCGTCGTGCATGAGCGGATAAAAACCTTCAAAACGTGGAGAATAAAGTCCGTGGGCTATGAAAGGTGTCTCTTCGTATTGTTTTCTCTGCCGGGCAGCTTTTATCGCTCACTTGTTCTCAAAGATATCGAGCGCGCGGGTGATATTTTGAACATAGAACAAGCAGCTTCGCTCAGGGCAGAAAGAATAAAACAGTACTTACTTATTTAAAATCGGAATAGATTACGTGGCCTTCAATTTATTTTGATCGTACATGCACTGCGAGTTACTGATCCAGTGTTACTGCGTAGTTCTTGCGGCCGCTCTTGATTTTCCAGATGTCCTTCGTCCGTATGCTGGAAATCGCCGACGCCGCGTTCGCGCTAATAGTGTCCGACAGTGCACATAAATACACGTACGAAGCCGTTTTAGCACCGTTTTTAATGCGATGAATTCGAAAGAAAAACGCCGTAACTGACCAATTATTTCGTCTGCGTGACTGAGAAATGTTCCATTGTGCCTAGTACGTACAAATTATTCGGGATATTTGCTCTTATGATCGAGCGCAGGGAGAAAATGCACTCACTTTTTCCCATAGCAATGCATTACCGGAAGTCAATTTTCGACTGGTTGCTGTCTGCTTCAATTTGCGTCAGCACACTAGCGCCAGTTGAACCTCTAGCGTACATTATAATAACTCTATGGTAGGTACACGCGCTGCACGTGCTGGCTTTTTTTGTGTAGAAGATTTGAACTAAAAAACTAAAATAAAACTTTGACGAAGGCACGTGCAAAGCGGATTTTCTTTTAGATGTTTTACATTAAACAAATTGCCACTGTAGACGCCAGAACGCGCAGCGCGTGTACCTACGAACACAGCATGCTCGTTGATGCTTGGGAAAATTAGCAAAGGGTACATTGGTGCGAGCATATGAAGCGCTAGACAGAGTCGCGCGACCCAGAGCCGTATATTATTAGGAGAGTTTGGACAATAGGCGGAGCAAAGGCCGCCGCCAGCGCCGAATATTCCCCCCACGCTTAGA
The DNA here is from genome assembly GCA_013358835.2 of Ixodes persulcatus. Taxonomy (NCBI): domain Eukaryota; kingdom Metazoa; phylum Arthropoda; class Arachnida; order Ixodida; family Ixodidae; genus Ixodes; species Ixodes persulcatus. The sequence goes on along the minus strand of JABSTQ010010759.1, from coordinate 57,478 downwards.
GCGTAAACTAAATTTGTGACACAGCGTCGACCAATCAGGAGACCTCTACTCCATCTCACAAATGTCTGCAGTGAAGACAAAGGCACAGGAGCGTGAGCCTAGCTCAGCAAAACGCTTTTGTTTGTACGAGACCTCGTGCATAGGAGGCACTTTCCAAAGCCACGCGCTCGTGCTCATGCCTTTGTCTGCACTGCTAGAACAGCGTCCTGAGACTGGCTGAAAGAAAGCAGTGCAAAGGGTGGGGTGCGCGAGCGTCTTGAGACGCGGAGTTCCGCTCGGCACGGCTCAAATTATACTTCGTTTCACTTTATCTGCGAGCGAAGCCAAAGCTAGAAGCGCGAGACCAGCGCTTTTTGCATTTCTCCCCAGCTCGCGCGCTCGAGCAAAGCCTGAAAGGGGCCCTGCAATCATATTTAAGCGTCAACCTTTTTTGCGGTTTCCACGTCTCTTGAAGTTCGGGCAAGCCAGCGGGCACGGAGAGAGTAACTAAATATCAGTGCGTCATATTTTAACCGGACGACGCGGAAACCTTTTCCACCAACGAGGGCGACCCGCGGTACCGAAAGCGCGCAAATTGTGACGTCTTTGGTCCTGGGCTTACTACTGGTCAGAGCCGCTAAAATCTTCTTTTTAGACGAAATACAAAATATAAGTGGCGCGAACCGTTTCAATTATTTATAAAAGTAGTTTTTGTTCAATATTTAAGATCAGAAAAGAAACGAATGAAGTTTATAAAGTTCGGAAACAAGAAATGACCCGTCGACATACCCGCCACCAAGCGGTGGAAAAGGCGGCGCATACTAGAAAGGGGTAGTGGGATCAGCCGCCGACACGGAAAGAGCCCGGATGTACGCGGCGGCGCTGCGGTCGTATGGACAGGATGATCCGACCGGCTCAGAGCGTTCCGAAGGCTTTCGGCGAGAAGCTTTAGCTTGGGGTTTGGCCGTTTCGCGGTATGACAGCGCGAAGTGGCTCCCATTCTGAACTGAGGCCAGATTCACGAAGAGCTTCTTAGTTTACGACAACTTAGCTAAGAAGTTCGTAAGTTAAGAACATCGTAAAAAGAGGAGAAATCGGTATTCACGAACGCGTTCTTAAGTGAGAGGAGGAAAGCGGCGTTCTCGTACGGAAAAACTAGAACATACCGGTGCTGTTGCTATGGCGACGCGTCTTCGGCAGCACGAACAACCAATCGGAGAGCTCGGCATGGTTCGGAGCCGTTCGGCCGGAGCACGTGGATTTTTAATAACAAACACAGGCGGCCTTCCTGCCACCGCTTGTCTGGGGTTCGTGTCCGTGCAGTGATATGTCGACGCTAACACGATTTAAACGCGCCCGAATGCCGAGGCCGGGATGCGTAACCGTCTTCGTTGACTGCTACGAACTCGATCGCTACGAAGTCAGCACAACTGTCATCGTTGGTAAAAGACGGCCCGTGTCAGTCGTTTGCAGAGCGACGTAGATGGAGACAAATTGCCGCGGAGTTTTTCGCGGCCTCGGAGATGCAGGAGCGAGCGGACGTTAAAAAAGAGACGTTTTAACTTCGAGAGTGTCAGCAAGAGCCACGTAATACCTGTTCACACTCGGAGCGGATGCGCGCTTTTCATCGAAGTGCTGGATTCGCGCTGTTCGACCGCGAATTGATAAGCGCTTCGGGGCCGATCCTTTACGGTTGCAACTCGATGCTGACGTGACACCCGGCAAAGAAAGGTTGAATCGGCATTGCGACCCACGAACTGTTATAGCGATCGACAGTGAGGTGCAGTCGTGTCAGAATGAAAATCGAATACTAATAACAAAGTGTACATACCGTGTTGCCAAGGTAATCCATACGGCGTTTATTTGAGCTCTATATCACACAAAACAAAGAGATAGAATCGATGAGAGCCCCCTTTTCGACGACAGCGTTCGTAACCGCTGCCTCGGAGAACTAGGAGATGACGAGAGGAAGAGATTGACCTCTTAATCTAATATTGAGGTCAGCGATCAAACTATAATACGGGAAGGGTTCACAAAGGTCGCGCGGGCATATTCCATTCAGCACGCCAGCCGGTCGTGGACAGACGGTCGTGGCCAAGGACCGTAGCACCGCTGCGCCGAGCCGATCTTCCACCGTGGTCGAAGTGCCTGCTAGGCCTATCTGCCGAGATCGCTTGGTCAGGGTTGGTCAGGGTTGGTTGAATCGTGGCCGTTTGAGCTTTTTCCGGGTGTTTGCGGATCCAGCGTTCTTGTTCGTCGTGGTGTGTTTTAAGTAATTTTACTTTTTTCTTGCTGCTTGAAGTCGGGACGCGTGAGAAGCGCACGTAGAAAAATAAACGTCCGTCGGTCGTCGCGACCGCGACGCTGTCGGCCATGCTGATTTGATCGTAAGAAGTGCGTAAGACAGCTTCAGAGCTGTCGTAGGATTTCGTCGTAACCCGCGCAAAACTTACGAACATTTCGTTTCGTGAATACGAATTTGTTCTTAAGTTTTGTCTTACGCATATTTTTGGCGTAAGATCGTTTCGTGAATCTGGCCTCTGATCTTTACCCCGTGTTTGCTGTCGTTTGTGGCCAAAGAAGTGTCATGCCGAATTAGCGTTTAATCGCGCAGTAAATGCAATGAGGGCCGTTCCGGCTGCACGCGGCATACAACCTATCCAAAACATGCTTTAGTGGCGCCCTCTCGCGCCTTCGACACGGAGTGCGGCAGCCGTGAGCGCGCGCAATGAGCTCACTACCCCTCCTCTAGTTCACGGCCACTCAAGCAACCAAGGACGTCATGAGGGAGGTTATTTTTTGCTTCTTTTTGTAATCTTAATTTGCCTATAACTTTTAAAATAAAGCGAATTTCGAGAAAAGAAAAGTTTCACTAAGTTACCCTCACCGTGAACCCTCGTGCAGCGGGAGAAACTACCAAAGCTTTGAGCCCTGTGACTTAGCTTTCGCTACGGTGGTTACGAGCTGCATGCAGTGAGGCACTTAAGCGCACTGGTGAAAATGCTTCGGTAGCTTGAGCACTCATAAAGCCAAAGTGCATCTATAAAGAAAAAAGAAAAAATAGCTTGGCGTCAGTTTTCTGTGTTATGTTGTCAAGGCTAAGTCAAGGCTAGCGCAGTTTGCGCAGCGCTCCAATGCTGTCCCGACTCACAAGTGACGGGAACGCGTGCGAATGGGACGCGAGACAAAGCCACGTGCTCCCTCAGCAGTAAAGGCTGCTGCGCTGTTGAAGCTATGCTAGCTTTGACAACATAGCATAAAATAGTTGACGCCAGTATAGGCAGTATTCACTGGCGGCCATAGCTGTGTGCACGACTGCTGAGCGCGTGCTGATGGCGAGCTTCCACAGTTCTTTTGTAACGTGCATTCCGCACCCTCAAGATTGCCCGTCTTAGCAGCCTATTAATGTGGGCTCGTTCTGAGCATGCGCTCTAGACATCACCCACAAATATGGCGCCCAGTGAATACTCCTTATAGACTAGGGATGCCGCGAACCACCCAAGGTTCGAATTCGAAAGGTTTCGATATTTTCGAACCGAACTGATGTTCGAAATCGAAAGGTTTCGATATTTTCGACCGTACGGAGGTTCGAATTTCAAAAAATTCGCAACTTTCAAAAATTGCGGAGTTTCGAATTCGAAAGTTCGAAGCTTTCACCGTTTCTAAAAGTTCGGGGTCGATTATTTCGAATATTGTTTTACTTGAGGTTTGAGAAATTCAAAGATTTCGAACTCTCCCAAACTTGAAAATTCGAGAGATCGAATGTTTTGAATTTCTTTCGATCTTAAATTCGAAAAATTCGAACGTTTCGAATTCTTATAAACATAAAGTTCGATGAATCCGAAGATTTCGAATTTCTTTCTACATAAAGTTCGAAAGTTTCAATTCTCTTTCAGGGCTAATTTTGAAAAAAAAAAAAAAAAAAAAACTTCGAAGGTTTTTCAATTTTTTTGACGTCTAAGTGCGCAAAGTTCGAGGTCCGGTTTTAATGTTCCGCCACAGTTTCAGTTTCAAATAACGTTTTCACGCCTCACTGGTTTTCACAAAATCAGGGTTAGAAAAGTTCGGGTGTGACTGGGACTGCGCGAAGTTGGTCAGGCAATTAAATGAGACGACGAGTTTCCCGGATGTGTTGGAATATTTGCCAGTGCAGAGTGACGTTTGACCATAGATCAGTAATTGTGACCGCCAGCCCGGGGTGGTCATTAACGTACATCACGAAGTAGTGATCACACGAACGCACTGTTTAACGCTACTCATCCAGTTTGAAACGGCCAGGGGCAGGCAGGTGGTTGAGGCTCAGAAAAACCTTGAAGCGATCTGGCAAACTGCCTCCCTACCTCCTTGCACGCTGGTAGTAATCCTATCGAACGCCGCCCAAGTGTGTACATGATGCAAAACCCTGAGACTGCGAATGAAATTTGAAAGAAAAAGTGTAAGAAGACAGAAAAAAGGGGGCAGGACAACGACTCAATCTCAGCTCAGGACAACGTCTCTAACTCAACTCAGCTGAAAAGTCAGCTCAGGACAACGTCTCAAACTCAACTCAGCTGAGTTCGAGATGTTATCCTGCCCCTTTTTTTCTTTCTTCTTACACTATTTCTTGCAAATTTCATTCCCAGTCTCGGGATTTTGCATCATGATCAACATATATCAGCTCGCCTGCACCTTGACAATTTTGTTTGTAATTGCTTTGGAGGTTTATTTTCCGGGACGGAAGAAAGGACGAGCAAAAAGCACAGAAGCTGATACAACTTGAGGTCGAGGAGCGTTCCACCATACCAGTGGCGTCGGAAGAGGAAAAACGGGGAGCTCCAGTCTCTCTCTCTCTCTGCCCCCCCCCCCCCCCCCCCCCCAGATATGTCGGACTGTTAAAGTAAACATTGCGGGGAAAGAGGGCATGATCGCGATTATTTTAATCCGAAATTTGTTAGGCATATGTATAGCTACTGTCGCTCTTCACTGCATAAAAGATCGCGTGGATGGTCATTGTTAGAAACTCGTTGTCAGAAGGCACTACTCGTCACGGCTCGGAAGTTCAAAGCTATATGTTTTCGACCTAAATAACTGTGCCATTGGTAAAAATAATACATAAATAAACATAACAATAAATGCAAAAATGAAAAGCTGGAGAGAAAAAAAAAAAGAAAAACTATCGGAAGTGTTGTATTCTTGCATATTCAGAGGCCCAAAACTATGAAACAAGTTTCTCCTACCAAAATGTGTACAGGCCAAAAGAAACACGTCACAGGAACGTGAAATAAGAAAAAAAAAATTAAATTTTTTTTTTTTTTTATGACGTGCTGAACTTGAACAATTTTAGAAATCTTCTCCCATGAGTTAATTTATTCCACAACGTGAAAAAAACAATACATACATTATTTTGTATTCTGCAGATGGTAATGATATGTACTGTCTGTGGTGTTAATTTAAATGCGATACCTCAAACAATGTAGACGAAAAAAATGACGAAGTTTAGGGCATAATTGCCCGTAGATACATGTTTGGATATTTCTTCGAAACTCGTACTTGAATAACAATAATCATATCTTAAGACGACACTTACCTAGGCTATACATAGATCATTCTTAAAAAGTGTAACATCTCTACCATAAATAGGTTCGGCTATAGCGCTCTTCAAATATGGCACTGTCGTCCTTCCTCGCTCCTTCGGGAATCTATTTTTTTAAAACCTAGCATGCCAGATGATTGAAATAAACGGCATTGTCTTTCGCAAGGAATGCGGCACCGCATGTAAAATAGAAAAAAAAAAAAAAAAAATTACGAATGTACCTCACTTCTTGAATCCAAATGAAACCGCCTGCCGGTCTTTCGAAGTTCGTCGAACTTAAGATTTTTCAGGAATCAAAAGTTCGACAATTTTCGAACTCTTTAGATTAATAAGTTCGAAACGCTTCGAACTTTTTAGTGCAAGAAATCCGAAAGTTCGAAAATCATCGAATTTTGCAGCGTAATAAGTTCGAAATTTCGAAAAGCGTCGAACTTCTTAGTTGAATAAGTACGAAAATTCGACTTCGGTCGAATTTCTCGATATAGAAAGTTCGAAATCTTTCGAACCGCTTGAATCGATCATCGAACCTTTATCTGCGAGCGAAGCCAAAGCTTGAAGCGCGAGACCAGCGCTTTTTGCGTTTCTCCCCGGCTCGCGCGCTCGAGCAAAGCCTGAACGCACGGAGCTTTCGTGCTCGCGCTTCCAGCTTTGCCTTCGCTCGCACATAAGGTGAAACGAAGTATAGTAAGACCTTTTTCGACTGCCCCCGTCTCCAGTCGTATGCTTCCGGTTAGGGTATGGTCGGCGAAAAAGAAAGTGAATGCTTCAGCCTTGAAAAGACAAGAAAAATATGGGCAAGAAACAAGAAAGAGTGACGATTGCGCTTAGAGCTTAGCACCTTTCAATGGCTTAGCGTGAGCAAAACGATGTTTTCACCCATAGTGGAAGTAACGCCAATCAAGATGGCGGCGGCACTGCGAAGAAAGTCTATAGAGGTATACAGTCTTACCTGCCTGGCCGTGTTCCAAAATTTACTCGATCTTACTCCAGGGTTTGGGTTTTGTAGCTTGGCGTTCCAAAACGTACCCGCGTCCAGCGCTTTTCAATCTGTGTTCTCACGTGACACGACCCGCCGAAGTAACTCGGATCCATTTGGGTAAGATTTGGAGCACAGCCATGACTTCTGGGACGGGTATCATACGAGTAGAAGCGCCGAGAAAATAAAGAGCATACACGTCACTGCCAACCAAAATGAACCCCGTTGAAGTGATCATGATTATCGCTGCGAATACAGGCACAGCCGCATAATATTACTGGCGTAAAAAATGTAGACAAGATAGAGGTGAGAATTGATAAAAATGAGGTACTTACATTTAGATGTCTCTTGAAATTTCCCAGCTCCTTGTTCGAACCCGACTGTTTGTTCTGGCAGTGACGACAACGAAGCACGGTTTTGTTTCGATCCTTGCGAACTTCCCACATATTCAAAATGGTCCTTTAGATCGACGTGAATCGCGAAACCAGGAACCTTAACAAGGCCTGCATCCTGCGCATCTCCCATTTTGATAACTTGAGCAATAGGCGAATGGTCCAGGCCAGGTTCTATATATGACCGGCTCAAAGCGATGTGGTTCCACTTTTTGGCGAATATGTACTGCCAACTAGACACGCGACTGGGTTCGAGACTAAACAACGCGCGCGCAAGGCCTCTCCCACCCGTTCCACACCCAAAACGTCAGCTACATCCTGTTCACCCATGGAGGCGCTGTGACCTAGATACGGCTCCCCCAAACTCGCCTTTGTCCCCATCGTGCGTAATCTTCTGCCCCAGAAGTCGATACAAAGAAGCCATCTTCCCTCTCTGCTCGGCCAGAACGAAGAGAGAGAGGGTACGGGAACTATTTACCTTTGAACCGATGTTTCTACAAAAGTAGTGAAAGCGCACAATAAAGACGAATATGAAGACGGAGATGACGGAGAGGCAAACAGGACGAGCGCTGACTATCAACTGAATTTTTATTGCAAAATAGAAACAGCAAAAGCCACAAATATTACGAATGGGACTAGTCAGCAATGACACTGCCTTTTTGTGAAGAAACAGTGAGGGCTGACTGATACACTTATCAGGACATTCCTTCTTTATCATGTATGCCTTCAGTACCTCTATCGCCACATCTTCTTTACCTCTCCCAACGATTGCAGTGCCTTGAAAGTTGGCAATGCAATGGCAATCTCTGCAAATCATGTGTAAATGTGCTCCTGTTGTTGAACGCAGTGATAAAGCATGTTCACGCAACCGTTCGTTCAAACACCTTCCGGTCTCGCCTACGTAAACCTTGCCGCAGCCCAATGGAATTTTATATATCACGCCCACCGCACATTCCACGTATTTGTTTACATGCTTCACTGTAGATTGCCGCTTATCTTTGCCTTTCTCTTTTATCCTCGGACATAGCTGAGCCAGTTTATGTGGTGCTGAGAAGACCAGAGGTACGTCGAACCTTTCCGCCACTTTTTTTAAATTGTGTGACACCCTGTACAATTATGGCATCACGTGGGGTCTTTCTTTTTTTGCTTGTCTTTTTGGCTTTTGCCCCTGACTTCTTCAGAAGTTTCTCAGCCACTGCGAGCATAGGGAAAGTTGGATACCCTGCGCTTCCAAGTCTCTTGACATGACGACAGAAGCTGTCGTGCATGGCATGGTGACACGACTTTTCAATCGCCGTCTCTAGACAAGACGACGCAATGCTCCGTTTCACCAACTTCGAATGCGCCGAATCATAGGGGAGGATTCCCTTCTGGGTACGCGGTTTGTAACTCCAGCACACGTGTTCCCCTGGGAATTGCATTCGCAAATCCAGAAATTGTAGAAACTGCCCATCCTGGCGTTCAAGGGTGAACTTCAGGCCTCTATAGATCTGTCTTTAAACACGCTCATCACATCTTCAACAACTTCACATACAGTAAGGTTTTCACAGTTTTGCAAAATCACTAAATAATCGTCTACGTACCTAAACAACTTGGTCACAGGTTTACCTTCCAAGGCATTTTGAATGGCTCGGTCCTACTTGGCCAAAAAATATCACAAAGCACTGGGGCAGCACAGGAACCAATTTCACATTTGTAATATTTGTGGCTTTTGCTGTTTCTATCTTGCTGTTTCTATTTTCCAATAAAAATTCAGTTGATAGTCAGCGCTCGTCCTGTTTGCCTCTCCGTCTTCGTATTCGTCTTATATTGCGCTTTCACTACTTTTCAACATGCATAACCAACTCGCCTGCATCGCTACGTTATTTCTACAAAAGGTCCATTGACTGGGTTCTAACGGAACAGGGCACGTGAAAGTCCCGCCCACTTCCACGAGAATCTGCTCCCCGATGAGTCGCTGTCACGAATTCCAGCGTATTTTTCGTGATATTTTTTTTTTATTTTTCTCGCGTTGTATCGTTGGTCGGACCCCGCTCATGCACTGGGATGCCCGAATGCTCGTTTTTTTTTTTTTTTTTTTTTTTTGGGGGGGGGGGGGGGTGGATGCTTGTTTTGTTTGTTTGTTTTTCTTCGAGCACGCATGCGTGGTGATGTTTGGGCTATGTATGACTTCGGTTTAGTATTACAGCGACCCTCAGAGTCGGACTTACCGACTTTAGCTAACTCATTCAGTCTTGAAGGCCATGGCGTGTGTACTGTGAAGATTTTTGGGCGAGGTGTCATCGTTGACTCTGGCCGTTTTGGTCGGTAAAGCTTTCGAGTTGCGAGAAAGTCTTGCGTACCAGTTAATTTCGGCATACGAGGTTAGACTGGAGGGTGTTTAGGCAGAGGAAGGTTATAAAAGAGTTCTTCGAACAAAGGGATGCCGGATATATGCTTGAGTGATATCACTAGTGCTATCTCTGATATTGGGAAACAAGGGGATAATAGTCGAGATTCATCAGTCTCAACACACAAATCACAAATGAAATCATCTTATTGTGAGTGTGTCCTATTATCACGAAATGTTTTACTCAAATCTAAATAAATACGCCTAAAGATTTTATGTATTTCAAAAATATGCATTAAACCTTATGTATGTTTTTCCTGGGTGTTGATTATTTAGTTAATTACACTACTTCTATAGCACTTAAACAGTTATTCCTATCTGAAAAAAAAAAAAAAAACGAACTATAAAACTGGAATGTGCTAGTCTTAGAAAAATTTTCTTCTCTGCACAAAAACCTGAGGCCAGATTCACAAAAAAACCTCTTACCTACGACAACTTAGCTACGAAGTTTCGTAAAGTTACGATCATCGTAAGTAGATGAGGCGAGAACGGTATTCGCAATCTTACGGAAAAACTAGAACTTACCGGTGCTGTTGCTATGGCGACGGCGTCTTCGGCAACACGAACAACCAATCGGAGAGCTCGGCATAGTTTGGGGCACATGAATTTTTAATAACAAACACAGGCTAACTACTCGTTGATAGTCAGCTCTGTGTATGTCCTGTCCTGTCTGTGTGTAAATGTTTAGTGTTCAAGCTGTTTCTCATAAACACAGGCGGCCTTTTCACCACCGCTTGTCTGAGGTTCGTGTCCGTGCAGTGACATACCGACGCTAACACGATTTAAACGCTTCGTTGACAGCTACGAACTCGATCGCTACGAAGTCAACACAACTGTCATCGTTGGTAAAAGCCCCGTGCCAGTCGTTTGCAAAGCGACGTAGATAGAAACAAACCGCCGCGGCGTTTTTCGCGGCCTCGGTGTTTGAACTACGAGGGTGTCAGCAAAAGCCACGCAAATACCTGTTCACACTCGGAGCGGACGCGCGCGTTTGATCGAAGTGCTGGATTCGCTCTATTAGACCGCGTTTCGATAAGCGCTTCGGGACCGATCTTTTACGATTGCAACTCTATACTAACGTGACACTTGGCAAAGAAAGGTTGGACCGGCATCGCGTAGCTCCCACGAACTGCTATAGCTCGACAGTGACGTTGCGTCGTGTCAGAATAAAAATAGCATGCTAATAACAAAATGTGCATACCGTGTTGCGAAGGTAATCCATATGGCGTTGATTTGAGCTCTATATCACACACAAGGAAATAGAATCAATGATAGTCCCTTTTCGACGACAGCGTTCGTCACCGCTGCCTCGGAAAACAAGGACATAACAAGGGGAAGAGATTCACCTCTGAAATTTAGTTCAGCGATCAAACTATTCCTACGGGAATTTTCCACAAGGGTCGCGCGGGCATATCCCATTCAGCAAGCCAGCCGGTCGTGGACAGACGGTCTTGGCGAAGGACCGTCGGAGCAATGCTGCCCCGGAACAGGTTGGAGTGCCTGCTAGGCCTATATTCTGCCGAGCTCGCTTGGTCGGTGGGATCGTTGCCTTTGTTGCTTTTCCCGGGTCTCTGTGGATCCAGCGTCCATGTTCGTCGTGGTCGGTTTCAAGCACTTCTGCCTTTTTTCTTGCTGCTTGAAGTCGGGACGCGCGAGAATAGCACGTAGAAAAATAAATGTCGGTTGGTCATCGCGACCAAGTAACTGAGCGACGCTGTCGGCCATGTTGATTTGATCGTTTACACTTGCGGATCCGCTAGCGAATCCGCCCAGCTTTCGCCGCTGGGGCGAAATGAGGCGTTTCGCTGACCGGAAGTGACATTCTTGCGCAGCACGACGCTGCCTACGTCACGACTTCCGGGAGCAGCAGCGCCCGGGAGAGACAGCCGAGGTGGGAACTCACGCGCCTTCTCGTCATATTTGACGGGATGTTACGAGAATAGCTGCCGCACCCGGCACCACCGCCGCCGCTCGAAGGAATAGATGTAAACACAATCCGCTCGTCGCAGCCGCCGCCGGGAGCGAATCCGCTCCCGCGGCAGCGGATTTCTTCTCAGGTGTAAACGTACAGACAGCTTCGGAGCTAACGTAGGATTCTGTCGTAACCTGCGCAAAAGTTACGACGATTTCGTTTCGAGAATACGGATTTTTTTCTCAAATTTGTCGTGCACACTTTTTTCGTCGTAAGTTCACTTTGAAAATCCGGCCTCTGAATATATTAACAAGTAATGCTAGGCATGTTTATTGAAGCGTTCATACAACAAACATCCGCCCACCGAAACGTTTGTGCACAGAAAAGCCCGTGCGTTATTAGACCGCACCGATGCCCTGCACCGAAACGTAACTACACCAAAATGTCCTAAACTCCTACAACGCTCCTGTACAAACCTAGATTATTTCACCCATGGTCATTCGGGACGGCAATGTGCCGGTACGTGTCTTTAAACTATAATCAGTTATGAACGAAGCCTTGGTGTTCGAACTGTTGTATCTGTTCGCGATACCAACCCCAGTCCAGAGCGGTAGGTTCGTGTCTGGTGACAAGCGTATGTATTTATTAAAATGACGCCGTCGTTTATTGAGCTTACTTACGGCGAACGGATCTTTAGTATTTACTTGTGGTGGGCACCAGAAACTCTCTAGGCTCCGACAAAAAATATTATGGAGGAAGATATCACTATACAACGCATGCCCGTATCTTCGATTCGTTTGCCACATGATGCCCACGAACGCAATGGTTTTCGTTCTATTTTTAGGAGTGCCCACAAACTTTTTTTTTTCTTTTTTGGCGCAATCTTGTTTTTTTGAGTTCTGACAGCTCTACGTATTTCAAGGGCGTTTACTACAGACCCCGCCACAATAACAAAGGCTTCACGTCTGTTTTTATTTTGATCGCATCATTTTGAACGCAAACCGGATGGCTAATTATGCTCGCTTTTTTTTTTACGTACGCTAACAGCTAAATATGTAAAAGTAATATTCAGATAACTATGGCTCTGTTCAAGGCGGCGGCATATCAGAGTTACCTGTAAAGATGCCTCCACATTATCGACCACAGCCTTTCGGGTTCGTACCCGTTTTAAATCAGTATCCCAATCGAGCTTCCCTTTTCAGGCAACTGTGTGTTCGCGCGGATCACTATGGCTGTGGACGCCGTCATATTATTTCAGCTGCTAATTTGGCTTTATTTTTTGCATTCGGAAAACGCGATGAGCCGATTGTGCCGTGCGCTAGGGTTAACAGATGAAACGCAAAAGTGTGACCCTCGCGTAAGCACGCATCTCAGCGACTGGGCACGAAAGCTCAGCAAAAGCTCGCTCAATGATGTCCGCATATCTCTATGGTAGGATAGCTGCAGCATAAAACATTAATTATGTACCAACGAGCCCGTCTCTTCAATTTATTGCACTTTGAACTATATACGGATAGGAAGGTAACATTTTGCTTTGGAGATTCGTCAGCATATTAAGTGTCGCGTATGCAATGCATGAAAAGTTTGACGGATTAGCTCTATCTCATGAAATGTAACACAAAACAAATAATCGCTTAATCATCGTTGCCATCCCTGATCCCCGCTTCGCTAACTCGAGCAGCAACGGCGATTTTTAGTTTTGAACGCTCCTCAAGTAGAAAACGTGCGGCAGAACTTCCATACGCGCACAAACACGATATCACAAACATGACAGCTCTGATGGACACGTGCGCACACATATGCATTCCTGCGCGCATCTCATCGAGGCTTACAAAAAAAAAAAAAAAAACAGCAAAGGAAGATATAATTATAAGCTTCAGTTATCTGTAGAATTCCCGCCCCTGCCCGTTTTGATCTGGATGAGCACGCGCTGGTAAGCAGGACATCTAAAAGCGAAACGAAAAAAAAGCTTTAAAAAAAGAGAAAGAAAAGATTGAATTGGAATAAAATGTCCGCCTCCGTACTCCGGGCGGGCATAGATAATTTCACTTGGGGAAAGGAGAGAGAAAGACGACATAAAAAAAAAAAAAACGGGAGTTAGACTTCACTGTGACACATTTATATACACAGGCATATATACACACAAACGAAAAAAATTAAGAAAAACAGGAGAAAAGAAATGCCGGTGCTCGTGGGAAAGAGACAAAGTGATCTTCTCTGTCTCTTTGTTTTTTTTTTTTTTTTTTACTTCCTCGATGGTTATCGTTGGTTTTACGGCTTTTAGCATTTGTCGATACCCATCTGCGCACTGGACTATGGAGTAGTTTGTCTTGAAAGGCTTGTATACGGTATACGGCGGCATCGTCCGCTCACTGAGAACAGAACACGAGGACAAGGCGGCGTTTTCACCCCTCCTTTAATTCCCGTTTTCATTCTCAACGAAAGCGCGCCCAACGTGTTAACAAAACGTGTTCTTGTTCCTTGCTTTATTTGTCTGTTGTTTTTTTTTTCTTTTCGTTGTCGTCGCTTTCTGGGAGGGTATTGTGCGGCCCCCAGAGTAGGAGCAATATTGTAGCTGGCTCATTTTCAGTGTTGCCATTTTAGCGATTTTGTCGCTATATTTAGCGATTTTTTATACATTTAGCAACGGATCTTTTTAATTTAGCGGCTACGACTTTTTTTTAGCGACTTTGGTGTTCAACCGTAATCTTGTTATTTTGAACAATTTTAGAGATGCTCGCGGGCTAAACCCTTAAGCTTCTCTAGCCGAATTTGCTTTGGATACATGGTCAATTTAGCGGCACGCTTAAAAAAAAAAAAAAAAAAAAAATGTCAACACTGTCAACACTGCAGACCATCTCTCCCGCGCCACGTACCTACGTGCTCTCCGCCAAACGTTGTATACCGCCAGCCAAGAGCGCAGCCGCTCTTGGCTGGCGGCTGCGCTCTTGGCTTTCGCTTTCGACTACGGACTTCCAGAAGAAGTTGGTTGGGGAATTGGCACTACTGAAGCCTACAAAGCAGGCAACGAACCGTCGACATCGGCAGATTTAGGTGACTTGAGTGCAGTCACCATCGAGGAAGAACTCTTCTTCTTCTAGACTGTTCCGTTGAACTGTTCTTGAAGACAAAGCAGTCATTATTTCCGTGTTAAAATTAACAAGTACCCGTTTCTTATTCGTACTTTCGTACTTACCGCCTAGTCGTTTCCCAAATAAAACATTACAAATAAAAACCGTCCTAGTTGTTTTTCAGTGCAAGCTTAACCTCTCAAAATACCTGAGATATGATTATTTAAGGTTCACTTACCTTAAAAGGGTTTAATAATCTTTTGAAAGTCAGCGAATATTTTAGCAACTTCCTGGCGAATCTAACGACTGTTTAGTGACTTACTGTTCTCAATTTAGCGGCGCGCGCAAAATAAAAGATGGCAACACTGCTCATTTTCCAAAGCTGCAGAGAGAGTGTTGTTACTTGTTAGGCAAGGCGAAAATCCGTAAGCTTCTCACTTGCCTGGTGTTTATTTTTTATTTTATTTTTTTGTGACACAACCAAGCAAACCAATATCGCGCCAGTGGAAAGCTCACAGTTTTCCACGAACAGAATTATCCTCACGAAAAAAAGTGCGCGATACGACGCACTGAGGGCTACTTTGGTGGGGAAAACAGTGCGCTCTAAGATTTCAGCGGTGGTGGATATAATGTCGACTTTGGAGTCGAGAGGACTGCCCTTTCACCCCAGTACAAAGTAGCCGGCTATGACACGAGTCCGAGTCAACCGCTCTGTCTCTCAATCATCAATACCAATCATTTCGAAAACAAGTGCGCCGTTCTTTGTATTACATCTTGATGTAGTACTTGTAGTTAACCAAGTAGTTGATGTAGTACTTGTAGTACTTGTAGTTGGGCACGGCGAAACGTTTCAAATGAAGACAACTCACCCGTATGTCCTGTTCTTACAGGCTTTGCTGTGTTACGCGCCTGCAGCAGCGCACGCCTCAAACACCAGCTTGGTCATCGGGAGCGCCGACTGTTATCGCAAGCTACAACCAAGATTCTTCGATGGATCGGCGCATGGGCACGGAACAACTACCCAACGCAGCGGCTACTTAAGGCCACTCGACACCAAGCCATCCTGTGGGCACGGCGAAACGTTTCAAATGAAGACAACTCACCCGTATGTCCTGTTCTTACAGGTTAGTAGATATGGGAAATGCTATAGAAGCGACAATAGGTTTATTGTTGTTCTGCCGTGCCCCAGAGTCTGTGTGGAAAGTGTGTTGCAATGTGTTTCAATGCTTTTGATGCTTGCTGGGGACGTAGAATCCAACCCCGGGCCTGTCTCAGTCGAACAAATGTTGGAAAAGCTTTTGGAGGGGCAGAAAACAATCAGCGAGGATATCAAAGAAATCAAAGTCACCCAGACGTCCTTTTCTAAGCAATTGACCACGGTCAACGAAAAGATATTAGAGATGGAAGTCACCTTAAAGAGTGTGCAGAAAAATGAAGAAAAGATTGAGCGACTTGAAGAGACGCTAAAAACCATGGAATCGGTTATTCGTTTGCAACAAGAAAAACTAAACGACTTAGAAGATCGAAATCGCCGAAACAATCTTATCGTGTTCGGCATTCCAGAAAGCGCCAACGAGATAAAAAGAAAAGTTTTGGTTGGCGTTTTTGAGGAGCGCCTCGGTGTGAAAGTAAGCACAGTTGCAAAAATACACAGACTTGGAAAGAGACGCGAGAATAAGATTCGTCCAGTCATCATGAGGCTTTTTGATTACAACGAAAAAATAGAGATATTCAAGAATTGTAAAAAACTGAAAGGGAGCAATATATCAGTTTCAAATGATTTCTCTGAAGCTACATTACGAAAACGAAAACTTTTGTGGGAGAAGGCAAAAATAGAAAAAGACGGGGGCTCGAGGGTAAGGCTTGTGCACGACAAGATTTTGGTTAATGACGCAACATTTGTCTGGGACGACGAGAGTGCATGCAGAGTTAGACTTGAGAAGGAAAAGGCAAACGAAAATGACATCGCACGACAATGCGAACAAAGAACTAGGGACTTTACTTTGATCAATATCAATGCACGCAGTCTTGTAAATAAGGTAGCTCAATTTGAACATCTTCTTATCTACCACAATCCTGATGTAGTTATCGTTACGGAAACTTGGTTGCGGCCGGAGATAGAAGATTCTGAGATAATTCCTCCTGCTTACAAAATTATCCGTAAAGACCGCGATGCACGTGGGGCGGTGTTGCGATTGTTATTAAAGAGGGAATAGAGTTTGTAGCCATGGCTGATAACCCTTTTAGTGAAAGTGTTTGGTGTAGAATACAATTGTGTGGTGCATCTTGTGTGATAGGAGCAGTTTATAGACCGCCTAACGCCCCTTTGTCATTTTTAGACTCAATTCAAGATTACCTGTGTAATACTATCCCTGCAAACACGCGTGTCATTGTAGCAGGAGATTTTAACCTGCCTGGTATACAATGGGAAAAGCTAGAAATAGGAACAACTGATGTTAGGCATTGCGAGACACTATTAGATATTGCATTTAGTCATGACCTCACGCAAATTGTGACTGAGGTAACCAGGGTCGGGCCATCTACAAAGTCAATATTAGATCTCGTATTCATTGACAACAAAATCACCCAGTATGATGTTTCCGTACTTGATGGAATTTCCGATCACAAACTTGTTTTACTTTGTATAAAGCAGGGCTTGCCACCAAAGCGCGAGAAAAAACAAACTATTCTTGTCAGAGACTTTCATAAGGCTGATGATGTAAGCATTTTAGACCATTTAGAATTGTCTTTGTACTCGTTTGATGGAGCAACTGACGTTGACATACTCTGGAATAAATTTAAATCCATAATTAACTTTTGCCTAGAAAACTTCGTTCCACAGCGGGCCAAAACAGTAAAAAAGCGAAACCCTTGGGTAAACCGCGAAATAATCCAGCTAAAACGAAAAATAAAACGTAGAAGAAAGAACAAAACAAAAAATAAAAAGGAGATTTCTCGACTTTCCTTGACCCTTAGGGACAAACTGGCCGCCGCTAGGGAAGCTTATTATTCAAAGACACTCACCCAATTTATGAAGGACTCCCCCCAGTGGTTTTGGCGCCATCTTGCTCCATCACACGAGAGGATTCAGTATGTAGTCATTGACGAACAAATAATTACCGACCACACAGAAGTCGCTCAAAAGTATAACGATTATTTCCACTCTGTGTTTGTTCCTCCGGAGTCTTCTTTTTCTTACCCCAGCATGGTGAGCGTTGATGAGCTACCAGCCATGCCAGATATTATTTTGTCGGAACAGGGAATTTTTTCACTCCTTCTTAATATCGATACAAAAAAGTCTGCCGGTCCCGATGGCATCCCAAATGAATTCCTGAAGCGCTACGCGGAGTGGATGTCAAAATATTTGCTGATTATTTTTAAGGCGTCACTTGAACAGCATAGTTTACCTTCCGATTGGCTAACGGCAAGAGTGGTGCCTATCTACAAATCGGGAAACAAGCACAGTGTTGAAAATTATAGGCCCGTTTCAATTACTTGCGCGTGTTGTAAGATGCTAGAGCACATACTATCAAAAAGCTTGTCCACCTTCTTTGAGAATTCCAAGATACTTAATCCTAACCAACATGGTTTTAGGCAACAACTGTCTACAGTAACTCAGCTTGTTCAATCAGTCCATGACTTTGCAAAAATTCTAAATGAAAGAGGACAGGTTGATGCAGTATGCTTGGACCTATCGAAAGCATTTGACCGCGTCCCACACGCAGAGCTTCTTAGAAAGCTACTCCAACTAGGTGTTAATCTAAACGTTATCAAATGGATTAAATCCTACCTAACAAATAGAACACAGTTTGTAGAAGTGAATGGCGCAAAATCAGGGACTCTAAGTGTAACATCTGGCGTTCCTCAAGGATCTGTGCTGGGTCCCATTTTGTTTCTGAGTTACATAAATGACATAGCAGATAAGCTCGATCCTTCCCTCACTGTACGCCTGTTTGCGGACGATTGTTTAATTTATTCAAGAATCTCAAGTCAAGAGGACCAGGTCAAACTAAACTTAGCATTAAAAGTTATCAATGATTGGTGCACAGAGTGGAAAATGAAGATAAACTACAAAAAAAAAACAGTGTATGTAAGGCTAACAAACAAGACTAAAAACATTTTGTTGTTCGATTATGAATTTGATGGCACGTCAGTAACTTCAAGTACCTGGGGGTTACTATAACTGAAGACCTGAACTGGAATATGCACATAAATAACATCTGTTGCTCAGCTGAAAGAAGACTGTGGTCACTACGACGTAAACTAAAGGGCGCCTCATCGGAAGCTAAATTAGCTGCATATTTAACCCTAGTGCGCCCCGTACTGGAATATGCAAGCGTAGTATGGGACCCGTTCAGAAACTACCAAATAGACAGGATTGAAAGAATTCAGAGAAGGGCAGCCAGGTTTATATTGTCAAAATACAGGACGACGGACTCAGTCACTGATATGCTAAAACAGCTAAACCTACAGCGTCTCGAACAACGCCGAAAAATAGCTAGACTGAAATGCATTTATTCAATGCACCGGAACTTATTCAACTTTGACGTCCAACAATACATAAAACCAAGATCATCTCGCTCAGTTCGAAGCAGCCATCCGTATCAGATAACTCCAATAATGGCACGTATAGATGCATTCAAATATTCATTTTTCCCTCGAACCATAGAAGATTGGAACTCTCTACCTCATGAAATAGTGAACATAGACTCATTGAATAGTTTTGAAAATAACGTACTTGCTTATCTTGCGTCCTCCAGTGGTAGTTGGTCATAATATACTGACTGTTATTATTTTGTTACATATTATGCCTGTGTGTTTTTGTATGTGCGCCTGTGTTTTTGTATATGGGCGTGTGCAGTGGCCAGGACATCGGCCACATATGATTTTATTTTGTACCACCCTGTATCGGCCTTCGGGCTAACAGTATGAATAAATAAATAAATAAAAATTCGAGTTACTTGAACTTTAGAGGAACTTGTCCGATAACGTGGACCTAATTGTTACTGAAAATATTCACACTACCTCATTGTTTTGTCATTAAAATTATTGTTAATTTCAGTGTTGCAAAATCCCTGCCTGCTGTATCAGTAATATTCCAACCTAAAGCAAAAATAAACAAAAACGAGATGAACTAAGATTAACAACCCCTAAAAATAACAAGCAGAGCCTGACGATTACTTGCTTAGTGCGGTGGTCGCCCAAACACGCTCCCTCTCAAGCGCTTCACAAAAGAGTAGAAAAAAAATCAAAACACGTAAACAAAATAAAGAAGCAACACGAGCGGCGTCTCTGCTGTCTTCCCTAAAGGGCTATTTATACTCCGTCGTAACGTCAACGAGCGCACGCGCTCGTTCACGCTCTCTGACGCTGTCTGCGAACGGGCGACTCCAGCGAAATCGACGCCGCGTAGCGGCAACGCCGCGAAGCTCATGAGAGGAGGTCGTTTCAACTCTGTCGTCTGGTATTGCTGCTTGGTACTCGTAGGTAGCATAGAAACAAAAATCGTTTCCAGTAATTATTTTTATGCTTCCGCCGTGTCATTCCTACGCATTGACTAGAAGAAGGTATCTACCGTCGAAAAATCGCTATGCTTTCATGTGTAACACCGATTTTACGCTACAGTGCAAGAAATTTATGGTGGTCCGCGTGCTGAACGACGAAAAGGACCTCCTTTCGTCCGCCATTTTGCCTGACCAGCGCGCCCCCTATAGTTCGCTGGAGTCAAGTTGGACGCGGCGCCGCGCTGAACAGCTCGACGCGCGACAGCGTAGCTTGCGACGGACTTGGACATGCTCTACGTTCGACGTTGGACGACGACGGCGCCGACGGAAGCTATCCCAGAAGTCCTCGCGGCCCTCGCGCGAATGCCTCATTCGGGAATCTGGTTGTCGGGACGTCAGTGCCAGTCGGAGTGTGCAAGATGCTCATTTCTGTCGTTCTTGTCGTGTGTCGTGTGCTGTGGTCGTGTTCCCGTGTTGGCGTGCGTATTTAACGTTCGTGCGCTTGACTGGGCGAATGTGTGCGTGGACGTGGACCGCTCCGAGGATGCGCTACCCTCGATTCTCAATAGGCCTATCGACCTAACGAGCCGGCGGTGGTGGGCCGTGGTGTTGGGGTGCCGGCAAAAGCTGGAAGCTCGATGACGCGCCAAAGGTAGGGTTAATTAGAATTAAGGATGACCTAATGTGTGTGCTATTTATAATCATGTGCTAGTAGCACTCACCGGCAGTCGTTCCCGATCGAAAAAGCTTCGTCGAATGTATGGGAACGGCGGACACAGTGAAACCTCTGAACTATTTAGCCGGCCAGAAATTTTCAACTGGGCTGCCTCAGCTTGTAAACGGTCTCAGCTTGTAAACGATAGTAGCGGTACGCGATGGCAATTGGTCTAAATCCTGTATTGTTTGTATAGGCTTTGTAAAGTGCGTTACAATTTCGAACGCGTACATTGCGTAATTTTGGCATCGTAAGTCAGCGTGAAAGTCAACTATGATGATAACACACCGGCTATCTGTCAGAAAGAGGTTTCTGTGGAGTATCGAGTGTATCGATTTCATCGAAGCATTCCGGCGGAGTCGCCGGAGTCGCTTGGCACGACTTAGGCGAACCTGCGAAGCAGCTAGGTTCGACGGACGCGATATCGAGCTATTTTCTTTTTTATCGTTTTTGTTTTTTTGTTGACATTTGTGTGACACTTAAGAGAAAATAAATGCTGGTTTGCACTCGTTATTTCCATCATTTGCTTGTTTTTGAACTGCTAACCGCTACCCCGCAAGGTTGTTTTGAAGCGTGACATGACAACACGAGGACGAACCACACTGACCGATTGTATTTAGGCTAGGTGGCGCAAGCTACCGGCCATCGATAACCTGTAGACACGATGCGGTTGCCACGGAGACGCGCATGCGCAAAGTGGGGCAGTTCGTACGGGGCGCGCTGGGAGAGGGGGGTTCTCCGGCTTGCTTGTCTGTGGCGACTGCGGAAAACGCATCGACGAACGCAAAGCGTGCCGGCGCAGACCGACGTTCGTCGGCCACTAATCCGCCTGAGGGGAGAGGGGTCGGTCTGCTTCTTCCCGCGCGGGGAAGCACAGGTCAGCCCAGCTTCAGAGAGATGTCACGTGATCCCGTGAGGGAACTGACTCCGGTAATATCAATGATATATATATATATATATTTTTTTTAGTTTGACTCCTGTGACATCAGTGATAGTTCGTGATATCTTTTTGAGTTTGACTCCAGTGATTTCGATTCTTTTTTTGTGTGTTTGACTCCGGTGATATTTTGTGACACCTTTTTGAGTTTGACTCGGATGATATATTTTGAGTTTGACTCCGGTGATATGTTTTGAGTTTGACTCGGGTGATATGTATTGAGTTTGACTTGGGTGAAGTATTTTAAATTTGACTCGGGTGATATATTTTGAGTTTGACTGGAGTGATATATTTTGAGTTCGACTCGGTTGATATTTTTTGAGTTTGACTCTGGTGACATTTTTTTTTTTGAGATTGACTCTGGTGATATCAGTTATATTAATAATCTCCGCGAGATGAGTCTCGGTGAATTTGAGGCCTTGGTAAAATTCTTCATCTGACTCATGTTGATTTTTGTATGGTGGAAAAATTCGGGATACGAGCGTGAATGAATTCGGGGGAGAGTTCGTAAAAGTCAGATAATAATGAATAACTCCAACTCAAAATGCCGACCTATTGGCGAATCTAGTATATCGGTATACCCCCGTTGATGACAGTACTCTCCCTCGACAGCCTGGAAGGCACGATGTGCACCCGTTCTTTTGAACGCGGGCTGTCCACGCCGACGTTACGGGATTTGGTGCTCGATAGGCGCGCTGTCCAATGAAAATGAGCGGAGGAAAATGTATCTCCCCATATAGACCTTTGCATCGCTTATCACCCGGGCGACAAATGCTGAGTCACTGAGCTGCGGACTCATGCGCGGCGTCTGATATACCGCACAGCAGATCAACAGGCATGCTCAGAAGGCGTTCCACAGCCCAGCAGACAAAGATGGCAGCGCACAGAAGGCAATTTTTGCAAAGGTCTATGTGGAGCGCAAGTTCGTCTACTTCTTGCACAGGGGTCGCGATGATGTCAGGGGGCCGAGCTCCTATTGGTTTATTGCAAAACAATTGTGGGTAGACCTCGGGGCATCTAGCATCGAGGTCTACCCACTATCCTTTCAATCAAAGCCAATCAGAGGTCTTCGTCGTTCTGACGTCATCGCAACTCCTGTGCAAGAAGCAGTCGACTTGCTCTCCGTATAGTCACCGACGGTTTAAGAAACGCAGGGCGTGCCTTATCTTATTGTCCGCGTTTCTCACTTCCTGATTGGTTATGCCACATTGCTTTCAATTACTACTGCAGTCTGACTGGCTGCTAGGCGATAATGAGATGCTCGGCATTCGCCACGGCCTGGGTTTTTTAAGGCTGTCGGCGACTATATACGGCGTGCAAGTTCGCCTGCTCCTTGCGCACCTCGTGCGTTGGCTTACCTCCGACCTCAGCCAATGACGGCGCGAGCTTGGCTTCCTCGTCATCCCGCGTTCTCTGCGCATTTTAGTGCGAAAGCATTAAAGAGCCTCTGACACGCCAAAAAAAAAAAAAAAATGTTTTTCATGCTAGGCGTTGAAATGGCATATCCAGACATTACAAAAAAAATTGTTTCACTATAGAGTTGCGTAGTTCTTTTTATAAAAAATAGAAATACGAGGCCCAATCCAAAGTTCCCGCCGTGCACTGTGACGTAACAGTGTACCGCAAGGTGTCGGGGCGGTCAGAAGGGAGGCATCGACCTATGTCACTAAAAGAGGGTTCACCGGAAGTCACGTAAGTTTCACTCCTCGTGCTCTCCGCAACCGTGCCTAAGACGTGTTTTCTTTTTTTTTTATTCTGCTCTTCGTACGAGCGATCGTAGAAAATGAAGTTTCAGTTCCACTAGCTCTTTATCCCTGCACCGTTGGTTAGTTTGCGTGCTGTAAAATTTGAGGACGAAGAGTCAGTGGATCGACGTGATGGAGGTCAATGATGAAAGCGTTGCGAGTACAAGCCAGTGTACGAGTGCATGCCGTCAGTCCGATGATACAGGGCTATACTGGGCGCAAAACAAGCTATCAAGTTTTGAAAAAAAAAATTGTTAGAACGCTCGCAGAAATTAGGATTGCTAGCATACGACACGCCCGATCGCACTGCTGAAGGTTCAGACACCGAGGTCGTTGAATCATCGGATACTCTCCAGGCTGAAGATGCCTGCCGTCTAAAGAATACGAACTGGTGAGTGTACCAAGCACAAGTAAACGTCGAGCACAAAGTACGTATTTTGTCTAGAACATGAGTAGAACTTGTTTACTAGGTGCACATGCGGCCGATGTATGTCTGCCGCATGTGCCGCATGTGTGTGAGTTGCTGAAATACCGGGACAGTCCCTCACATAGAACCTAGGCATTGTAGTTGAGCACGTCAATTCACTGACTCCGCTGAAAAACAAATAAAAGAAACCTTGTCTGCTTGGATCGCTCGTGGAGGATGCGGAGAATAACAAAAATATAAAAAAAAATATTACACGCGCTCGCGGTAAGCACTAGGAGGGATACAACTCACGTGACTTCCGGCGATGCCTGCCTTCTGACCGCCCCGACACCTTGCGGTACACTGTTACGTCACAGTGCACGGCGAGAACTTTGAATTGGGCCTCATATTTCTATTTTTTTATAAAAAAACTACGCAACTCTATAGTGAAACAATTTTTTTTTTTGTAATGTCCTCATATGCCATTTTAACGCCTAGCATGAAAAAAAAATATTTTTTTTTTGGCGTGTCAGAGGCCCTTTAACTGTCCCATGGAGCGAAGCCGGCGTTGTCTGTCTGTAGCACCGAAACGGCAGCTAAATTCCCATTGGACGAAAGCACATCAACGCAGATGCTTCGTCATGGAAGCCGGCGCGACGCTGAAGGTCAAAGCGGACGCGCCTCAGAAATAAAATACAAAGAAAAGCGCAGCAACGCGGATGCTTCGTCACGAAAGCCGTCGTGAAAGCCGTCGTGGGTTCGCCGCGCCTGCGCACTGGGGGGGGGGGGGGAGCGCGATGTCACCGTCCGGAGCACCATGTGAAAAAAGACGTGGCGCGCTGCTTGTAGGAATGCGCTGCGTGTAGGAATGTTTTCGCATTCCTACACGTAATTAATCTTAAATGTTTCTGCCGAATTTTTTTTTTTTTTCATGTGGCCTTTTGATTGGCGTGCGCCTTTTGGCGTTTCGATGCGCTAGAGACGCATTTTAGGACACTCGCTCGCCGTATGAATAACGTGTTTGATTCGTGAGATAGAACTCGAGTGGCTCCGAACACTCACTCACCATTGACCGCATTGTTCCTCCTTTATGCAGTTCATGTGACTGTCCCTGGACCACTGGGGTATGCAGACGCAGGCGGCCCTCTCGCATTTGCCCGGGCACTCCGGCCTTCCGCACACCGCGCCATCAGGGCACTGCTTGCTGGTGCACCCGTAGATCTCGTGCACACGTTCGCACCTGGCGGGAAAGTAGCGACCGGCCAATCCTGGGAGACAAAGTTAGCTGTCTTGGTTTGTGTTTTCAGAGCGCAGCTCTTAGGCGCCGGTTTCCGGCTTGAGCGGCGTCATTGTCGGCGTAACCGCGCAGTGCATTATGGGTAAATTTCCCCGCTAAATTTTGCGTAAAATTTTCCCCGCTAAATTTTGCAAAAATATTCCCTGCTAAATTTAGCGGAAAAAAATTTGCCCACTAAATTTAGCGGAAAAATTCCCCGCTAAATTTAGCAGAAAAAATTCCCCTCTAAATTAAGCCCGCTAAATTTGGCGGGAAACTTCCCCGCTGAATTGAGCCGAAAAATTTCCCCGCTATATTTAGCGGGAAAATTTCCCCGCTAAATTGAGCGAAAAATTTCCCCGCTAAATTTAGCGGAAAAAACTCTCCGCCAAATTTAGTGGAAAATTTTCCCCTAAATGGGAGGCGAGTAGGAGAGGAAGAGGGGCATAGCCTCCTCCCCTCCTCCCTGTACCTCCCCCTTCTCCTCCTCAAGAGCTGCGCTCTAATTCGGCGTTACAGGGGATTGTCAACGCCTTTCATTTTTTTTTAAGCAAAAAGTCGACAATCGATGACTCAATACTGTCGTTGTAATTATGGAAAGTTTTATCGCACCGCGCAGTGCCCGTATATCGGAAGAAGATGCCGCCATTATTCTTCCCACTTCTGGCCCTGCGATTTATGTGTAGCCTGCAGGGTCTGCGTTGCCGAAGATTTATCTCGAATAAATAAAAAAAAACTTGGAAGAAAACGAGTTTTTAAATTATTTTATGTACTGTCTCTTTGACGCCTGTCCCCTGTTTGTGTTTTGCTTTCTTGGTATTGAGTAATCACCCAACAAGCTCGGCACGGCGTCGCCAGACAAACAGCGATGCAAAATCTCTCCCTTCTACAGGTGTTGGTGAGCGCAACCCTTTTTACGATCCCGCCTGGAAATCTGCTGCATCGTCATCTTCTGGCTTGGGACAAGTCATCAATCGTCGTCGAGAAAGTAACGGAAGTTCCTCGGGCGTTTTCGCCAATCCACCAGGAGGCGTTCAACATAAGCATTAGCATTTGGTAACAATCAAGCACTAGAACATCACATGGTTCCTTTCCAGACGGGTGGCTATATAAGCCGACCGGAATGGATGGCCAGTTGGGGCACGGCGTCGCCAGACAAACAGCGATGCAAAACCTCTCCCTTCTTCAGGCTGGTTACCTTCTCAATGCAGTTTGTTCCCGAAGGAGAAATCTGACATTTATTGCGATGTCGTGCCCCAACGACCTTTCCTGGCGAAAGTGGCTGTGTTTTTACTGTTTGCAGTACTCCTACATTTTTTTCTGTTTCTCGGCTCCTTTTCCTAATGTCCGGAGACGTGGAGGCAAACCCGGGACCACTAAGCGATAGTGAGCAAATCGCAAGTATTCTTGCTGGTGTCCATAGAATCGAGGCGGCACAGACAAACTTGCTAGCAACAGTCTCGTCATTAGAGAGCGGACAAAAAGCTACCGAGTTATCTGTCCAACAACTGTTTTCCTGAATGAGGACTGTAGAAACAAAGTTGGCCGTAACGAACTCTGCGTCTGTTTTCATGAATGAGGACTGTAGAAACAAGGTTGGCCGATACGAACTCTGCATCGTATTGAGTAATAACCTCACACGCTCGGCACGGCGTCGCCAGACAAATAGCGATGCAAAACCTCTTCCTTCTACAGGTGTATACATTACACCCCTCATACGAAAATCTTCCTGCCGGCCTAGCGAATATTCAGCGATGATAACGAAAATATATAAACTTCGGAGGTAAAACCTCTTATTTTTTGGCTGCCTAGATAACCGCACCGAAACATGGGGACAATCAGAAGGAAAAATTACCGAGTTTTGTACGAGCAAGCTAGGAATCCAGCTTGATTCCTCAAATTTGGAAAGGTCACACCACCTAGGAAAATTCGAGCCCGAGAAAGCTAGCCCAATCATATAGTCATGTTTGCCCGATTTAAAGACAAAGAGAGCATCCTGGCTTCCGGGTTCAAACTGAAAGGCACCCATCACGCTGTACGCGAAGATTTGTCTGCGTCTGTGCTGGTTGCCCGTGCCAAACGTTTTGAGTTTGGTAGGAGTATGAACGTACTGTATCAAAGTACGTTTTAACAAACTGCATGCGGACAACCAGACGTTTCATTTTTAATCCGGAATCTTAAACTGTTGTTGAAGTTTCATAGCTACGTGCTCCTGCCAAAAATAAAGCGGTATATATATATATATACCGTCATCCCCTTATGCCGCCTCGCGCGATAGAAACAAGTCTTTTCGTCCTTTTCACTAATATTCACAGCTTCATGCCGAAACGTGAGACGTTTCACAGTGTACTGGAGGACAGCTCATCAGATATAGTCATTTTGACAGAAACATGGTTAAACCTTAAATCGAAGATAAAGAGCTTGTCCAGCTCGCTTGCACATTTGCATTTAATTGCGTTATAATCATAACATTAAAATCCAAGCCTTTCACCCTTGTTGGTTTCAGACTGGTGGCAGCTGATAAAACCTGTTTGCTCTACAATCGTTTAACCCCTGGTTAGCTCAGTTGGTAGAGCGCTCCACTGGGAATGGAGAGGTCCCGGGTTCGATATTCGGACCAGGCAGATTTTTCGGTCGCGCACCAGTCACCTAGCTGTGTTTGGAGATTTGTGTTTGTCCTTTGTCCCTCTCGTTCCCCTTCTCCAGGGATTATTTTTGTCATTCTTGTCCAGTTCGCTTGCACATTTGCATTTCATTGCATTATAATCATAAAGAGCTTTTTCCGCGAAAATTAGATTACAAAGTCTTCCGGCACGACCGGCATGGTCAGAGGGGTGGCGGTGTGCATGATTGCAATAGAAAGTTGTACAGCTTCTTTCGATAACTGTTTAGCGAATCATGACTTGGAATTTACTTGCATATGTGTTTGTAAGCCATCAGATAAGGTCATTGTGGGCGTATGTTATAGGCCACCAAATTGTGTTTCATTATTCCGTACTGATCTATGTTCTGCCCTACTTGATATACGAGGTCGTTTTCCAAAAGCTGATAGGTTGTTATTGGCTGATTTTAATTTTCCTCAAATCGATTGGTCAAATCTATCATCCGTAGGCTCAGCCACATCTGCACATTTTCTAGACATGTGTATTACTCTAAGCCTTAAGCAGCTATTTGATAAACCAACTCGTTTGGAAAATATTCTGGATTTAATACGAACTGCATCAGCAGACCTAGTCAAGTGTATCCAGTACTGTTACGGGCTCATTGATCACAGGCTGCTGCATGTTGATTTGCCACTCCCCACCCTCCCCAAGCATCCCATTTTCAAGATTATTTCCGATTATAACAGGGCTGATTATATCTCGATAAACCGCGAGTTGGCAATCTTCTTTTACAATTACGTCATTCATTTTCACCCCAGATCTGTAGAAGAAAACTGGTCATTATTTAAAACTAAAATGAATCGTCTACAGTAGGTTACAAGTCAAGAAGGTAGCGGCAAATGCCCCTCAAAGGGAATCATATATTCCTCCGCCACCTCCGCATCCAATAGCGTCCCATCGTTTCCGTGACGTTGCGGCCAACGCGCGAGGAGGGTCGTGCCTTTCTGTACGTATTTGCTTTATCTCTCGACTTTGACTTAGCATTGTGGAAGCCACGAGAGGGAGATTAAGTCTTCCCCCTTCCGATGGAAACAAAGACGACTTTCGGGGATTAGCTTCCCCCTCCGATTGATACAAAGGCTGCTTTCAGGGGCTCGGTTCCTTCTCCGATGAATACAAAGGCCACTTTCTTAAAAAGTGGGGGTCGGAGATAAGTTGGCACCACTCTGTGGCCATTATCTATCCATTGAAGCGGAACAAGGAGCGTTTCCAGTGAACTCTTCTTTCGATTGCGGAGGGATTTGAAACCGGCGCACCACGCTTGTGGGAGGAGCTTCTCCTACCTTCTTAACTTGTAACCGACTATACTAAAAAGGTTTGTTCCTACAGTTTGTGTGCGCACCGATTCAGGTAATTTCGTCGTAACTTACGCAAAACTTACGAACATTTTGCTTCGGAAATACTCAATAGTTCGTAACTTTGTCGTAAGATAAATTTACGAACTTTTTTGTCGTAAGAAAGTTACGGAAATTTCTTGGGGCTTGGTGGTCTATTCACGTGTGAACTTGTGGGATGGAACCACTTCTTTTCTCTTTTCTAAAACTGTTTCTTTTTCTTGGGGGGGGGGGGGGGGGGGGGGCGTGGGGGCGTGTCTATTGTAGACTCTCGTTTCAAAGAGAATGCGCCACAAAATACATACATACACATAAGCCGCGTTTACATGAATACGACTTCAGCGCATCGACTCCAATCGTCCTCCGAAGGAAGCCGACGCGGCAAAGTTTACATGAATGCGCGCCAAGCCCTACGCGAAGGTGGCGCCACGCCGTGTCAAAGCTCAAAGTTAAAGCTGCGTTTCCGGCACCGGCCGCACCACGTGACCACGTTTTCCGGTGCATCGCGCGTGAAGGCGAGCGCGTGAGGCGGAGGCGTTTCGACGCTTTCGGCGAGTGTAAACTGAATATCATGCTTCAATGCTGTGCAAGGAGTTACGAGACGGAAGAAACATCAAAACCCAAACGTCTTGGGCTCCGGGTCGGGTCGCTGGGCCACTCTGGATCAGAAACGACGTGCGTACGCACGGCCTGGCGAGCGAGATCGTTGTGAACCGCTCTGAGGACGCCACCGCGCTTCGCCTCGCCATACTTTGCCAACCGCGACCGGACCCCGAGGCCGAAAGGCTCCGGCGCAGCCAGGGACGGCATCGAGGTAGTAGCTGCTCGATCTGCGCTACCATGCAGTGCTCGGAGCTCTCGGCGTCGTTCGTGTTTGCGCCGAAGCCTCTAGGCACCACTCTCTTGGACACGCATCGTATTTCGTAAGGCTTGGACGGGGGCTGCCCTCTAAAAGCAGCTCAGTGATATTCCGCTCATTTTGTTTGGCAATGAAGGTTCGCGTTTCTTCTCGGGAGGAACTGCGGACGACCACACAGAACCGCTCTCCGCCGCCGCCGACGAAGTTGGCCGCCGCCATGTTCTCAGCTGTTCACTCGCTCCCGCACCCCCGAGCGCCTTCCCATAATCCTCCCCGTTCCTAAATGCGATGCAACCTCCGTTTACATGGGTTGAGTGAATGCGCATTCGCCGTCTCGATCCACCTCTGTCTGGCGACTTGAATGCGATGCGCTTCTCTAGCGCATTATGCCGTTTACATGACCGCATCGAATGCGACAACTGGATTCGATGCGACTAAGTCGCATTCATGTAGGACTCGGCTGCGAACCTCCGACGAGAACGGACGTCTTCTCCGGGCTCCGCAAACCCCGGAGAACTGTACGTGATCCTAGTATAAACATCGCCCCGCTCCGTCGGCCCGCCGCAGCACGCCCGCCGAGAGGCGGGTAGAGTCGGTCCTCCGAGGAAAAAATGTCGACTTCCGCGCTCCCATTACGCGGCTACGACCCTGAGGCGATGGCGTGGGCCTCGGTCCCCACAACCGATGACGCCAATTCGACGGTTTTTCCGGAAATTCGGAGTCAAGCTTTACTTCAAGCGGCTGCTGGCCGCTCACAGGACAAAGCCGAGATGGCGACGCCCGGCGACACCATGGCCCCCGGCTCGTCGGTCGGAAACGTGAATGCTCCCGCGACACGCGCCACGGGAAGCAAGGGCAAGGCGTTCACGAAGTGGAAGCCGCGCCCAATGCCCAAACCCGATCCCGAAGACTACGTTATAGTCATCAAGCCCCGAGAACGTGTTTCTCTTCACGAGGTGCTCACGGAAACCGGCTACGGAACCGCCATCTCGGCGTACCTCGGACCGGAACGGGCCCGCGCCATCTCCGTTCTGCCCTCGCGAGACCAAAACATCGTCATCGTGCATACCCCGGACATCGAGGCGGCCGACCGGCTCATCGGGGATTTTGCAGTCAACACTGAGAAGGACTCGATCCCGCTTCAGGGTTATTTGAGACAAGACGGCGGCAACACATGCCACGGAGTGATCGTGGTCCGTAACACGGACACCACGGAAACTCTTCAACACCGAGTGTGCTGGCGCGCCGGTACCATTGTGGAAATCCGAAAATTCGGCACATGCAACAAGGCACGCATCACCTTCGCGGGTAAGGAGAAGCCCCGTTACGTGCATTATGACAACATGGTCGTCTCTGTGCAAAACTATTACAAAACTATCCCGGCCTGCGGCCAGTGTGGGGCCGTCGGGCATCGCGCGGATGCATGTCCAAACCTGCAGCCGAACACGTGTGGACTCTGCGGACTCCAAGCTCCGCTAGTGGAGGGGGTGCGGGCCCCTCACTAACTGTGTTCCCCGGTGTTCTGTGTGCGGTGGCGCCCATGCCACCAACTCTCGCGACTGTGCGGCAAAATTCCGCACACCCAAGATGGCCGCCCAAACGGGAGGAAAAAAGAATATGGCGCCCAAGAAGAAAAGCCGCCATCTTGGGCCTCCCGGCGACCAGTCTCGCCGAGAAACCTCTAACACCACGAAGCCGGCGCCACCTACCGGAGGTGCTGGAAAGCGACCGTCGACGGAGTCGCCACCACACGGCGGCCTGGAGAAACGAGCGGCGGAGAAGCGTGGCAAGACCGGGTCGTGGGTCGACGCCGTCAAAAACGGAAATCAGGTGAGCGGTTCGGGTAGGGCTGCCTCTTCCTCCCCACTTCTCACTCCCCCCCCAAGGGCGCGCAGCGCCGAGCAAGATCAAATAGCAGCCCTCAGGGCCCAAAACGAGAAGCTGCTAAAGAAAATTAACGAATTGGAATCCAAAATGAACCAGCGTCCTACTCCCCCCTTCCCCCCCCCGCGGCTGAGGAAATGGAGAGTGAGCTCGTGGCGCCGAACGCGGCGTCAAGCGCGGCGGCCGCATTCGAGGTCCGTTTCGAGGCCCGCTTCGCGGCGATTGACGCCCGATTCACCGCCTTTGAAAACCGAATCCCAATGATGGTCAACACCATCTCCAAATTGCAAGAGACAATCCCCGCGATGATTGCCCAACAAATTGCGCACTCCCTGCGCCACTCGCGCAGGCCCGGCGGTCCCTACAGGGACGTATCCGGCCGCCCTCTCAAACCTTCTAGACGCGCCCCAGAGGTAGACGATGACGACAGCTGCTCGCTCTCCGGTTTGGAGGACGCCCCCCTCCCC
Source organism: Ixodes persulcatus (assembly GCA_013358835.2). Classification (NCBI taxonomy): domain Eukaryota; kingdom Metazoa; phylum Arthropoda; class Arachnida; order Ixodida; family Ixodidae; genus Ixodes; species Ixodes persulcatus. The sequence continues at coordinate 25,397 of JABSTQ010010759.1, read as the reverse complement.
GCGAGTGCTGGCTCCGGAGCAGCGTCACTACCATCCCTCCTTAGCCTAACTCACCATGGCGAGCAGCCCTAAGATCAGGCGCTCCCCAAGAACCAATTCGGCCACCCCCGTCAAAATTGTCCAGTGGAATTGCCGGGGCTTCCGCTCCCGCGCAAAGCGGGCGAATCTCCGACTTTTCCTTTCAACTCTCGACTCGCTTCCGGCGGTGGTTGCTCTCCAGGAGCCAGGGAGCGGCGCCACTCTTACAAACTACATCACCTTCCAGCAGGACCCCTCTTCCTGCGTCTGTGTGCATAACAAATATACGGCTAATCTAGTCGACTTGGAACTTCAAACTGAATATTCGTATGTGATGGTGACACTCCTTCCGCTCAAGAAACAAGATGCACCCCTCCACATACTCAATATCTATTGTTCCCCCAGACTCAAAAATGTAACGTTCGCAGCACTCTTTAGCCGAGCTCTAAAGGCTGCGGGCAGGGACTCCCTGGTGATTGTGGGCGATTTCAACGCCCCCAGTACGCTCTGGGGGTACGTTCGTGAGGAGAAGCGGGGACGCAAGCTAGCGGAACTTGCGTCCACGCTGGGCCTGACTCTCCACACCGACCCTGCATATCCAACGCGAGTGGGTAACTCTGTGACCCGGAATACGTGTCCGGATCTTACCTTTACGAAAAACGTTAGACACGCAGAATGGGCCAACACCGAGGAAACCCTTGGTAGTGACCACTGCCTTATCAATATTACCATAAGGACTAAACCATTGGCAAGACCCCACGCACAAGCTCGACTCCCCGACTGGAATAAGTTCCGGCAAAGCTACATCAATTCGGCCTCCATCAACGAACAAGGATACCACGCGTGGGCACAAGGATTGGTTACACACCTCCGTTCGACGGAGACCCATATTCAACTCTCGGAGGCAACGCCGGAGGTGGACAACCACCTTCTGCACCTCTGGGAGGCGCGGCACAGCCTCGTCCGCAGATAGCGCCGCCAAAAACATAATAGAAAGCTCAAAATTCGTATCGCCGAGCGCACCCAGCGAACGGCAGAGTACGCGGCCCAACTCGCCGACTCGAACTGGGTGGACCGCTGTAACACGGCGGCCAGACAAATGTCTAGCCGGAGCCCGTGGCGCCTCTTCCGCGCCCTAATTGACCCGACTCAAACCCGCGCCGAGACACAAAAACATCTCCAACGAGCTATTCATAGCTTCGATGGAGATACCTCAAAATTAGCTTGCACACTACGCGACCAGTACCTTTGCACCCAACAGGACCCCCGAGGGCCCGCGAACTCGTATGCGGGTTCAGAGAACGCGGGGCTGGATCAGCCGTTCCAGCTGCACGACCTGAAGGCGGCCCTAGCTAAAATGAAACGAGGAACGGCACCGGGCCGGGACATGATAACTGTGAAACTGCTTGCCAATCTTCCCGACCCCGCCTATGCAACCCTCCTCGCTTTCATCAACTCTATCTGGCTTGGTGAGGCACCAATCCCACTCGAATGGAAGACCGCCCTGGTAACTTTCATTCCGAAAGCCGTCAAAGCCATAAACACAGACGACCTCCGCCCCATCTCCCTGACGTCTTGTGCGGGAAAGCTGATGGAGACCATGGTGCGGGACAGGCTGTCTGGGTTTCTGGAAAACCAAAATGTATTCGCAGACACCATGTTCGGTTTCCGCCAGCACCGGTCCGCGCAGGATGTTCTGCTTCAGCTCGACCGAGAAATACTCAACCCTGTCGAATACCCCCTCAACGATAAGGCAGTACTCGCCCTAGACTTGCAGGGGGCTTTCGACAACGTCACACACGAAATTATCCTACACCATCTTTCCCAGACCAACTCGGATCCACAATCTCTCATCCGAATGCAAGACGAAGAACACGGCCCCTATCAACTGGGAACGAGAGGAACCCCACAGGGCGCGGTCCTCTCGCCGTTACTTTTCAATCTGGCCGTGATGAAACTTCCGGCTCAACTGGCGAAGATCGAAGGCGTCCAGCATGCGCTGTACGCCGACGACATAACCATTTGGGTCAAACACGGATCGGTGGGAGACATTGAGGCCAACCTGCAGCAAGCGGCGGAGATCGTGGACGCCTACGCCCGCCGCTGCGGCCTTCAATGTTCCACGTCCAAATCCGAATTTGTGCACATTCGCCCGTCGCCTAAGTGCACCACCAAAATGGAATTATCCCTGGCCAGCGGCCCGATACTCGAACACGATGAGATTAGAGTGCTTGGTCTCTTTATCCACAAACATCGGCGGGTTGATACAACACTGGCCAAACTGCGCAAGGTGGGGGACCAGGTGGGCCGAATGGTCCGCCGGGTTTCCAAGAAACGCGGGGGGTTACGGTGCAAAGACGCCTTGCGGCTGGCGCACGCGTTCGTGACCAGTCGAGTCCTCTACTCGACTCCTTACCTCCACCTGCGCAAGTTTGACGAGACCGCCCTTGAAGTGCTTCTTAGAAAGAAGTACAAGCGTGCCCTCGATCTCCCGATGAACACGTCCAACCAGCGCCTCATGGGCCTGGGGATGGTAAACACTTTCGCGGAGCTCCAGGAGGCCCACTTGACCAATCAATATACAAGACTTTCAAAGACGTCGTCGGGACGCCACCTATTAGCCCGACTACACATCCATCACCTAACACTGACAGAAGAGCGCGTACGCATCCCCGAAGTCTGGAGATACGCCCTGCACGTGCGCCCTCTTCCAGCCAACATGACACGTGACGACCACAGTGGCAGGCGCCTTGCGCGGGCGGAGGCTCTGGCCCACCACTATGGGTCCAAACCCGGAATCTTCTATGTGGACGCCTCCGGCCCTCACCATGGGGGGAGGTACACGGCTGCAGTCGTCCACCAAAACGTCCTGGTGAACGGCCTTACGTTCAGAGCTAAAGACATAACACATGCGGAGGAGATCGCCATCGCTCTAGCCGCCGCAGACCAGGACTCGCGAGTCATCATCACCGACTCGAGAGGGGCCTGCAGAAATATTGAGCAGGGGTACATTCCTCTCTTTGCGTATTACATCCTTAAAGATAGCGACTACCTCGGGGCCCCCGCGTCTCGAACGATCGTCTGGGCTCCTGCTCACATGGGCCTCGAAGGCAACGAAACGGCAGACGCCGCCGCCCGCGCGCTCACTCTCCGGGCAACGCCTTCAGACCCTTCCGAAATGGATCCCGAACCCAATCCGGCCCTCACTTTTCGAGAAATTACTCAATTATACCAATTCGGCCACGCAATTTATCCTAAGCCCTGTAAGGGCCTTACAAAGGCGGAGGAACGCACACTCCTCCCTCTCTACACCAAAGCCCTGCTGTGCCCGGCTGTTTTAAAACACTTTGATCCTACTTATACAGGAAAATGCCCGCACTGTGCGGAGAAGTCTTCGGACATCTTCCACATGGTGTGGGCATGCCAATCAACCCCGAACCTCGTCCCAAAACCCAACCCCACCCGGGAGGACTGGGAGACAGCCCTGCTCGACTGCTCCGACCTGGAGGGCCAGAAGGCCCTGGTTGTCCGAGCCCTAGCCGCGGCAGTCGCCAATGGGCTCCTGTACTGAGGAGTCCACCCAATGGGCTCCTGTACTGAGGAGTCCACATCCCTCATGATATACCTTTAATAAAGTTTTTCAGACAGACAGACAGCATTCATGTAAACGCGGCTATAGCGAAGATTGGTCGCAAGTGCGCATGCGCTGCGTTTTCGCGTGGCGAGGAGGAAAGCAGGCGGAAAGGTGGAGACGTTTACAGACGATCCACGCTTTCTTCGCAGCTCGTGCTGCAAATGCGGCCCATAAACCACGTGATCCCGGTCGAGCGGTTGGGAACTCTCTGTGATAGAGGCTCTCTACAGCACGGGCAGACGACGCGTCGCGCGCCAATCCCCGGCGTTAGCCTCCCGAGAGCCTCTATTACAGAGAGTTGCAACATCTCCATCGTGGTCACGTGGTTTATATGGGTTGCGTTTCCAGTACGAGCTGCGAGGAGGTGACGAAATTTGTTGGTCGGCTACAATCAACTTCGATTCAATTCAATTCAATTTATTTTTTCAACGCGGTGTTGGCGGCCCCTAGACAAAAAGCTGTCATAGACAGCTTAAAAATATCGGGGGGGGGGGGGGGGGTCATGTACGCACAGCTGCGTTTCGGTCACGCCAATTTGCATAGCACATCGTCACATAAATTTACATAGCACAAGTCCCACTCTTTTGGTACTTGATTGTTAAAGAAACAACCAATAACAGTAATAAAATATGTGCGTATGCAAAGTATAACATGATAAAATAGCTCAGATATTTATCCATAAGAGAAACTCAAGTCTGACAAACAAATAATGATGGCTTTGAACATGTATCGATACATATATGTACAAAATATACGTAATTCAACTCTGGTTTACGAAATATTGCTGGATATTTCGAGTAAAAGTGTTAAAATCAATATTTTGTTTATCATGTTTGTATAGTACAACCGGCACCTCATATTAGTGGCTGAACCAAATATTCAGTGCGCCGGCGTGGCACTAACCATCTCTCACGACTGTAGGTGCGAGGGTCACTTTTTCTTTTGCTAATTGAAGGGCAATTCTCGAAAAGGATTTGAAATTTTAATTTGAGAAGAAAGAAGAATAAAGTAATATAAATTCATAAATATGTTCAGCACTTATAATGTTATAACACTTAAAAAAAAAAAAAAACAACAAAAAAACGTGGTGCATTAGCAAGGTAGCGAAGGGCTTTCCTCTGTAAAAGTAGAATGTTGTGTCATAGCCTCCTCTATACTGACAAAGCCTGGCAGATCACCACGAGATGCGGCCGCCGAAAGTGAAAAGTGAAGGCGCGACTTGCTGCGCTCTACCTGCTAACCCCCATCCGATCCCTCGAGGGCTTCCAAGATGGGAACGAGTGGCTCTGCACAGACTGCAAACTCGCACTATGCTAACTCCCGTTTGGCTTGCCGAATTCCACATGCCAACAGACCAGGAGGACACGGGACCTGACCCAAGATGTCCCCAATGCGGTGTCCTCGCGACTTGTGACCACCTTGTATGGTTCTGTCCAGAGACGTCAAACGAACGGGCGGCGGCGATCAACAACCTGCCACCTTCCCTTCGACCAAAGACCCTATGGGAATGGACCCACCCGAGGTCCTCAGAACCCGTGGATAGAACAGCCGTCTTTTCATCCATCATCTCCTACCTCCGGTCCTCCGAGATCGGACGGTACATCTGATCCATCGTCATCGCTAGCTCCTTTTTCCCCTTCCCCCACGCCACATGAGGCCCACAAGCCAGAGGCGTGGTCTTTCAAATAAACGTTTCAATCAATCAATCAGAGCAGCAGACAACGAATGAGGGGAAAGTCATGTAACGGGCGCCCCGCCGCGGCGAGACGCCGGAACACACTTGTCCCACTCCTGAGCGATGGAATGTCCGCTTGTGCTCCTCGCGTTCTTCGCGCCACCGCTTCTTTTCTCATCGGGTTTGAAAACCATGTTTCGGGTCCTTGCCGCTGCAAAAGCTGTGCGCTGACTACAGGCTCCCCGAGAAATGCTCTGTGCTACCAGATCCCCGCGCTCTAAATCTGCGACCGTGCGCTCTATGGCTCCGTCGTCGAACTGCCAGGCTTTGTGAGTATAGAGGAGGCGATGATTGTAAATATTTTCCCCCGAGGTTGTGTCCCGGACAAGCCTGCACTAAATTATATTTGAAGTAAACAAGACATGGCATATTTGAAGTTTTGCATTACCGGAAAGGAAATAACGAGTTTGTGTTAATGCTCCTGCGGCTGATGATAGCTACTTAGATAAAGACTTTATATTAACTGTCAATTTCATATCTGAAGAAAATGTAACACCGAGGATCTTGTGTTTGTTCACTATTTCAGCCTGTGTGTCACCAAGTCCGAATTACCTCTGACTGTTTTTGCGTGGTTTTAAATAAAATAAATTCAGATTTTTTGGCTTTCATTTTTAGACTGTTCTGGTTGGATCATTCCCTTAGTCTTAACAATTCGCTTTCAGATTTCACGATTATTTCATTGACATCACAAGCATATATAAACACATTCATATCATCCGCGTAAAGACCATAAACTGATTTTTTTTCTCTCGACGCCATTAACGTATATAATAAAAAGAAGCGCTCCACATTGCCCTGTTGTACTCCGGACTTCATTAATTTGAAAGACGACAGGCGATTCTTCATTGAGACACATTGTTTGCGCTGTTCGATGTAAGACTGAAATAACAGATGTGCAGGCACGCGGACACTAAATGTATAAAGTTGATTTAACAAAATATCATGGTTTATATAGTCAAATGCCTTACTATAGTCGATAAATATTTTGAAAGTGAGCTTGTTAACATCAATATCTTAGTTATGAGTTCTTTATGGTTCAATAGTGCTGACTCAGTCGACTTTCCCTGATGGAAAGCGTGTAGAGAGTTTTCGAGTAAGTTGTGTTTTGAGAGAAAGGGTTTAATACGCAAAACAATTATCTTCTCATGTGCTTTAAAGAACATGGAAAGGGGGGGGGGGGGGATGGATACCGGCCTAGAGTTATTCACGTAAATTTCTTTTTTCACCCTTAAGGATAATCGAAATAGTTGCCTTTTACATTGCGTCCAGAAACAAACCAGACTACAGAACCAAATTAAATATGCATTCAAGGCATGGATCACATACTTTACAGGTTTAGCTTGCCGGTCGTCTACATCTGCGGAATCTGTGTTTTTTAGACTTACAGATGTACGACAGACTTCTCTTTCATCACTTGGTTTGAGAAACATCGTATCCCTGTACTGATGCAGCTTGTGAGGTTATTTAGTGGTTTCACAATCCTCACGAAATTTGTATTAAAGTATTTAGCTAGGGAGACCCCTGAAAGTTTCTTGCCCTGTATTGTTACCTCCGTTATGCCACATTTTATATTTTTCCGGTTTAGAACCTGATTTATTATTTTCGATACTCTATCAGGACGCCTTTTAGGCATTTCAAAGAAAACGTTGTTGTAATAGAATGATTTTTCCTTCTTTAACTCTGCAGTTAATTTGTTTCTATATGTTTTAAAGGCCGCAAGTATACATAGTTCTACATGATGATTGAAACCTGAGACTGTGGTTGAAACCTGAGACGTTTTCTGTCCCCCGTTCTTCCTCGTTTACGAGTGTTCCGTTTTTCAAACCACAGTCTCAGGTTTCAATCATGTAACTTACATCAGCTCGCCTGCACATTAACCGTTTTTTCATCTACACAGTTCCCGTGTACGCAACAATGCTTTAGAGAGGTTATTCTTTTCTTTCATCATTTTTAAGTGCTGCACTCCTATCTATGGTTTCCTAAACTTTTTTTTAACCTTGAAGTTTTTGTAAGGAAACGCGGCATTTTTATCGCAGGCGTCCTTAGCCTTGGCTTTATTATAAACAGTGCTCATGGTCTGACTCGACTGGTTTCGATACATGACTTTGGGCTGACGTGTTTGTTCTCACGATATAAAATTGAAATAGGCCATGAAGATTGGGCAAGGGTCACTTATGTCATGGGATATTGTACCGGCGGCGAGCACACGTGTGTTCATGCTGACAATGAAAATATCAGGAATAGATTCACCACTAAGTGAAACACGAGACGGTGTAGTGATAACATTGTAGAAGCCTTAAAGGGATACTACAACGAAATTTCGGCGCTCATTTTTTGGTCTATATGTGTTCAAAGGAGCAGTATCACATCAAACACACCAATATCTTGTTAAAAAAGTCACGAAAAACAATTTTAAAACGAATTAAACGATTAGCAAAGAGCACCTGGTGGATGTCGCAAACGCCTCGCTTGTAATGTCCGTCTAGGAACCTTGACAGCTAGTGACGGTGAGTGTCTCGCCTCCGGCCACGACGAGAGAAGAGGGGAAGGAGGAACTCCCCTCTTCCCGAGAATGCCCTTTGTGTGTCGCAGAAGTCGCTATTGTCCCCTACAAGATTATAGATGATTAACCCGTCACTCAAGATTCGCCCAAAAGCAGCCGCTTCGGTGGCTGGAACGACTAGGCCATCCCCTCGACGTCAGCCTCACCGTAGCTTTGCTCGTCCGGAGACGATCTACGTCACGATTGCGTTGGATGTCACGTGGTCTCCGCTGGCTGTCTTCAAGCGCTTGCCAGAGTGGGCCGTTTATAACGGAAAATAGAGCCACCAGGCTCAAAATACAAACGTGCGATTCTCATTTACAGATATTGTGGATCATATTCAACCTATTTTTGAACACGACGGGAATCTTTCAAATTTCGCTGAAGTGTCCCTTTAAGAGTGTATTCTGCCGTTTAGATCGCGAGCATCCGCGTTGTCATCAACTATGTTTGTACTAAAATCCCCTTTATAAAGACCCCTTTATTACTAAACTGATTAAGTGAGGCAAAGTCTAATATTTCTTTAATAAAGTAAAGAAAAACACTTTGGTTGCCGGAGGGTGGGCGATATAAACTGCCGCAAACATTTGACTGTTATTCTTTGTAGGCATTCTGGTTCATAATCTCTTGTAATACTTTTGAACTCTAAGAATCTCGCATGTTTTTTGTAGTCTCAAGTGCATCGCAACACCCCAACTTCCGCATTCCGGTCCTATTTATAAAATAATGATTGTATTTATTCAAATCCAACATGTCATTATCCGTGTGATACCATGTTTCGGAAAACGTTAGAATGCCGAAGCGGAAGCAAAATTCATCCAAAAAAGTAGAAACTTGGTCCTGCTTAGGAGCAAATGATCGCGCATTTATATGCATAAAAGAAAGGTCCAGCTAGGGAACTGGTAGTGTAGTGTCAGAAGGTGTAACCATGTCTTGATATAACATACCTTATCGAAACGATAAAGCATGCAAAGCTATAATTATAATGCAATTAAATGCAAAAGTGCAAGCGAGCTGAACAAGAATGACGAAAATAAACCCTGGAGAAAGGGAAAAAGAGGGACAAAGGACAAACACAAATCTCCAAAAACAGCTAGGTGACTGGTGCGCAACCGAAAAAATCCGCCTGGTCCGGGTATCGAACCCGGGACCTCTCCATTACAGGTGGAGCGCTCTACCAACTGAGCTAAACAGGGGTTAGACGTTAGTAGAGCAAACGGGTTTTATCAGCTGCCACCAGTCTAACACCAACAATGGTGAAGCTTGCAATTTAAGGTTATAATTATAATGCAATTAAATGCAAAGGTGCAAGCGAGCTGGACAAGAATGACGAAAATAAATCCTGGAGAAAGGGAACAAGAGGGACAAAGGACAAAGGTGTTGGTCCTTTGTCCCTCTCGTTCTCTTTCTCCAGGGTTTATTTTCGTCATGCAAAGCTATCGCTTAGGCGAATTTAGACAACTCATTGTCAGTCATAATATGCACTTTGCTCTGTTTTCTGCTCAAAAACTTTGCTGTTCCGTGTCCCAACGGATCGCCATTGGCATTCGCGCTTCTTGGAAATTGTCAGTGAAAGAAGCCGGTTTAGAGTAGGGCAGAGATGCTCAATCCGGTACAGTTACGTTTTGTCCGGAATTCTGACTTGGCTGCTCCTGATGCGGATTTTACGGGCAATCTCGAGAACAGTGTCTCGTTGACTTGGCTGCTCCTGATGCGGATTTTACGGGCAATCTCGAGAACAGTGTCTCGGTTTTGGCCCCGTTTGCCTGCTCTTAAACTGTACAATGACATTGCTCTTGCCTGCCTCACGGGTTGGCAGGAGATGACATGACTCAACATCGTTGGCGGCAATGGGTTCACCTATCAATTTGCCCATGATGTTCTCGTTTTTTTTTTCCGCACAAGCTGTTTTATTCCTTTGTTAGACATTCGCGAGTACTGCTCGCCTTGAACAACCCTCGTCTACGCCTTTCCTCCTCGCCATGCGAAAACGCAGCGCATGCGCTCTTGCGAATGATCGCCGCAAGAGGTGTCCGCCAGTAACTTGCAAACGCTTTTCACGATTTGAGATGGACCCTCTCTCCCGCCCCAGAGCCCCTGCAGAGCCTCAACGAAGGTTGCGATCCCCCCATGAAGCAACGCGTCGGCGGCTCGCGACTTCTTGGACGGTGGCCCCCATTGTATTTTCCTCCGTCCGACGGGCATAGTACAGGATGCGTTGGTCCCTGTCATGTAATTTCTTTTTTCTCTGTTTGAACTCTCCGTTATTCTTCTGGGTAACCGAACAGAAGCTCACCGGACAAAAGCTCACCGGACAGAAGCTCACCGGACAAAAGCTCACCGGACAAAAGCTCACCCGTTTTTTTCACAGACCCGGACAAAAGCTCACCTAATTTTTTCTGGCTACCCGGGCGGAAACACGGGCTGAGATAAAGTGCGGATGTGATAGACATTGCACCATTTTTAGGAGAACTGGTACCCTACCCGTTGCAAAAGTGTAGACAAATAAGCTACAACAGGCAGAGAAGCAACGATTTGGTATCAAACTTTAAGTCATCTAAACTGAGTGGAGCTGATAAGATCAAGCTTGCTTGACTCAATGTATGCCGGAGCACCCTTGTGCCACGTCCAAGAAACTTCGCGAACCGAAGTTTTTGAACTCGAAAAGTGACCGAGGCGAAATTACCCTTTGGTGACCACGCGCATATAAATGTTAGGCAGAATGTCTCTTCATTACTAATTCATTGGCTTTTCGGGGGTTCAGGGTAATATTTGAAGTGATTGGCTAAGAAAATAAAATTGTGTCCGTCATTTTGCGTCTAAATGTATTTTAAATCAAGGATTATCTCAGGGTGATCTGAAAGGGAAACTGAAGCAAAGCTGTATTATACAAACCATCGAGCATGCGAATTAAAAAAAAAAATATTTTGAAAGAACGGGAGTACGGACTTTTGGACAAATACAAGACAGATGACCACTTTAGAAAGCTGTGCAGGATTTTGGATAGGCTGGCGTTCCTTCCACCACAGCTTGGGCCCGAAGGACATCAGGGAAAAGTCTACCGGTGACATCGGCGACCTGCTGGACTACTTTGATTGCACGTATGTCAAAGGCCCCTTCCGTGATACTTCTGCTCCTTATGCGGCGGCACCCAAAGCGAATTCTTCCTTTTGCTTGACTGTGCGCCGAAGACGACCAGAGTTTCCCCGGAATGGTGAATTATGTACGACGCCACCCTTCAAGATAAAGACCGCACGAATAACACCTGCGAAGGATGAAATTACGGGATGCAGAAGCTTTTCGGCCACGCCCATTCAGGCGTCTGGATGCTAATTGAAAGGCTACAGCAAGATCAGGTGCTCTTTGCCACGGCATTGACACAAGCCCGGAAAGGTGAGCCCCCAGTGAAGCCGGTGTAAAAAAAGCACTCTGCACCTACAGAATCGTCTGAAAAATATTTGCGAGGGGTTCCAGGTACACCGAGATCTACCAAGACTGCTAGAGGTGGTAGGGGACTGCATTCGCTTTTAATCAATCGATAAATAAATTTGTTTCCACTCTAATAAAAGAAAAAAAAAAAAAACACGCGCCTGTTAGATTTAATTTATCGTTGCAATTGAGTGTCGCACACATGCACCTAAGTTGTCCGCACTCGTGTTAATACCAACATAAAAGTTTCTTGTGGTGAGCTTTTGTCCGGGTGTGTGAAAACATGGGTGAGCTTTTTTCCGGTGAGCTTTTGTCTGGGATTTGTTTTTCTGGGCTTGCTGAATAATGTGACCGGCTGTCGCCTCGTCAAGCATGCCTATGCCTTTTGTGACGACCCCTCAGACAACCTGCTACCCGGCAATTGTCTGAATAAAAATGATTTTGACTTTGAAATCCTCAAGAAAAAGAATATTTGGAAAAACGAGGCGGTTTATCGAACCTTCTCTCAGCGTACATCTTCCCTTTGCCCAGATATAACTCCTGCCGGTAAAAGTATTTATTTGACGATCTGCGTGTACTCACTTGCCGAGACACGCATCCCCTTTCGAATACAATACAATAAATTGCTTCGACGACATTACGATAGTGAAACTGAACAAATTGACGGACATGTTTGAGTAAGAGATAGAGAAAGAGAGATAAATGTAGCTATTGGAAAGCTGAAGAGACTACCCTCTAATGGATGGGTAATCTAATTAATTACACTTATTAATAAAATACAATGAGTGTGTAGGTGAGCTGGTGAAAGTGTACCATGACGACGGCTAACCTTGGATTGAGGCACAAAAACAAAAGCATATGAAGGTCGCCTTTTATTTTCTGTTTTCTCTACCACTTTAGAGAGTGCGTTTTCCGTTCCTTCCCTTGATTAAACCATTATACACACGGTGCGATTTTCCTTGTGATTCCGCAGCCGCAGTGCCGGGCAACGCGGGTTCCACGACACTTTGCAGCAGGAGCGACATGGCAACTCCGAAACCGTAAGTAAAATCGTACCATGTGAATCGGACATTATAGTCGTCATGGTATACCTTGTTATTTGAACAGTCGCACTGGATCCTTTCTAAATCAAATTGTTACCTGTTTTTATCCTCTATGCGGGTGTCAGGTTCAGCTGGCTAGATCTAAATATATGATTTGAACTTTAACAGAGGGCAACATTTAAAAAGCCCTTTAAGAAAATTGTCAAGAGAAGCGTCAAATACGCAAAATAAAAACAGCACAGTGGAGAAAAGTACACCTAGACGTTATTTTCTAATACTCCGTGACATTCTAATGTATTAGTTTCTAAAATGATATGTCTTTTCTGAAGTAATGGAAATCTCAGTGAAACTACTTCGGTTTGCGGTCATTTCTAATGAAGCTAAAACTTGTGCGACCGATTTCACGCGAAGTAATATTTAGACTGTCTCAGTTATTAGTTGAGTAAATTTATATCTATAAATTACCTCTGCGTCTATTTCCAGTCAACTCCCTTGCGTCGCCAAGCAGCAAGACCCCCGCCTGGATGATTAACAAAATCCACTTCATTTTCAAGCCCAGGATTGACTGTGCGCTCAGATGCATTAAAAGGCACCCTTATTTCTATCCGCAATCTCATAAAATGCTCGCAACTTTCCGAAACGTGCGAGTGGTAACGAGTCCTAACATAAAACACCTTTAGTGCCTTTGTTCTACAACTATAAAGGGCGAGATTTCTATTCAGTGAGAAACTATATGAGATGAAGCGAAGATGAAAGGAATGTTTCAAAAGAACTATACTCCGGCTAAGCAGCTTAGCTTTATGCTTTGGAGGGCTTGAAGCCAGTACATCACACACTGGCCTCCGGTACGTGATGTAAAAAGTGCGGCCGTGTTATCTGGGAAGTATTGTCGAGATGGATGAGCAAACCGTGAGTTCCTAGAAAAGCCGCTAAGAGCTCGGGGAAACGTCTCTGCCGTTTTGTCAGGTTTACTAAACGTTTAATTCCTTCCTTATCCTACTTCTTCCTAACAGCTTATGTAACCTTCAAGCCTTCTGTCCTTGTAAATAAGTAAAATAACACTAATAAAAAAAACCGCAGTGTTTTGTATGCTTTTTATTTACTATCTTATCTCGACCAGCAACGCTGAGTCACCCTTGCTGATGTAAGAGCTTGTAGCATCAGGGCTACAGCCCGTTCTTCTTCACCACTAAGGAAAGAAGTGCCTTTTCACATAGTGCGATTTGTGGTGCTAGCCACGCGATAGAACGCCAAAGACCAGCACGGGCAATCGACGGACAGCGCTGGCTGGTCCCTTCAAGATCAATCGAGCCATGTAAATAGTGTAAATAAGTATGCAGTTGTCCCACGAAAGGCACACTACATATGTGGTTATCCACAGCAAACGCTTTGAGGTCCAGACGAGATGAGGAGTCGGCAGCACTGTTGTCTTGTCCCTTCCATGGCTTAATGTCGGTGATGAATTTCGCGATGAAGACAAGGCGAGAAAGGTTTCCGGGAGGGTGATTTTAACTGGGTGACTGAATAGCATGGACGAGCGTCTCAGTCGCCTACAGTCCGTTGCAACCTAAGAACGAAGGGCGAGGGTAAGACGGGCCGGGGAGGAGGAAGCAGACAGAACGCTAAAGAGAGAAGGAGGTTTCCCCCTCTCTTCTCCAGCGTTCCGTCTGCTTCCTCCTTTCCAGCCGCCTTACCCTCACCCACGGTGTAAGATAATACCAAATACTTTACTAGGGGTACAGTGTTCTAGAGAGTTGTACTAGGGGGAATACATTCCACTCCGCTCATTTGCATTAGACAGAGCGCCTACAGCGCCGAATCCAGCCCTCACGGAGTGGAGGTCCGCGCCAGTCTACGCGCATGTGCACGTGGATGTTCGCGGCGGCCGCGGCGGTGTCGTCTCCGATTCCACCTAAAGCTCCTTCATGTTTCAAAAGTAGCGCAAGGTGCGTCGATGCACGAGGCACGCGCAACGTGCAACCCTTGGGAAGATCATGGCGGCACAGCGTCGATTCACGTGCCGCGACCACTAGAAGTGGCGCGCGGCACGTGTCTCGAGCATTTCCACAACAATATATATGGTATGTAGAACAACCATCGTCATCATTATCATTTACCGCCGAGACCTCCCCGACGATAGATGGCTCTCGCCAAGCCCAGAGAACCTGTCCGCGCCGAGGCCATTGTATTTGAGAGGAGTGGAATGTATTCCCCCTATAGTCGGTTACAAGTTAAGAAGGCAGTAGAAACTCCTCCCCATAAGCGTGATGCGCCCGCTTCAGACGCCTCCGCAGTCGAGAAAATAGTTCGCTGAAAACGCCCCTTCTGCTTCAATGGATAGATATTGACTACAGACAGACCTTGTAGCGGGTGGCAGCTTGCGCCACCTAGCCGAGGCAAATTACTCGCTCCGGAAGGTTGAAGTAAAAAGAAGGCTTCAGTGCAACGAAAATTGTAACTTTTGTAAGTAATGCATATATGGTTGTTGGTTTTAGCTTGATAACCTTCCTACACGAATTAGGTACATTCCGTGCATTTGCTGCGTTTGTTAAAAAACCATGCGTTTCGGGTTTTGAAACCCAATGCGATTCGCGTTTTGACAAATCCCAAGTATGAATCCCAACGTGGAGACAGCGGAATGCAATTCCTCCGATTCTGCTTCGTCAAGAGAGTCTGGTGCAGCCTCGCCGTCTATGCCAAGGCGCCTCTACAAGAAGCATAAGAGCGGCGATGTCCTCAACCGAGTTGCACGGCAGCTGATAATGAACGCGTACGTTCAGATGCGACACGAACCGCCCGCCAAGCCCGGCCAGCCCGGCCTCACTGTGGAGGAGTCCTGCATCAAAGTCAGCAAACTGCTTGGCGTTGGTGTACGCACCGTTCTCGAGATTAGGAAGCAGGCGAAAGAAACCGAGGGACAAGTTGTGACACCTTCTCGGAAGCGCCCAGCAAGTGAAGGCAAGAGGCGGCGCAAAGTCAGGTACGGCGACTTCACGCTGTGCGTGCTGAGATCGTGCGTCCACCGTTTCTTTCGACGGAACGAGGTCCCCACGGTCAAGAAGATAACGGCCGAATTCTGCACGAGCACTGAACTTCCCTCGTTGAAGGCTTGGACTGTGCGTCGCCTTCTCCACGACATCGGATTCGAGCATGACAAGAGGGAACGAAACTTGCGGCTGATTGAACGAGAGGACATCGTCGCCTGGCAACAGAAGTACCTGCATGAGATCGCACGTCACCGACAAGATGGTCGAAAGATCTTCTACTTGGACGAGACGTGGGTGACGGCAGGACACACTGTCTCAAGGGTGTGGGTAGACACGACCGTGGCCTCAGCCTTCCCCCAACACCAGCACGCCTGTGTATTTCTACCTGTCAAGTGCAATAAATAATATCAAATAATATCAAATATCAAATATCGACTGCACTCTTAAAAAAAAGGGTACTGTAGTACCCTCCTTAAGGGGGTAACCGACTTGCACACAGGGCAACCCCTTTTGGAGGTATCGTTACCCCCTGCATCGAGGGTGCAAACTTACCCCCTGGGTTAGGGTGCAACATTACCTCCTTTTGGAGGTAACCTTAGTTCCTTTTGGTGTTAAAAGTGCATCCTTTATGGGTCAGCCTTTACCTCCTTTAGGGTGGAATTTCAACCCTTTTGAGAGGTAAGACGACGTAATTGAGGGCGCTGCTTTTACTTCCTTTTGGAGGGAACTATGATCCACTTTGGGGTTGAATGCGCACGATGAGGAAAACAGCTCAGAAATCGCGAACTACGAAGAACAAACACGACAGAAAAGTGTTGTCCTGTCATGTTTGTTCTTCGTAGTCCGGGCTTTCCGAGCTGTTTTCCCCATCATGTATAACAGCAACCAACTGGCCCAGTTCACCACCTTATTACAGGTTAAATGCACACTTGATGGAATCACTTTTACCCCCTAAAGAAAGGTACTATGGCCCTTTGTGGGTGTGATAGTACGTGCTTCAAAGGTGGGCCTTATAATAGATGAAGACGGCCTAGTTCTGAAAGTACATGACAATGTTTTATTGTGGCTGTTACAAACAAAATGGCATAAAAATCAATGGCATGACTAGACATCTTATAAAAGTTCTAAGATGAAACCACTAAGCGCAATAAAGGCATCTGGAACAACACTTTCGGGGCTCTAGTCGTAGCTAAAGATGAACTAGAGGCAGAATGCAACCAGGACTGCCTCAGCAGGCGACGCGGCTTCGAGATCTCCCTCCACTGCCACATAGCTGGGCGCCTCAGGATTAATTAGGCTTGAGCTGACAGCCACCGGGTAGATTGCACTGCCTGCCTGGAACCAAAAAAATGTGGAAATCATGTGATATTAAGTTGAAGCATATTATCCCCAATTTGAAGCAACTGTGAAGAAATATTAGATTTTTCTAAGACGCATTTGGAGCATTTGATGGGCCACTGATTCCAGCATTATAAAGCATCGACCATACTTACCAGACGTGACCAGTTTAACTGTTGAATAACTACCACTGACTAAAATTATCACATGACGGGTGGTAATCATAGATTAGTAAGCACTTTGTATTCACCGGTCATGTTTAAATTTGTCACCCCGATTTACTTAGGTGACTAACAAATCTTAGTCAAAGGGGTACAACTACTGTAGCAGGTTAGTATATACAAGTGCTGATTGTTGGGCGAGTTGGTATTGTATGTGAAAAAAACATGATTGCGCTTTAAGACAAGGACAGAGGAAGAACATACACCACAGAGTGCTACACCACATTAGCTACTCAGCACCACAGCAGATCCCTATGACCGCCAACCCTAATTGCCGAACTTCGGAAAATATGCAAATATTTTTTGCCGAAGTGCTCTGCCAGATGAAAATTGAATTTGTTTTATTTAGACACGAGAAGAACAGCACACAAGGACGAGAACACATAAAAAGAACACACCGAAAAAGACACACTCAAGCGCCTTGTGTGTCTTACTCTAATTTATTTGCTCGAAGTATACCCTCAATTTTCTCTGGAAAATGAACGAACACCACACACACAAAGAAAATTTAAAAATCAAGAACCTCATTTCAACTGCCCAAATGCGAACAAGAAAATCAAAATAATATATCTGACTACGCTTACCTGCAGTTGCGTCCAAGGTAGCAGGCATCCAGTACCCTCGACGAAATCACCCTACAACGTTGACGCAGTAGGAAAGAAGTATATTCAATCAACTTCAAATAATGCAAACTTAGCCATCTGACTCGCCTATTGCATGATCAGCTTTTAAAAATGCCTGCTCACACGCAGAAAAAAAAATGCCAAGACGATATACTTGCTAGTCTCTCTGCCGGCAATAACTTAATGACCTTATTCAATAATTTCTAACTGCCGAATGTCGAACTTCGGCAAATATGTAAATTTTTTTGCCGAAGTAATTTGCCAGATTAAAATTTAAAATTGAATCTATGTTTTATTTAGACATGAGAAGAACAGCACACAAGCACGAAAACACAAAAAATAACACCGAAAAAGACACACTCAAGCGCCTTGTGGGTCTTACTCTAATTTATTTATTCGAAGTATACACTCAATTTTCTCTCGGAAATGAACAAACAGCACACACACAAAATAAACAAAGATCAAGAGCCCCATTTCAAGTGCACAAATGGGAACAAGAAAATCAAAATAAAATATTGCACTACGCTTACCTGCACTAAACAGTGTTAAGAACTGTCACGAGATGCGTCCAAAGTAGCAGGCATCCAGTACCCTCGACGAAATCACTCTGCAACGTTGCCGCAGGATGAAAGAAATATATTCAATCAACTTCAAATAATGCAAACTTGAGCCATATCTAACTCGCCTACTGAATGATTACTTTTAAAAAAACCTGATCACACGCAAAAAAAAACAAAAAAACAAGACAACACTATAATTGCTAATCTCTCTGCTGGCAACAACTTAATGACCTTATTCCGTAATATACTACTTTTAATGTTTGCGAAGCGCACAAATAATTTCTAACTGCCGAATGTCGAACTTCGGCAAATATGTAAATATTCTTGCCGAAGTAATTTGCCAGATTAAAATTGAATGTATGTCTTATTTAGACATGAGAAGAACAGCACACAAGGACGAAAACACACACAAAAAAAACACACAAAAAAAGACACACTCAAGCGCCTTGTGTGTCTTGCTCTAATTCATTTACTCGAAGTATACCTTCAATTTTCTCTCGGAAATGAACAAACAGCACACACACAAAATCAACATAAAAATCAACGCTGGCCCTTCCACAAAACGCTGGCCCTTCCCCGATGGCTGCTTGAGGCCATGGCCTCAAGCAGCCATCAAGGAAGGGCCAGCGTCTTATTGTCACCCACATCGGCAGCGATGAAGGCTTCGTCGACGGCTGCCTGGACGTGTTCCGTGGACAAAAGACCGGCGATTACCACGAGGAAATGGATGGCGCCCGCTTCGAGAAGTGGTTCGACGGTGTCCTCGACAAACTGCCGACAGGAAGCGTTATTGCCATGCACAACGCTTCTTACCATTCACGGCGGTTGGAAGCAGTGCCGACGACGAGTTCCCGCAAGGACGACATCCGACAGTGGCTGACATCTAAAAACGTTTCATGGGACCCCAAGATGCTGAAGAAGCAGCTGCTCGACATTGTGGCCTTGGTGAAGCCACAGCACCTGAAGTATCGTGTGGACACTGCTGCCGAGACGGCTGGCTGCACTGTGGTCAGGCTCCCACCGTATCACTGCGAGTTCAACCCCATTGAACTGATATGGGCGCAGATCAAGAACGGCGTTGCTGCCCGAAACACGACGTTCAAGATTGTCGACGTGGGGACACTCCTCAACGAAGAAGTTGACAAGGTCACCACTGACAACTGGGTTAATGCTGTCAGGCACGTTATTGACATCGAAGCAACGTTCCGACAAGGCGGTGCCACAAGTGCCCACATCCAGCCCATCGTCATCCAGCTGGATGGAGAGGACACCCCATCCGAGAGTGACCTGTCTGGTGTCGAGCCCTTTGACGAAGCTTAACGCCAGCATTATGGAGAAAGCGTGGAACATCTCGGAACACAAAACGGTCCTTTTAAGGACCACTCATATGCTTTAAAATCGGATCGTTGTTCTTGTCCACCACTGACCTCCCGTGTCTCATGTTGTCATGCTTCTCTGCTCGTTGCCGTATAGCATATCGATATGCAGCCACCAGACAAACTTTTTATTTTTGTTGCAATAATGTCTAAGCTGGTCTATACATTGCACTGTGCCATGAATCACAAGTATAGATTTCAACTTTGCGAAAACAAAAGTTTGTAGCCCATCTACGGCAAAGACATCAGATGCCATATTGGGTCTTCCCGCTGTCCAAACATCTTTGCTACGCAACAAATAGAATTTTGATTGCAAATAAGCGTCACGATCCTTCTAGAACGTGGACGAAGGGGGCCGAAGCACCCGCCGAGAAGAGACGACTCGCAGCCTGGTTTTGAGGGTGGACGATGACTGACCGGGGCGGCGTGCGCTCCACGGCGTTTATTTGAGCGGTGACCAATGTTGCCCGCCGAGGCTGGTGGCCACCGACGGGTGGACTGGAGGGGGCGCTACATACTTGTTACATCCCTCCCCCCCCCAGTTTGTTTTCTACAAAAACAAAATACATGAATAAACAACGCACACGGCAGACACCAACTCGACGTCTGGTCGTGCCAAGTCCTGGCCGGTCGACGACGAAGGCTACCCCGGTGAGTAACGTTCAGGTGGCCTTCGCTGCCGCATACTCCGCCTGGTCGCTGGTGTCGACGGGCCAGGTGTGGCAACGCCGGGCGCTGCCTGAACCGGTCGCGCTCCACCCAGTGGAGCCGCAGGGACCGGATTTGTGAGTGGCACTGGTGCCACAGGAGTGGCGACGCTTGTCGCCGCCGTGCTGGTTGGCGCTCCACTGGCCGAGACTGGTGCTGTCGTTGGTCCCCCTGCGGGCTGGTCTCCCGAAGTGACGGCCGAGGGTACAAGCCCGGTCCCGAGGCGAGGCCTGACATGGTCGGCGTGCCGGTGCCAGGTGGTCCCGTCGAGGCGCTCGCTGGCGAAACCACATGTCCGGCAGACCAGGGTGGGCCAGGTCGGAAGTTTCTGGCATAGACTGACGCTCCCGGCTCCGGCAAAGGCCCGGGACGGCACCCTAGGTCAGCGGCCAGCTTCTGCTTCAGCTGCTTCAGAAGCGCCGCGGACCGGAGGTCTGGATGCAAGACGTCCAAAGGTGTCTTGACCATCCGGCCCAGCAGAAGCTCGCAGGGGGCACGGCCAGTGACCTCATGGGGTGTGGTCCGGTACTGAAACAGTACCCGGGCCACCTGCGTCCGGAAATCCCCGGGCTGGCTCTTCTTGAGCTTGTTCTTGATGGTCTGTACCACCCGCTCGGCTGCACCATTGGAAGCAGGGTGGTACGGCGGAACCAGCATCCGGCGGATCCCATTCTTCTGCAGCCAGTCCAGGTACTCGGCACTGGCGAAAGCGGGACCATTGTCGGACACAATAATGTCCGGCAATCCCTGCGCCGCGAAGACCTGCCGCAGCGCCACAATGGTCGCGCTTGCCGATGGAGTGGTGACTGGCAGTGCCTCCACCCACTTGGAGAAGGCGTCCACTACCACCAGGAAGTAGTGGCTCTTGAAGGGTCCCGCAAAATCCACGTGCAGGCGGGACCAGGGCCTATGTGTTAACGGCCAGGGGGTGATCTCCACGTGATGCGAGGCTCGCTGATCCTCCTGGCAGACCTGGTAGCGTTGCACCTGGTGCACAATGTCCTGGTCCAGGCCAGGCCACCAAACGTGCGACCGTGCCACCATCTTGGTCTTTTCAATGCCAGGATGCCCCGCATGCAGTAACTGCAGGACCTTGGCCCGGAGACTTTGTGGAATCACCACCCTGGAACCCCACAGCAGGCAGCCCTGCTCTAAGCTCAGCTCGGCGGCCTTGTGGCTGTAGGCCTGGTGACGCAGTCCCTCCCCTCGGGAAACTGCCTTGACCACCTGTGACAGGACCGGGTCCCGGCTGGTCGCCTGCGCCACCGCAGTCCTGGTGAGCACCCCCGGATAGGCCCGCTCCAGCAGGAAAACGTCAGCTGGCTCTGGAACGGCAGCAGGCACCTCCGGCAGGGGCAGGCGACTCAGGGCGTCAGCAGGTCCCAGGTCCTTCCCAGGGCGGTAGACCAGCTTGTAGCTGTAGGCCGTCAGCGTCAAGGCCCAGCGTACCACACGAGACGATGCTTGCACTGGGACTGCTTGTCAGGTCCCAGCAGCCCCAGCAGTGGCTTGTGGTCCGTGACCGCCTCGAATTTCCGGCCCCACAGGTATTGGTGGAAACGCTCGACCCCGAACATGAGGGCCAAGCCTTCCTTGTCGAGCTGGCTGTAGCGTTGCTCTGCCGCATAAAGCCGACGAGAAGCAAACGCCACAGGGCGTTCCTGACCATCCTGACCCCGCCACTGCTGACCATCACGAAGCAGACGATGCAGCGGCTCGAGATGCGTCGACAGGTTGGGCAGGAACCTCCTGTAGAAGTTGATGAGGCCGAGGTAGCTCTGAAGCTCCTTCTTGCTCTTGGGCTTTGGCGCCTTGAGAACGGCCTCAATCTTGCGGGGAGCCGGGGCCAGGCCAGCCTGGGAGATGATGTGTCCCAGGTACTCCACACTGGGGGTCAGGAACACGCACTTGTCCAGCCTCAGCTTGAGACCGGCGTCCTGCAATCGTGCCAGGACTTTGCGCAGGTTCTGCAGGTGGTCCCCGTCGTCTGTACCGGTAACCAGGATATCGTCCAAGTACACCGCCACGTGCCTCATGCCCCTGAAGAGGTTGTCCATCTCCCTCTGGAAGACGGCTGGGGCTGAGGCCACGCCGAACGGTAGGCGCGTGTACTGGAAGAGTCCCATGGTAGTCGAAATGGTGACATACTTCCGGGCGGCATCCTGGAGCACCAGCTGCTGGTAGGCATCTCGAAGGTCGAGCTTAGAGAACTTCTTTCCCCCGGACAGAGCCGACCAGAGATCTTCGATCCGAGGCAGCGGGTACTTTTCGACGGTAGCGACGGGGTATATGGTGACCTTGAAGTCCCCGCAGATCCTGACACGGGTGTCTCGCTTGAGGACTGGGACAATTGGTGCGGCCCACTCGAAAGTCTTGACAGGTACCAGGATTCCCTCTCGCTGGAGCCGTTGCAGCTCCTGGGTGACCCCGTCCTTCAGGGCAAACGGCAGCGGCTTGAAGAAACGCGGCCGGGCTCCCTCGGGTACGTGGATGCCGACCGTCGTGCCGGCAAAGGTGCCCACCCCCGGCTGGAACAGGGACTAGAAGTCGGTCAGGAGGCTCAGGACGTCTTTCACCACGTGCAGGGCAGCTTCCTGGTACTCCGGCAGTCGAACACCTAGCGTGTGAATCCAGTCCCGGCCCAGCAGCGTCGGCGACGAACCCTTGGTTAGATAAAGGGGAAGGATTGCCTCCCTGTCGCCAAGGCGAACGCTGACTTGCACCCGACCCTGGACCTGGGAAAGCTGCCCGGAGTAGCTGCGCAGCATGACGTCCGACGCCTCGATGGACACGCCAGGGAAGGTCCGCTTGAAGAGCTTCCCGGCCATGACCGACACGCTGGCCCCTGTGTCCAGCTCCATGGTGATGGGGTGCCCGCAGACTTCGACAGACACCAAGTAAGGTGGCACGGACGATGGAGGCTTGTTCGTATGCCACACGTCGAAAATCTGCAGGTCCTCGGCCACGACGTGGAGCCTGGCGGAAGAGGTACCCGGACCTGGCGCCGCTCGTCCCCGCCGCATTCTCTTGCGACGGCCACCCTGGCCGCAGGCTTGGCTGGAACCCGGGCTTGAACCAGGCTGCTGCTGCTGCTGGCCGCCGCTCGTCCTCCCCCCTCGGCAGACACGTGCGAGGTGCCCAGTTCTCCCGCACGTGAAACATTGTGCTTGGGCGAACTGGCACTGTGAAGGGGAGTGGGCAGCACCGCAGCGGCTGCAGGCACCGCTCCTTGCCGCCATTATGATTGGGGTTTAATGGCGCAAAAGCAACTATGGCCATATTGCGCCAAGAAAGATATTTTAAAGAGCCAGGTAGTTAGTTTTAAACTTCACCGCAGAGCAAGTGCAGGTGTGTCAATCGGGAATGACCAATTCTCAAGCGGCACAAAAGGACTTCCGAACGGCGGTCCTTATGGGAGGAACTCTCCCATACTTCTAAGTTGGGCTTAACGACATGAAGTTTGTTATCAATCTGTGTGTCCCACTCCAGTTGCCATAACTTTATAATTGACTTGTTTAAGACTGGCTTGAGGTCTTGGTGTGGCAGGCCAAAAGATGTTTCCGTATAGTTTTTTGCAGAAAGTGCAAGGTGGTCTGCATTCTCATTCCCAGGAATGCCCACATGACTGGGCACCCAGCAGAAGTTTATAAGTTGTTCAAGATGGAAAGCTTTGTTAATCTGAACACGAACCTGTTGCACGAGAGCGTTCTTGCTGTCTGCTAAAGATGAAATAGCTAAGAGAACACTTTGGGAATCAACAAACAGAACTGCTTTGTTAATGTTATTTTCTAGAATATATTCAACAGCCATAAGGATACCATACAATTCAGCAGTAAAAATGGTTGCTAGAGGGTTGAGTTGGCTAACTTTACTGAAAGTGAGAGAGTAAACTGCACAACCTACGCAGGTAGATGTTTTCGAGCCATCAGTGTAGAAGTGGAGATAGTCACTATATTTCTGCTCTAGCTCTGCGAACTCCCGCAAGAGAACAAGAGGAGGAACAGCCTTTTTGTGGTACTTTGAAAGTGACCAATCACAAGAGATTGGCACCAAGTCCCATGGAGCAACCCTATAGGTCTGTCTCAACAAAGGAGGCCTATCAAAAGAAAGGTGCAGCGACCTTGCCATGCTCTCAGCCCGAAGGCTCAGGGGCCGAACAATACTGGGCTTATTCTCAAAAAGGCGCAATGATGCCGAGGTCTGCAGAACGGAGAATGAAGGGTGGTGCGGATCACTATAAACTTTATAGGCATAACAGAGACTAAGATATTGTCTGCGTCGCTCAAGAGACATCTGATGCGTTTCAGCATACAGACTCAGCACGGGCGACGTGTGAAAAGCATCTGTGGCTAGACGCAGCCCCAGGTGATGGATTGGGTCCAACATCTTCAAAGCAGATGGTCGTGCTGACGCATACACCACTGCACCGTAATCCAGCCGGGACCGCACTAGAGAGTTATAAATTCGCAGCAGGCATTGTCTGTCAGACCCCCAAGTTGTGTGTGACAGCACCTTAAGAATATTGGAAGATCGTAGGCATTTTTGTTTCAGTTCTTTCAAGTGGGGTACGAATGTGAGCTTTTTGTCAAATGTCACACCTAGGAACTTATGGGCCTCCTTTACAGTAATGGCAAGGTTATTAAGATATCAGGAAGGATCCGGTGACAACCCTCGACGCAGCGAAAAAAGAACACATATGGTTTTGTCGGGGGAGAAACGAAACCCATTTTCGGCTGCCCACTTGCTCATCCTGTTGATTGTCAGTTGCAGTTGACGTTCGCAACTATGCAGATTGCATGAAGAAACTGAAATTTGCACATCATCCACATACAAAGAATAAGATACTGTCGGTGGTATCACCTTAGCCAGGCTATTGATTTTAGCTGCAAAAAGTTGACACTAAGCACCCCTCCCTGAGGGACCCCACTTTCTTGAGAAAACACATACGATAAAGCGCGGTTCAAACAGGCCCAGAGAATGGCGCCCGGGCCAGCCCGGGTGCCGGAACCCGTAGTGACGTCAGCGCTCCCTCCGTACGGGCGGTGACGTAATTACGGCCTCCGGCACCCGGGTCAGGAGTTGAAAAATTTTCAACTTTCTCCTTCCCGGGTCGTGACGTAGGTTTCCGTATTTTCTCCGCGGCCAATCAGCGCGGCGCGATTCCCTCCTCCGCCCTCCTTGCC